>JACGAQ010000095.1:0-398337 GCA_014119065.1 Orius insidiosus
AAAAAAAACCATAACAGGCGATCATAGCTATAATTTTTCTGTATATAGAGGAGTATTGGGAAGATCGGACCAACTAATGTGTAAGAAATTTTTGCAAAAGCTCCAGATAACTGCATAAGAAAACTTAAGCAAGTTCCCTGGCTGCAAGTTCTACAACTCGCTTGTTAGTAAGTATAACACAATTTAACTCAATATTATTAAATTTGCTGCAGTAAATGTGATTACACCAATCAGAGTTGACTATTGCAAAGGTATACACCCAACTGGAGATTAACATTGTACACGTTAGAGTAATTTTGAATAGTCAAAAGTTAACTATTAACAGTAGATTTAAGATTAATTTCTTGACTGTAATAGAATACTCAAACAAGTAATGGTCAACTCTACCAATCAGCTTTCACTGTAACAAACTTGAATTTGGCGGGAAAGCTTGTGGTTCGTCCAGCTACCATCAAAAACCTATCATAACCTGATTGTTCATCATATCTGATTACCTTTGTATCACAGAAAAACGAAAACAACGTTTTTGTTGTTCTGTGCTGTGTATTATTTCCTTCAAATTTGGAGCGTTAAAATGTTTTGAGGTAATATTATTTTTTTAATGATTTCCTACTCTCTATTTGAGTTAAGTGTTAGTTTGTTTTTCAGATGGAAATTGATGAAATAGCAATAAAAGTTGAGCCAATCGACTATCATTTAAGCGATGAGTGTTCTTTGAGCTTCCGAACTTTAGAGGAACTCAACCAACATAATCAAACCCAAGTATCAAAACGAAGATGATGTTGACCAACTTGATGAATGCTTTGTTGTGAAGCAGTCGCATAAAAAGTATGGTCCTATTACATCCAAGTTACATCGTCAAACACAAAATTTTCAAGCGATGATGCTGTTTGGGATTGACTACAAAGAAACTGATGAGACAATCGACGTACAAATTTTATTCCCTGACCATGAATCATATGAACCTTTGAAAGATGAGACAAAAATAGAAGTTTATGAACCAATCAAAAGAGGAATCAGAAATAAAAATTAACGAATCAATCAAAATTGAGGAATCAGAAAAGTTTGAACCTAGTCAACTAAATGACGATTGGGTATTTCAGTTTGACCCGCAAAATGCCCATGAATGTGGAAAATGCGGAGTACGATTTGCCGATTTGGCCGGTTTGCGGCGCCACCTGCGGTTCATTCATAAAGAAACTATACTCAAGCAAACTAAATTGAAGCCTAAAAAAATTGATACTCCATTAAAAAATTAAGAAAAATATAGAAAGAGTCAAAAGTCAAAAGATGTGAATATTGTGAACAGTTTTAGGAGTGATAAAAACCTAAATAAACATGTTGATACGCATAAGCTTGTAAATGTGAAAAGTGATAAAGTTTTTTGGGTTTAATTCTTTTAAAGGGTCATGAGCGAGATGCTCATTTCAGTTACCATGAATGTGAACATTGTGGTAGGAAATTTTCTAAGATTTATTATCTTCAGAAACATTTCTGTTGTCCAGACATGTTTGTCATATCTGCAACAAGAAATTATCAACCGTCCACGTTACGTCAACATTTAAATTTACATACAGGCGAAAACCGTATGGATGTAAACACTGCGATAAACGGTTTGCAAACATCAGCAGATGAGATACCACACACTCAAACACATCAGCGAAAAGCAATATGAATGTAAAATCTGTCTTGAAAAGTTCTCCACACGTTTCACTCTCGACTATCATCTAAATAAACATTTTGGAAAGAGATTCGAATGTGAATTTTGCGAGCATAAAGCTTTCTCTAAGAATTTTCTCCGACGTCATGTTCTTCAAGTTCACTGTCGCTCGAGATAAATGCCAATATTGCGGTCGGAATTTCTCATGTTCCACTAATCTAATTCGACATAGAAGAATCCACACTGGGGAAAAACCCTTCCAATGTAAATATTGTGAGAAAAAGTTCCGCCAGTCTACAGTTTTAAAAAGTCATGAGCTTTGGCATCAGAAGGTTTCAAACAACAAATGTAGTTTCTGCGATAAAAAATTTAGTTAGCCCGCGATCTAAGAATTCATGAAATTAATATGCATATGGAAGCGTTAATTGAAAGAAAATCGAGGCAAGGACTTGTTCGAAATTATAAATGCAGTTATTGCAAAAAGAAATTTGCTAAAATTTCTTCTCTAAAATACATGGACGCTTGCACGCTGAAGATAAACATTTGAATGTAGTAAATGCGACAAGATTTCTTACTTTACGTCAATTAAAAAAAACGAGGTGGCACATTTGGATAAAAAGCGTTTGAATGCATGTTATGTCTGTATGAGACGAATTACCGTCAAAATTTAATAACTCATGTCATAGCCGTTCATGAACGATTGAGGCCGTATAAATGCGATATTTGTAATAAAAGATATACATCTGCAGCTAACATGATAAGGCATAAGATGGTACACACGGGAAAAACCGTATGAGTGTGATTTGTGCGAATGGAAGTTCTCTCAAAAGGCGTCTTTGATTTCGCATATGAGAACCCACACTGGGGAAAAACCGTTTCAGTGTGACCTCTGTGGGAAAAAGTATTCGGAATCGCGTAACTTAAAAAAACATAAATTGTCATGTAATTAAAAATGAAGATTTTCAAGGTTGTTAATTATGGATACACTAGTAATTAATTGATGACTTTGCATTTTTTAAACTTTTGATTTTAAATTTAATTGTTGCTTCATGAACTGTAAATATTATGTACATAAGTAAGTAATTTTTATAATGAAAATACATTAACATACATGAATGGACACAAAAAAAAAATGTTCTTAATTTATGTCTTTACCTAGGTCAAGAGAATTAGCAGATTGAAGGCAAAGTTGGTCTTGAGCGCCAGGATTTCTCAACGAAGAGTTTGAAAGACCGTTGAAATCGGTGATTCACACCAAGTAATATGGAACATAACACGCTCACATTCCCTACTGGCAACTTCAATGGTTTATGATGATCAAGAATGGAGGAGGGGACTGATTGGAGTGGAAGGCCCAAATTCGTCTTCTACGGTGCATTAGGACCACCCCTACAGTCTTCCAGGATGAGGTCTATGCCATTGAAGTGTGCACCCGAGTAAATATCCGTATTAAAGGGGCAAATTTAGTTATTTTTCGACAGTCAGGCTGCCCATACAGGCTTTATGGCCTATGAGGTAAACTCAAAACGGTAGCAAACTGCATCCAACAATGAAAAATTCTCGGCACACAGAGTTACTCTGATGTGGGTACCACACATACAGGAATAGAGGGGAACGAAATGGCTGACAAACTGGCCAAAAAAGGTTCTCTTCTACCCTAACTGGACCCATCCCCTTCTGCGGGAAAGCCCAAGCAAAACGGGAAACAAAAGGGTCACAACCAAGTTCCAGGAATTATGGAGGAGGACTACGACAGGCTCTTTCCCATTAAGGGCAACAAACACCCTGTCTCTGAACAGAACAGACCTTAGGCTGCTTGTGGGTATTCAGACAGGCACCATCCTGCCAGACATCACCTAAGTAATATGGGACGTATCACAGAGGTGAGCTGTAGACTCTGTGATGAGTGTTCAGAAGCAACTGAGCTCCCTTACTGCGAGGATAAGGTAACTACACTTCAGTAAACCACTCCTCACACTGGCGGACCAAAAGGTACTGCCTTCTGGAGGCTGTTGAAGTTCATGAGACCTCCCAGTCTCCAGAATTTGATCCCAACAGTTGGGGCAGCACAACAGATCCGTTTAGGATGCGCAGGGGCTATTTGGTACCGCCTCCACGAAAAAAAACCATAACAGGCGATCATAGCTATAATTTTTCTGTATATAGAGGAGTATTTGGGAAAGATCGGACCAAACTAATGTGTAAGAAATTTTTGCAAAAGCTCCAGATAACTGCAAAGAAAATTAAGCAAGTTCCCAGGCTGCAAGTTCTACAACTGCTTGTAGTAAGTAAACACAATTTAACTCATATTTATTAATTTGCTGCAGTAAATGCTGATTACACCAATCAGAGTTGACTATTGCAAAGAGTATACACCCAACTGGAGATTAACATTGTACACGTTAGAGTAAATTTTGAATAGTCAAAAGTTAACTATTAACAGTAGATTTAAGATTAATTGCTTGACTGTAATAGAATACTCTAACAAGTAATGGTCAACTCTACCAATCAGCTTTCACTGTAACAAACTTGAATTTGGCGGGAAAGCTTGTGGTTCGTCCAGCAACCATCAAAAACCTATCATAACCTGATTGTTCATCATATCTGATTACCTTTGTATCACAGAAAAACGAAAACAACGTTTTTGTTGTTCTGTGCTGTGTATTATTTCCTTCAAATTTGGAGCGTTCATAAAATGTTTTGAGGTAAGACATTATATTTTTTTAATGATTTCCATACTCTCTATTTGAGTTAAGTGTTTAGTTTGTTTTTCAGATGGAAATTGATGAAATAGCAATAAAAGTTGAGCCAATCGACTATCATTTAAGCGATGAGTGTTCTTTGAGCTTCCAACTTTAGAGGAACTCAACCAACATAATCAAACCCAAGTTATCAAAACCGAAGATGATGTTGACCAACTTGATGAATGCTTTGTTGTGAAGCAGTCGCATAAAAAGTATGGTCCTTTACATCCAAGTTTACATCGTCAAACACAAATTTTCAAGCGATGATGCTGTTTTGGATATTGACTACAAAGAAACTGATGAGACAATCGACGTACAAATTTTATTCCCTGACCATGAATCATATGAACCTTTGAAAGATGAGACAAAAATAGAAGTTTATGAACCAATCATAAAAGAGGAATCAGAAATAAAAATTAACGAATCAATCAAAATTGAGGAATCAGAAAAGTTTGAACCTAGTCAACTAAATGATGATTGGGTAGCTTTTCAGTTTGACCCGCAAAATGCCCATGAATGTGAAAAATGCGGAGTACGATTTGCCGATTTGGCCGGTTTGCGGCGCCACCTGCGGTTCATTCATAAAGAAACTATACTCAAGCAAACTAAATTGAAGCCTAAAAAAATTGATACTCCCATTAAAAAATTAAGAAAAATATAAAGAAAGAGTCAAAAGTCAAAAGATGTGAATATTGTGAACAGTATTTTAGGAGTGATAAAAACCTAAATAAACATGTTGAAGATACGCATAAGCTTGTAAAATGTGAAAAGTGTGATAAAGTTTTTTGGGTTTAATTCTTTTAAAGGGTCATGAGCGAGATGCTCATTTCAGTTACCATGAATGTGAACATTGTGGTAGGAAATTTTCTAAGATTTATTATCTTCAGAAACATTTCTGTTGTCCAGACAATGTTTGTCATATCTGCAACAAGAAATTATCAACCGTCCAACGTTTACGTCAACATTTAAATTTACATACAGGCGAAAAACCGTATGGATGTAAACACTGCGATAAACGGTTTGCAACACATCAGCAGATGAGATACCACACACTCAAACACATCAGCGAAAAGCAATATGAATGTAAAATCTGTCTTGAAAAGTTCTCCACACGTTTCACTCTCGACTATCATCTAAATAAACATTTTGGAAAGAGATTCGAATGTGAATTTTGCGAGCATAAAGCTTTCTCTAAGATTTTCTCCGACGTCATGTTCTTCAAGTTCACTGTCGCTCGAGATATAAATGCCAATATTGCGGTCGGAATTTCTCATGTTCCACTAATCTAATTCGACATAGAAGAATCCACACTGGGGAAAAACCCTTCCAATGTAAATATTGTGAGAAAAAGTTCCGCCAGTCTACAGTTTTAAAAAGTCATGAGCTTTGGCATCAGAAGATTTCAAACAACAAATGTAGTTTCTGCGATAAAAAATTTAGTTTAGCCCGCGATCTAAGAATTCATGAAATTAATATGCATATGGAAGCGTTAATTGAAAGAAAATCGAGGCAAGGACTTGTTCGAAATTATAAATGCAGTTATTGCAAAAAGAAATTTGCTAAAATTTCTTCTCTAAAAATACATGGACGCTTGCACGCTGAAGATAAACATTTTGAATGTAGTAAATGCGACAAGATATTTCTTACTTTACGTCAATTAAAAAAACACGAGGTGGCACATTTGGATAAAAAAGCGTTTGAATGCATGTTATGTCTGTATGAGACGAGTTACCGTCAAAATTTAATGAGTCATATCATGTCCGTACATAGTCAAATGAGGCTGTATAAATGTGAGAGTTGTGAAAAGAGTTTTAATTGTTTGTCGAACATTATGAGGCATCGGAGGATACACACGGGGGAGAAACCGTTCGAATGTGAATTTTGTATACGGAAGTTCGCTCATCAGTCATCATTGGCTGCGCACCTGAGATCCCATAGGGGGGAGAAGCCCATCAGTGTGACATCTGCGGGAAAAATATTCAGATCCGCGTTGCCTAAAAAGACATAAATTGTCATGTAATTAATAAATTAGGTTTTCAAAGTTTCAATAGATGAACTAGCAACCAATGTATGTACTACGTATACGATCGATGTAATTGCTTCACAAGTTGTGAATATTTTGTACATAAATAATTTTTATAATGAAAATACAATCAAATCATTCATTTTCCTCATGTGGTCAGGAAGACCCTGTACCAAAAACCAAACATGTAGGGGTATTACAATAACTTCTCTTTGAGGAAGTTAAAACTAATTCAATGGAATATTTATAATAAAAAGAACAGAGAAACATATAACGACTAGTCTAATTTCTCCTACAATAGCTATGTAGCCATTTCGAACCTAAACTATTTAAATAAATTAAAAAATTACGAGTTATGAGTTTTTTGAATTTAAAATATGGCGCCTTTGGCTATCAAGGTCGATCAACAGGTTTCGTAATCATAACCCGAAGAAACCTCCAGGCGCAAGCCCAAAAATTCATGTCTGATAACGTTCTTTCTTATCATTTAATTGAGTACGTACTTAAATTAAAATGAACGAGGATTCAATAAAAGACGAGATTTCATTAATAAAGGAACGATTAAAATTTTTAGAAAATAAACTTAATGGCCTCAAATACAAGGTAATTTGAAAATCTAAATTATCGAAATCTTCAGTCTTTTCTTTATTTCAGGAGCATTCATTGTCAAACAAAGAATTGACTAAATACAGCCGACAAATAATTGTTCCAAACATCGGTGTTCAAGGTATTTTCCTATTTTTAAGTATCATATTTATTTCGAGGGTTATTTAAGGACAGGAAAAGTTGAAAAAGGCGTCGGTCTTAATCGTCGGATGTGGAGGACTCGGCTGTCCCGCTGCTCAATATCTTGCAGGATGGGAATTGGTAATTTCGCATTTTATGATTTTTAGCTTATAGATTGT
The DNA here is from genome assembly GCA_014119065.1 of Orius insidiosus. Lineage (NCBI taxonomy): Eukaryota > Metazoa > Arthropoda > Insecta > Hemiptera > Anthocoridae > Orius > Orius insidiosus. Next base: position 7,333 of record JACGAQ010000095.1, read on the forward strand.
TTAGGTCGGATTGGTCTTGTCGATTATGATAACGTTGAACAAAGCAACTTACATCGTCAGATTCTTCACAGCGAAAAAACTGTTGGAGTGTCAAAGGTTGATTCTGTAGAAATTGCATTGAAGAAGTAAATATAATTTTTATGTTCTTAAATATGACTTTTTTTTTTAGTTTGAATAGGGAAATAACTACAGTGGTGTTTCCAGTACAAATAGATAGCAGCAACGCAGCCGAAATTGTTCAGCAATTTGATATTGTGATTGATGCTACTGATAATGTTCCCACAAGATACTTATTGAATGATATCTGCGTATTATTAAAACGTCCTTTAGTTTCTGGAAGTTCGATTAAAATGGAAGGGCAGTTGACAGTTTATAATTATGAAGGTGGTCCTTGCTATCGATGTTTGTATCCTCAACCACCGCCTCCTGAAACCGTCTCAAATTGTGGCGATGTCGGTGTTTTAGGCCCAGGTAAATTTCCGCAGGGATTTTTCGTTGTAATTTTCGATAGTTCCAGGTGTCATTGGTGTCCTTCAAGCGCTACAGGCAATTCATATCATTTTAAAGAATGAAGGTGTTTTCGGGAAGCTCTTACTTTTTGACTGCCAGTTTAGGTTTACAAATATAAAACTGAGGATGAAAAAAGACGATTGTTCAGTCTGCGGTGAAAAGCCGACAGTGACCAAATTACTTGATTACGAGCAGTTCTGCGGCTCAAAGGCCAATGACAAGAACCCAAATTTGAACATATTGAACAAATCTCAACGTATCACTCCAAAAGAACTATTAGAAAATTGACGAGCGGTGAACCTAAAATTATTGATGTACGATCACCAGCGGAGTTCGAAATGTGTCGATTACCAGGTTCTGTCAACATTCCATTGGATGACATCAAAAAAGGTGTAGAAATTGATGATATCGAAAAATAAAATCGAGTAAGTGTAACTCCCCACATTCCTGTCTGATGTCACACATATGTTAGAATTATCATCAGTCAAATACATCACACACAGCACAACTTCTTTCTTTCTAAATTTAGTGGTGATGATACATCCCACAATTGGTACCCATGACGAACAAACATGAACACAGCGATGAAACAACAAGGTACATATTTACACTCTCAACATACAAACAGAATGAATAGCTTCCGGCACGTCTTGATGACGGCGCCAGCAAGCCATTCCCTCAACTCGACAGCAGTTCCGCACCTCTTCAACCTGCTGAATTGGTGGAACTTCAACCTCGGTACGAACTTCTCGACATCTGTGACAATCACGTCAGCTCGACAGTTCGCATTCCAGTTCGCACACGCATCTTCGACACATCATTGCTGACACACAGCACCTCAGTCCTTCACCCTTCTTTTCTCCCGGGGGTTGATGTGGGTACACCACAACATATGTTTTAAAAATATCATTCAGAGAATAAATCACATCATACACACACATCTTAATCTTTCACTCTAAATGATGGGGTAATGATTCATCCAGGAGTTTAAATCCTTTGCTATAAAGTTGCTGGAAAGTTGGTTGTTGGGATACCCTGTATACTGAAGCAATGACATTTATTTTATGGCAATTTTTATGTTCCAGTGGTTGTGGTCTGTCGTAGAGGAAATGATTCTCAAATCGGTGCAAAGCTTTTGGCGGAAAAATTCAAAGATGTCACAATTCTTGATCTTAAGGAGGACTTCACGCTTGGGCCAGGAAAGTCGATCGAAATTTTCCTGTTTATTAAATTTCTATAAATAAAAACTGAAGGATTGATGGATTTAATAACACCCAAAATAATAGTTATACCCCACTTTTATTGCTATACATTTATTTCTGTTAACATGACTAAACAAAAAATTTTTTTTGTGAAACTAAAGACAAATAAAAACAGTATCGATTAAATAATTTTTTAAAACAAGCGGATAAGGCTGCTATAACAGGGGGTATACAGTAAAGTTCCTCTTTAAGTACAAAACCCATGCGGTTAATTTTGTTTCTATTTGAGCCAATGCAAAAACTACATTAAAATACTGCATTTATAAAATTGAGAAAATATAAATCAATACTGAAAATTTTATATTGTAAAATTACGGGTAAAATCACAATATTGATACGCCCGGAAGAATTAAGGCCACTTAGAAGCTTCAAATCGCTTTTTTTAAAGAATTGGAATGTACAAATTAGAGATATAAAGTAGTAATGATGAACAATAAAACTTAATGAATATTTTGTGTAAATACGATTATTAAAAAAGGCTTCAACAACGGAAACAATATGTAAACGTTCAACAAGTTAAAGATTTTGAGAAACTAACAAAAATATCATTAATCCAAAAATAAATATATTTTTTCAATGGGTTTGGCAACCATTAATAAATATAACTGGAATGATTTTCCAAAAATAGGTTTTTTTATGATAAGAATGATTAAATAGCCAATCACAAATGATTATGTTGGTTGCCTAGGAACCGTTATTGAAATATATAAATTTTTTATAACATACGAATTGAACGAAAATGCTTACAGTAATTGAAGGGTTATGGGATTTACATATTTTCAAATTGGTCGACTCTGCGTTTGGTGTTCCCTTTGCGGATTTCTCGTAAAGTCTTGTACTTGTCACGTCCCTGGCGTACGTTCTCACGGTGGATTTTATCCATGGGGGTTTCTTTAGTCTCGTCTCTCGTTTGTGCCAATTCATTTTTAAGACTCTGAAAAATAAGAAGTCAATTTTAGAAAAAATTCATTGAAATTTGAAGGTTAACCCTTTCGAGAACACCCCGCGCCTGATGCCGGATTCTCTGCGCTTTTTCCCATCACTTCTCCCCAACCGCTCCCAGCGCCCAGCAAAGCACAGAAAGCAACGAGTGATGCGATCATCACTTAGTTTTTTCTTCCCCAACAGATGGCCAGTTTTGCATGTCGCTAGCGCCACGGGAAGCGAAGGTATTAAATTTTTTAGAGAGGCTTCCCACTGGCGCCGCTGGGCAACTAAAGTCGCCTGCGGTCTCCAAGCGACATGCACGCATGGCAATTATGAATTTTAGAAAAAATTCCTTGAAATTTGAAGGTTAACCCTTTCAAGAACACCCCCGCGCCTGATGCCGGAATCTCTGCGCTACTGCGCAGCAATTTTCCCCTCACTACTGCGGTCTCGAAAGGGTTAAGGTTTCTGAGGGGGGACGATTTGAGTTATAGACAGCGAGAAATGCCCTGAACATCAGTAACGAGTCATCTTGGGCGAAAGGTCATAAGTAAAGAGGGTCTTCTTGGGAAGACCACAGGAAATGCTCAAAACAACAGTGAAGACTTCTTGGGTAGAAATTTACCTTAAGTTGGTCGTGGAGCCTTTCATTTCTTTCGGCGAGAGTGCGCCTTTCTTCGACGGGATCGACGATATTATCATCGGTGGCGAGATCTCTGAAACGTCGCCGTTGGGCAAGTCGTCGTTATCGTCCTGGTCGTTCTCCATGACGTGATGATGCTGAGGAGTAGCGGCAGCCAACAAAGCGGCGCTCGCTTCTTTCTGCTTCTCCCTCGCGGCTTCCACCTCTTCCTGCAAAACGATCCAAACGTCAATAAAATAAATAAATCAAGCTAAGATTTTTCTAAAAGCGAAAACTACTTCAACGCACCTCCTCTTGCCTCTGCCTCACAGCCTCTACTTCTTCCTACAACATTAATTTCAAGAACTGTACATATTATAACTACGTTAAGCCATTTCATGCATGTGAAAAACGTGCATTCTGAAACTAGTGCTTATTAATAATTTAGAATTTAATAGTAATTTCCTGTTGATATAGTTTTACCTGAAGTCGTCTAGTTTCTTCATCTTTAGCTTCAACAATACTTTGGATTTTGGTCACTTCTTCTTGTTTAGCCATGATTTCTTGTTCGAGCTTGGCACGTTCTACTGCCTCCATGTTCTTCGATTCTTCCAATCTTGTCATCATGGCAGTCAACTCATTTTGCCTCTGTTCCAACTCATCTTTGGCAAGCTGTAATTGCCTCAGTTGTTCTTCAAGCCTTCGAATCATTTCCTAAAAGAAAATAAACGTTATCTCTAGATAACGATGTACGTCATAAAAGTTACCTGAGCTTCTTGAAGGTCTTGCTGACGTTTTTCCATTTCGTCTTGCATCGAACGTATTTTTTCTTCATATTCTTGCTGTTTCCTTTCCGCCTTTTCTCGTGCAGCAATCTCAGATTGAAGCTTTTCCCTAAAACGAAAGCATAAAATAATCAAAATTTACGGAGAATTACCTTTGTTGCTGTTTAGCTTGTTTCTCTTCTCTGGCTTGAGCTTTCATCTGTTGAACATCGATCGTATCAGGTTTACGCCTTCTCATGTAAAGCTCATGATTTCCCATACAGAGGGCGAGAATTCTCTTGTTGATTTTAACACGAGCAGCAAAGAAGACGAAATCCGGCGCTTTCTTATCGATCGGTTTAATTATAAACTTCCTATCGTTGAACGAGATGTTACGAATTTCAGACCACGGAAAACCAATCTTAGGTGTCAACCTAAAAACATCATTTAAGCAAAAATCTTAAGAGAGTGCTCTAGGGGTCAAAGAACCAAGAGCCACAAAAAATACTTGTCTTCTTTTTCATAGATGTTAAGCCCGAGAGCATCAACGCCGAGGAACAATTCGGTCCCTTTTTTGTTACGAATTTCAAAATAGTTGACCCCATACATTTCAAGGTCTTGAGCTATTTTTAAATATTCCATCATCGCATCTTCTCTGAGCATACCTTTATGCTCATGCCACCAAGTCGTGATATTCTGTTCCCATTCTTCTTTCGACATTTTGTGCTGATCCATAACTCTAAAGAGAAAAAAATTAAATTAAACATTCAAGGTTTATTTGAATTTATAAGCCTACTGATAAGAGAATCTCAAAAGATCACTAGCTTTTTTATAGATAAAAATTTTACCTTTGAGGAAGAAGACGGTCGTTTGCAAGGAAACCATCTCCATGCGCCATCTTATTAAAGTCGCCATGTCTCGCCTGAACAGCATATGAAGCCAGAAGAACCGAGGTTTCCGGTGGGCAATAGATTTCATCCGACAATATACCATGTTTAACCTAAAATTTATTATTTTAAAAGTTTTATCGCAGATTCTAAATTACTTGAAGATAAAATAATCGGAGAGTAATATCCTGAATAATCTCTTCGGCAACGTCCTCCGGGTAGAATTTGGCACGGAACTTAAATTGGAGAGGGTTTTCCTTTTTGACGTCTTGATTCATCACCTAAAAGAAATATTTTAAACATTAGCGTGAAGCTTAAAAAAGTAAACCTTGAGCTGATAACTCAAGGTTGTAATAAACGTGAATATTTTAGTTTTTTTGTGTTCATTCAGATTTTTATGACCGAATTTTAGATAAGGATGAATGTCATCTGTGATAAAATAACTCACCCATGAGACAACATCTTGCTTCCACACAGCGTCCCAGCATGCAGAAATCAAAAGAAGCATAATCAATAACGCAAGCGCATAATTTATTCAACGAAGCTACAGAATTTAAAAGTCTACTAATGACTGCTTCTAAATGAGCTCTAATGATCAGGCAAATTAGAAGATGGCTTCCTCAAAAAAGATTACAAGGCTCGATATTAACTCATTGTAAAGGTTCGGAAGCTTTTCCCATCGGTCATTAATGAAGATAGTACAGGATCACTTTCATCCAAACAGTTTGTAAAGGTTCAAAAGCAGGGTGATTCCACAAGAGGGAGGGTATATGGCCAGAGATTCGAAAGCAAGGGGAAAGGATTTTCAGCCAATGATCTGTAGAAAAGGTTACTTCAGAATGAAGTTTCTGTTCAACCAGTTTGTAAAGGTTCAAAAGCTGGGGAGGTTCAACAGGATCTTCGTCTTCTTCAGAATCACAAGCATTGAACCCCCCCAATCACAAAATCACAATTTTTCCCCTTACCAAGTCCATTCGATTTTTAAGATGTTGCCTTTTATACACCTTAAACATCCTCCAGGCGATATTATCAGGCTAGCATGCAATAAAAACAAAATTTATCATAACAGCCACTCATACCAAACAGAAAGTGTTTAAAAATATGCGTAAGAAATTGATAAACTATTGAATCATTCAAGATTACATAATCTTCATTCTTTGAAAAAGAAAAAAAGAAAATGATTACAGGAAAAGACCATTAAATTAATTAAAAAACCAAAAAGCTGATAATACAGCTTGATTATGATTATGAAAAACTACTTTTTAATACTCCACTTAAAATTAGCATTTTTTTAGTTTGAAAGTATGAAAAAGTACCTTTTCTTCAATTTTTGGGATAATGTTCCTAATTTTTTTTCTTCATTGAGTTTGGGAGATAAAAATGAGAATTTGAATGAGGAAAAGTCTTATAAAAAAACACGAGATGAAAATAAACTAAAAGCGTAATCAAGTTGAGATTGTGGAAGGCAGGAAATTGAAGCGTTTTAATCAAGAAAACGTTTGTTGATTAACTCAATATTCTCTCTCTTAGTAAAAAAATTCAATGAACGGATATTGGAGTTGTCACAATTCATTAAGATAACGAAAATTTTGAATTTAAATATCATTAATGTCTCCATTCATTAGGGATTTGAAAAATTAATCTTTCTTTTTTTCCTTCTTCCTTTCAATGCCAAGTTGAATGGAGAATCTAAGATGAGAGAAGCTTTCCTTGACATGGCTCACACATCTGACCCCTAAACGCGGCTTACCTTTCAGCCAAGGTCACGGTCCAGACGTACATTTTAAATAAGGGGACAGGAATACGTGAGTCAACTTTACCAGTAGTCGACACCGGTGGAAAAAATACAAAACGCTTCTTTTCCAATTATTACTTAGCATTTCAAAAATTTATTTTTAACCCTAATTTGACTAAAGTTACAGTCATTTGCAAAATAAAGAGAAGGTATGCCACAACTATTTTATATTAAGCACAATAAATCGACTTTCCATTTTTCCTTTCGTTTCGTCAGTTAACTTGCGACTTTTTATAGAAAGAAGCGATGGTGGATAGTTATATCTGTCAAGATACAACGTTATAGCATCTTTTATGCCGAAAAGCAGCGCTATAGCATCTTTTTATACGAAAAGCAGCGCTATAGCGTCTATGTCATGAAGCGGCGCTATAGCGTCTTCATATGCCAAGAAGCTATATTATGGAGTCTTTTTATGCCGAGATGCTACCTTATAGCATCTAAGTATGCTGAAAAGCGGCGCTATAGCGTCATTAGCGCTAAAAAGCGACACTGCAGCGTCTTTTTAATGCCAAAAAGAGACTCTATAACGTCTTCACATAGCGAAAAGCAAGTTTTTAGCGCCTTTTTATGCCGAGAAACCACGTTATAGCACCTTTTTGTGCCGAGAAGCTACAATATAGCATCTTTTTATGCCGAGAAGCTACGTTATCGCACCTTTTTATGCCGAGAAGCTACGATATAGCGTCTTTTAATGCCAAAAACGTCTTCACATAGCGAAAAGCAACTTTTTAGCGCCTTTTTATGCCGAGAAACCACGTTATAGCACCTTTTTATGCCGAGAAGCTACGATATAGCATCTTTTTAGGCCGAAAAACGGCGCTATAGCGTCTATTTAATGCCAAAAAGAGACTCTATAACGTCTTAACATAGCGAAAAGCTACTTTACAGCGCCTTTTTATGCCGAGAAACCACGTTATAGCGTCTTTTAATGCCAAGAAGCTACGTTATAGCGTCTTTTTATGCCGAGAAGCTACGTTATAGCATCTTTTTATGACGAGAAGCTACGTTATAGTCTCTTTTAATGCCCAGAAGCTACGTTATAGCCTCTTTTTATGCCGAAAAAACGGCGCTATAGCGTCTTTTTAATGCCAAAAAGAGACTCTATAACGTCTTAACATAGCGAAAAGCTACTTTACAGCGCCTTTTTATGCCGAGAAACCACGTTATAGCGTCTTTTTATGCCAAGAAGCTACGTTATAGCGTCTTTTTATGCCGAGAAGCTACGTTATAGCATCTTTTTATGACGAGAAGCTACGTTATAGTCTCTTTTAATGCCCAGAAGCTACGTTATAGCCTCTTTTATGCCGAAAAACGGCGCTATAGCGTCTTTTTAATGCCAAAAAGAGACTCTATAACGTCTTAACATAGCGAAAAGCTACTTAACAGCGCCTTTTTATGCCGAGAAACCACGTTATAGCGTCTTTTTATGCCGAGAAGCTACGTTATAGCATCTTTTTATGACGAGAAGCTACGTTATAGTCTCTTTTAATGCCCAGAAGCTACGTTATAGCCTCTTTTCATGCCAATAAGCTACGTTATAGGGCCTTTTTTTGCCGATAAGCTACGTTGTAGAGTCTTTTTATGCCGAAAAGCGGCGCTATAGCGTCTTTATAACCTTACAATAAGCTTCAGCCATCTTCAGTAGTTCTATTACTTATTTTTACGAGAAACAGAGTGTGGGAAAAAATTCTACATAGCAGCTTTCTAGACATTACTTCATTTTGGACCTCTTCCAACAATAATTCAACTTTTGAGACTTTTCTCCTTGCATTTTCAGCTAAATTTAGAGTTCTGGGAAGGGCTAAAAAAGCTTGTGTTTAATAAACCGTTTTCACTGCCTCAATAAAGTTATTTAAATTTCGGACATTAAAACAAAAATTAGGTCATGAAAATGTAAAAATCTGGGTTTGGGAATTTGAAATGATATTCCGTCAATGCCATCGAGTAATGAATAGTCAAAAGCCATAAAGGTAACGCCCAATTATTCCTATATTCTCGGCCTACCGGAAAATAACTTTTAAACTTGAGAATCATCATTGTTTTACCTCATTTTTTTAAATATACAAGGACAATTTTTTTTTTCTTTTTCACATCACTGACCTTTTTGTAAAGTTTGATCCATGTCGAGTCTCCTTTGATGTCCGTATATTGAAGTCCGAAGAACCAAACTTCGCGGAGTCCGATCGTTTTGACGACCTGGTCGAAAAGCTGCTTCCCCGTCGTGGACTGCTGGATGGAAAACTCCAACTCAGCGTCCATCGTCGTAACACGAACATTTAGCTAAAAATCAAAGAAAAAAATTACAAAAAAGGAAAAATCGAGAAGATGGATAAAAAAACTGTCAAGGACGAATTGAAAGAGGGTCATGAAAAACGTTAAATTCAAGGTTTTTATAAGGATAAGAAAAACCTAAAAGACTCGTTTTTAGGCTATCAATCAATTTTGACGATTTTTGTGGCACAGCTAACAATTTTGAAAATACGACTTTTTTGAAGAGACTTTTTATTTAACGGAATTACGTTAGGGAAATTTAAAAATAATGTTAAATGTTAAATTTTAACACAATTTGGTTTAAAACATGGAATTCCAGGTAACGCCTAAGACCGTTAAAAGTGAAAAAAAAAAAAAATTTACCGATTTTCCAGACACCATGGTGGATGATAGGAGACTTTTATGCTTATAAAATCACTAAATATCCCGAAAAAATTTTTTTTTCGATGCACAAATTTGTAAATAAATTATTCAAGTCAAGAACTAGGTAAGGACTGAGGATCCGAGGGAGGACGAGACGGAAAGGCTGGCCTTGGGGCGAAACCGTTTGGAGGGAGCCCCCCGCTCAAAAATAAAAAAAAACGATTTGTGCGACAGGTGGTCGGGAGACGCTCAAGAAACGTTTTTCTATTTCTGAACTTCATAAAAAAACGAGCAAAAAACCGTTAAATCATGAAAAAAAAAGAAAGTTAATAGTGTTACACTATTAACTTTCTTTTTTTTCATGATTTAACGGTTTTTTGCGTTGCCGTTGCCGTTCCTGGTACAATTGTACCAGATTTGGTACATTCTATAATAAAAAGTACGTTGGTACAACCTTGACTACTTTTGGTACAAAATAAAATAAATTGGACTATTAAATATTAATATATTCTCCTTAGCGCCAGTAGCGCCCGTTGTTTCCAAACGGCAAACTCCAAAGTAGGTTTACAGGCTAGTGTGTGTCCTCTCCGAGAGAGGAGGTCTCGTCACGATGTTGGATAAACTGGTTTCGAAGCAGTTCAGGTTAAGTAAGGGTTACCTGGTTCAGATTATACCTTCTTTTCTTTTTTTCATTTGTGATTTCGTATTTCGTATTTTCGTTATATTTGTGATTTTCCATTTTTGTGTATTTTCGTACATTTTATTCACGACTACCGTCTACCAATATGAAAAGGTAAGCTCTTACTTTAAACAAATTTTTAAGTTATTAATACTTCGCTGTTCGATTTTTAGATCTCTTGATGATTCCGACAATCCGGACGATCCGGCTCCCGCTCCGGCTTCGTCCAAAAAAGTTTATGCTCACAAATTTAATAGTACCTGGCTGAGGGAATTCCCTTGGTTAAAAAACAAGGATGACCAGACGTCATGCTCGGTTTGTTTGTCATCCATTGTGGGTAGTATTACCCACATCAAGAGACATGAAAAGTCCACCAAACATGTTCAAAATGTCGCAAAAGGTTCAAAAACTCCCAAAATATCTAAATTTTTAAAAAGCGACGGTGATTTGTCTCACAAGAGGCAAATCATAAGTAGTGAGCTCAAATGATCATGTTCCTTCACGAACATAATTTGCCATTTTTAATTCTCGAACACCTACCAAAACTCATCCAAAAAATATGCCCGGACTCGAAAATTGCGAAGGAAATCAAATGTAGTCGTACGAAAGGAACAGAGGTAACAAAAATGCTTGCTCAACAAAGCATCATTAACTTAAAAGACCAAGTCGACGAAAATGGTGGATTATTTAGCCTGATAATCGATGAAACGACAGATATAGCTACGAAGAAGTCATTGGCTGTGGTGACGCGGTTTTGCCACAAAGGTATTTTTGATTATGACGTATTACTTTTTACTTATTTTATATTATTTCATTAGGTAAAATAAAAGATAGATTCCTCGGTCTCATAAGAATCGAAGATGCAACTGCTGAGTCAATATTCAACATCTGATTCAGTTAATTAGCGACTCAGGCTTGAATCCAAAAAATAATTGGGTTCGCTTGCGACAATGCGGCAGTAATGATGGGGCAAAAGTCGGGCGTTCAGGCTCGACTAAAGGAAATCATCCCTGACATTTTCTCATTAGGCTGCACATGCCACTCTTTACATTATGCGCGTCTGCAGCCTGCGTGAAACTCCCAAAATCTATAGAAGAATTTGCCAGAGGCCTGTATAATCATTTTGCAAACAGCCCTAAAAGGTGCGAGAAATTAGAAGAAGCTCAAAAATTTTTAGATTTGAAGCCACACAAGATGTTAAGACCTTCTCAGACAAGGTGGCTGTCATTGCAGGTACCTACAAATTTTATGAAATATTTTTAATTTTTATTAATATTGCTGTGTTTTTATGATTTCAGGCCGTAACTGATAGGATACTCTTACTTTGGGATTCGTTAACAGTATATTTTACTGACCTCACTCGAAGTGACGACGACATATTGCACAGCGAGAACACACTTCTTGGGAATCTAAAACTCTATGCGTTCAAGGTTTACTTCCTATTCTTGTCATATATTCTTGAAGTTGTAAACCTAATGAATTTACAATTTCAAAGTGAAAGCTCGCAAATTCACATGCTCCATACCAGGTTCACTTCTCTATTCAAAACAATCCTCAAAAATTACATAAAAAAAGAAGTATTTGAAAAATACCACATTTCAAAAATTTCACCTTCTAATCCGGACTTTTTTTTAAAAATTGAAGAAATTTATATGGGTGCCAAAGTAGAAATATTTTTAAATGAAAACAGCATAAATTCAACAGAACTTAATAAAATTCGAGTTAATATTTTAAATTTTTATGTTGAATTGTGTGTACAAATTCGGAAAAGGTTTAAATTCGATGACGACTTTCTGGCATTTTTAACAAATTTCCAGCCAAAAATATCTATGAGTGGCACTGTCACATCAATTATTAATGCTGTGCGGTTTTTTCCTAGATTAAACTTGGATCCAGAAAAAATTAATAACGAATGGCGACTTCTCCCTGAAATTGATGAATTAAAAGAATTCAAAGATTCTTCATTTGAAGAATTTTGGCAGACCGTGTCGACTATCAAAAATTCATTCGATCAGAATATGTTTCCAAATTTGACAAAAATTTTTTATACAATCAGCAGTCTGCCTCATTCATCTGCAGCAGCAGAAAGAATTTTTTCCAAACTGAACCTGATCAAAACTAAAACAAGAAATAGATTAAATGTAGAAACCTGTAGTGCCATCTTGCTGGCTACAGAACTTCTGGAGGGCAACCCCTGCTTTGACTGGGAGCCTAGTTTGGATTTAATTAAAAAAAAAATGCCAGATTGTTAGGTAATAATCTTTTTTTTCTCATTTTCAAATCTAAATCTGTACTAAATATTGTATTTATTTATTTTTTTTTTATTATTATATTTTATTAAACAAATATATATATTCCAGATTTATTTTTTACCTGTCTACTAAACTAAACGCCAAATTGAATTTTTTTTTTTTTTTTGGTCAGCAAGAAATATATAAGTATGTACCTTATTATTATTATACATAGAACGTTTGGTACATTCAATTAAAAACTGGTACATTTTACTATTTAGGTTGGTACACTTCATATTTCTAGAACGGCAACACTATTAGTGTACATTAAGGAAGGTTTTATTTTATTTATTAAATTATTATCATTATTTTGAGTTCCATGTCCTCTGAAAAAAATTTCCTTTATAAAATGTTTGCTCAAAAGAAAGTCATTTTTAAAATATGACTCATTACAAAGGCAGTTGACTTCGTCATTTCGTATTTTCTTGTTAAAAATGACGCAATTGTATTACAGCATCGAGGTAATTTGTTGAAGCAGTAAAAATATTTGTGTGGTTACTGGTTAACCTTCCGGCCAGGGGTTGCATGTACGCTTTTCTATAAAATTTAAAAGTACTAATATGGAGCTGGCCCCGACGGGAACTTCTTAAAGATAAGGAACAATATAGGAGGGGGAAGTATAACGCATATAGGAGGGGGAAGTATAACAGAGGAGGAAGTTTTTTTTTTTCAAAAAATTGTTTAAGTAACGGATAAAGGAGGGGGAAGTATAACGGAGGGAAAAGTTTTTTGTTTTATTTTTTTCGAAAAATTATCTAAGTTTTTTTGTTCGAAAATTTTCTAAGTTTTCATTTTTAAATTTGCAGTTTTTATTAACTTCCTTAAAGAAGTTATTGTGATACCATCGGGTTTTGAGGGGTCTTTCAGACCCGGAGGGTCAAATCGAATATTGATCTTTACCCATCACAACTTTGTTTGTGGTACCGTCCGGCCGTAACATTTTTTCCGGAACGCTTTGCGGCCACAGTTTTCAACCGATTTTCATCAAAATTTTCACACAAATTTCTTTAGCCGGTGAAGAAGATATTAACGAGGGCGATTTTTGAATTTCGAAAAAATGGCGGAGATATGTCTGTTAGAAATTTTAAAAAATTCGCTTCGGCCAAACCGTTGGTCCGATTTTCACCAAATTTTCACCTATTACTCCTTATATTTCTTAAGAATTTTTGGTGTAAAAAAAATCTTTTTTTTTTTAAATAAATTATCATTTTTTACAAATAAATTATCATTTTAGTAGGGAGAAATTTCATACTTCCACGCCTTACGAGAGGGACCTCTCATGGGCAAGAATCCCATTATTTCTACCTTGATACTCAGAAAAATTTTTCGAAAAAAAAAATCGGAAAATTAAAAAAAACTTATAAAATTATGTGAAAAAACCAAACAAAAAAACTTTCCCCTCTTTTATACTTCCCCCTCCGTTGTACTTTCCCTCCCTTATACTTCCCCCTCCTATATTGTTTCTTATACTTCCTCCTCCGTTATACTTCCCCCTCCGTTATACGGATAGATACGCTTCGGGGAGAGTGAACATTAGATCCAAAATCGGCTTTCCAAAGTAGGAAATGAGCAGTTTAGGTCCCTAAAACCGCAATACCAGTATTAGGAATCTAATTTATAGAACATTCGCTTAATTTTTCCAACTTTTCCATGTTTGTTTGAGCGTTTCAAAAGCTATTTATAACATCCGAAATTGAAGGGTGTGTTTTTTACGAAGATATTCCGTGATTTTCCGCTCCGTTACGCGAAATAGACAGAACTTCCCTTTCTCCTATATTTTGGATCACTCAACATTTTGACCCTAAGATTTTAATCTCATTTCCGATTTTTAAGTGTTTCGTTTGACGATAACGTTAATCGATGTGGCAAAACCCAGAAATAAAAAAAAGGTCGAAAATCCCAGATCTCACTTTCAAAAAAATCAATTTTTAATTATTTCTTTGCTTGAATAAGAAAAAACGCCGACCTTCCATTTTTTTTTTTGATGAGTTTAACCAGAAAGTTTTCTTGAATAAATTGAGTTAATTACACCGTTTTTATAGGCCTTTTAATAAAGAACACATTCATTAGTCCTTTTTATGTCATTTTCATTCAAAATGGGCAAAAATTAAAGATTTCCAACAACCGTTTTTAAAACTCCCCTTGGTGGAAGTTGAGAAGGTATGGTTCTGGAGCGAAGATGGAAAGGTACAAGTTTTACCCTTTTTTTTACCACATCCTTTCAGAATGATATTTAAAAATTCAAAACAAGACAGAAGAAATAAAGTGTAGAGAATTCAATTTCCGTTCTATTATACGTATTAAGGCCCTTTGAACGCCAATTTGAAGTTAAACGTTTAACTTCAAAACGTACACAATATCCAAGAAAAAGTTGAGTTTTCTAACAAAAGGGGTGTGGTAACGATATAACGCCGCTGATTTTAGAGCTCCTCTTGGTGTTAAGAGATTTAACACTGATTGCAATGATTTAATTTAAGAGAGTATTGATGAATCGAAACGGTTTATAAGGGGAAATTCGTGACAGAAGCCACCGTTTTTAGAGCTCCTCTTGGTGTTAAGAGATAGTTAATCCTGATTTAAGGATTTAATTTTACTGAGTATTGATGGGTCAAAACGGTTTATAAGGGCAAATTCGTGAAAGACGCTACTGTTTTCAGAGCTCCTCTTGGTGTTAGAGATTTATCCTGATAGTAGTAAGGATTTAATTTTGGTGAGCATTGATTGGTCAAAACAGTTTATAAGGGCAATTTCGTGACAGACACCACCGTTTTCAGAGCTCCTCTTGGTGTTAAGAGATAGTTAATCCTGACAGTTAGTAAGGATTTAATTTTGGAGAGCATTGATTGGTCAAAACAGTTTATAAGGGCAATTTCGTGACAGACGCCACCGTTTTTAGAGCTCCTCTTGGTGTTATAAAGTTAATCCTCATTATAAGGATTTAATTTTACTGAGCATTGATGGTCAAAACGGCTTATAAGGGCTAATTCGTGACAGACGCCACTGTTTTCAGAGCTCCTCTTGGTGTTAAGAGATAGTTAATCCTGACAGTTAGTAGGATTTGCTTTTGGTGAGCATTGATTGGTCAAAACAGTTTATAAGGGCAATTTCGTGACACACGCCACCGTTTTTAGAGCTCCTCTTGGTGTTAGGAAGTTAATCCTGATAGTATGGATTTAATTTTAGTGAGTATTGATGGGTCAAAACAGTTTATAAGGGCAAATTCGTGGCAGACACCACCGTTTTAGAGCTCCTCTTGGTGTTAAGAAGAGATAAGAGTTAGATCTGATTATAAGAATTTAATTTCCGTACACATCGCCGTGTCCAAAACGGTTTATAAGGGCATATTTACTTTTAAAAACAGGATAATTTTTACTTTTTATTTTAAACGGGCTCAATTTGTCAGAAAACGTGTTATTTCATTTTTTCTGAAATAGGAGACGTGCAATTGTATACGGGAATAGGTAAACGGCCAAGGAGTTTATTAGTATTTAAAAAAAAGAAGTTTTAAAGATCCGGAGGGCTCTTGCGTAAGAAGGCTCTTCCGTGTCATGAGGATGTGACTTGGGAGGTTAATGTTAATCAATATCATTAATTTGAATACGTAACGTCTTATCAAGGCGTTTATTTAAAGAAAATGACGTTAGAATAGGTGACTAATGAATAAAATTAACGTTCAGGCGACGGAGTAATATGGCGGAAGCCCCCCGGCTGGTACTGAATTTCAGAATCCCTCTCAAAGAGAAGCTAAAATTTTGTCACTTTTAAAACACCGAAAAATTTACACTTTCACTACATCCACGGAGAAAAGTAAATTAACTCAAGTATTTTAATACCACTTTAAGAGAAAGTAAGAAAAAAGAAGTTTTAAAAATACCTAATAAGAAACATGTGTTAAAATAATTAAGTACAAACGTTTCACACGTTTTTTCTTCAATTTTAGCCTTGAAAAGACATTTTACTTACCGATTTCGGCATTTTGACGTTTGAAGATCTTGATTAAAACTCTGAAACAAAAAATTAAATTTAAAAATTAGGATAAGTCCTTGATTATTAAGCTAAGCAGATGAGTAGAGGAAATAATTCATTCTGTAAGTAGGTCAAGTAATGGGCTAAAAGATATCAAAATGTAAACAATTTTAAAATATGACTGGCTTAAAAATAAATTTGAAGCCTAGGCAGTTATTCTACATAAAGGCAGGGATTCCTTAACTTTACAGGGGCCTCTTCTGCCAGTTAGGAGGACCCCATTACTTCCGCAAAATTGCATGCGTGGCTAAATTTTGTGGAAAAATAAACGGCTTTAAATGTTTGTTAAAACCAAAATTTAAACTAAAGCCCCACTTTAACCAAATTCACTGAGATTTTGGTGAAAACGCCCCATCACTCAAAATACTAAAATGTGAGAAATATCTAGTTTTTTAAGTCAAAAAGACCCCAGTTAAAGAAAAACCCAGTCCAATAACAGCGGTAAACACCCAACAATCCTGTAAAAATTAAATTTCAACAAACCAAGGAAAAATACTGAAAATTCTGGGTTTCTATATCAATAAATCAAGGAAAACTACTGAAAATCCTGAAAAAATAGGGTTTCTTTATTGATTAACCAAGAAAACTACAAAAAATCCTCACAAAATAGGGCTCCTTTATCGACAAACCAAGGAAACTACTAAAAATCCTGCAAAAATGCAATTTCTTTATAACAAACTAAGAAAAACTACTGAAAATCCCGAAAAAAATTGGGTTTCTTTATCAACAAAAAGAAAACTAGTGAAAATCTTGAAAAATGAGTTTCTTTTTCGACAACCAAGAAAACTGCTAAAATCCTGAAAATGAAATTTCTTTATCAACAAACTAAGAAAAACTACTGAAAATCCCGGAAAAATTGGGTTTCTTTATCAACAAACTAAGGAAAACTACGAAAATCTTGACAAAATAGAGTTTCTATGACTAACCAAGAAAACTACTACAAATCCTAAAAAAATGCAATTTTGGCAACAAGCCATGGAAAACTCCAGAAAATCCTGAAAAAAAAGGGGTTTTTTATCACTAAACAGTGAAAAACTAAAAATCACGAAAAAACAGTTTTTATGGTCGAAAGCCGAGGAAATTGACCAAAAAACCTGTGAAAAGGGGCTTTCGGTGAAAACGCGCAGACTCCTCCAAAAGTACTGAAATGAGTAACTAAGTTTGAGGACTAACATAAACGTAAAAAAGGCTATTAGTTCCCGGTTTACTTTTTCAGCTTGCAACGATATTTCCGCAGACCCATGGCAGAGCGGACACGCTTTGGCACCCCTGTCTTATGCAAAATCTTAGCTGGACTAAGTCACATCACACACTGCAGGCAACCTAGAAAATTACCAATAGACCCTTCACAAATTCAGAAAGCAACCTAGGAATCGAAAGTCACAGAGCCCTCAGTGGGTAAGTGATCAAGTCTCTGGCTAACAGCATACAGCGGTCATGGAATCAGGCACATCACACACTGCAAACAAGCTAGAAAATTACCAATAGCCCTTCACAAATTCAGAAAGCTAACTAGGAATCGAAATCACAGAGCCCTCAGTGGGTCAGTGATCAAGTCTCTCACTAAAAGCAAAATACAGCGATCATGGAATCTGGCACATCACACACTGCAGACAACCTATAAAATTACCAATAGACCCATCACAAATTCAGAAAGCTAACTAGGAATCGAAAGTCACAAAGCCCTCAGTGGGTCAGCGATCAAGTCTCTGACTAACAGCAGGGTGACAGGGAATCTGGCCCACTAAGATGGTACTAACCCCAGCCATGGCCCTCAGTGGGTCAGTGATCAAGTCTCTGACTAACAGCAGGTGACAGGGAATCTGGCGTGGCCACTAAGATGGTACTAACCCAGCCATGGCCCTCGTGGGTCAGTGATCAAGTCTCTGACTAACAGCAGCGTGACCACTTCAGAGTGGGGTGCGATGGTACTAACCCCCCATGGCATTGAAGTAAGTCCCCATGTGGGACCCTCTTCAAAGCCGGCAGCCACATGGTATTGAGAAGTTGCTGGGTAGTTTAAAGCACATTTAGAAATCATTCTACTTTTGGCTTTTCTATCCAAATAAACAAAGATTAGGGAAAACATTTTTAACATGTTTTACCATTATGTTTTCATCGAAAGAAGTTGTTAGCTTTAAATATATCTTGTACTGTAAAAACCGTATGTAATAGAATTTATATTCAATTTAAACAATAAATAAAGTACAATCAAGTCGGTAATTGGCCGAATAGGATTTGGTTAACCTCGTTATCGAGGGGAGTGTTAATTTACGAACTTGAAAAACCGTAAAATGAATATAAAATATTTTATGTTTTATGATACTTACATAAACGGAAATAACGTCGGTAAATAGTGTGGGCGTTCAACATTTATCGGAGGATCCGCCCCTGACTTTCTGGATTTTCCGTACGGGGGAAATAAAAGATTTTCTCGAAACTCACGTTGAAACGCCGAGTCCGGGACTGACAACTCATTCCAAATGGCGATCGACTTTCAAAAACGGAATTTTTCACTTTTTCTAACGGGAAACCTTTCGAATTCGAAGTGAAGGAAGAATAATTGACATTTTTTAATTTGCAATGAAGATTTTTAGTCGGAATTTTAAGTAGATTTGGGCGTTTTTAAGTTGAAAAGAAGAATCGATTAAATGGCGCGCGCGGGATTTTGTTGGCGGGGGTTTTTCAAAAATTTTCATTAAAAATTGATGGTCTTTGTAGCTTCAAATAAAATTTAGGAAGAATAACTCATTAAAAAGGTTTCTTCGTTAAAAAACAAGGGGGGCTCTTTCGATCTTCAATTTTAAAAATAAAAAGGGTCATACATTCTGAACTTCCGTGTACTGTTGAGCGATTTGGGGGAAGTAAGAGAAATATAGGCCCAAGGCGGGGGCTTTCTTCTTAATGCCATGCCGCAAATCAAAGCCGATGATTTTTTCAATACAGTTGTGTTTTATTATAGATTTCAGCTCTTTTTGCCAAAACATCTTTGATGGTGGGAGGTTCGGGCATTGCAATCAAAGGCTTAAGCGGATCTTTCGACGTTAGCCAATCGACAAACCAGAGGGATGGATTATACGGTCGTACTTTACAAATTTCCGTCAATCCTTCCAAAAGGAACGAATAGTATTTGTCAAAAACGATCGTTATTCCTTCCTCGACGTTTCGAAGTGGTTCAGGGTTCGCTGAAAAGTTAAAAATTAATCTGGATCTTCCAGTATTTAGGAAACTACCATTTGGAAAGAAGTAAAGAATCTCTTTTCTTGCCTCTGCGACTGATTCGCTGGCATGGATGCCGTTGTTGCTTCGTCTCCTCGTAACCCGTACAGCGACCTGAGCGAAACGGAGCAAACGTCTTGCCAGCGAAACTTTTTTGGGACCTGTCAACTTCTTGAAATCTTCCACAGCATTCTCTTTCGCCAAAACCATCACAGTCAAAGGACCTGCACTTAGTTTAAGCATGACTTTAGGAAACCAGACTTTTCCGTAGTATTTCTTAAAAAAATCGGTAGCCTGTTCAGGGAAGAGATGAAATTTCTTTCTCTGTAATATATAATTAGTTTTTGGTATTTCTTCGAAATGAATGTACAGCTAAAATTGTGTAGCCTTCGTCTTCAATTTTTCTTATGATTTCAGCTTCGTATTTTTGAGCAGAAGGCTTGATGATGGCTAAAGTGTGCTCTTCTTGAAGCTCAATTGGGCGGATGCATTCGGGCTTTACGAATTCGCAGTGGCATTCTTCAAATTCGACGCATTGTACTTCAAAGGGCTCCTCGAATTGCTCCTCGGGAGCTTCATAGTGATGTAAATAGACACTCGGCTTTCCATTTTTTCCTTCTACCCTAGGATCGCTCTGATTTTTCTCTTTTTCCAATAACTGATTGCTCGACTTCTCATCTTTTCCAGCCAACCTCTGATCGCTCGTCTTTTCTTCTTTCCCCGCCACTTTCTGATCGCTCGTCTTTTCTACTTTCCCCAACACTTTCTGATCATCTTTCTCTCTCCTCTTTCCTCTCCACCCTCGGATCGCTCATTGCAAATTTTAACACAAAATCAATCAAATATCACTGACAAAAAATTTCAATCAATAAAATAAAGAGGCATATGGTAATTTTTTCCTCACATTTTAACTTCCCCTGAAAGAAGCTACTGCGATACCCTCCAGTATTTGGAAACAGGGTTTACTGAGATAGTCTGTGGTGCCATCCATCATCGCCAATTTTCAAGAAGCTTACAATAGAAAATGTAGACCTTTTTTCAAAATTTGCACAAATGGCGGAGTTACGTCAGTATTTTGATGCGCTACAGCCTTACCATTGATCTTCACCAAAATTTTTTTGTTTTTTGGAAATTATTGAAGTGCAGTACTTTTTGGAAATTCCAGAAGGTGCTTTTATGCATATTTGAGGTTTCAGTAGACTGATTTTGAGACATTTTTTAAAAGAATCGTACAAAAAATGACACCTGTAATTATTTATAAAAAACAAAGAAATATCACAATTTTATGCTCAAAAAGAACAGAATTACCAACTAAAATACCTTAAAAAGGTAGGTTTTATCAAAATTTTTTCATAAGGTTTTCTTTTTTAAGTTGTGAATCGTGTATTTCCATTTAATGAGATTTCTCGAATTGAAAATTCTTCGAATATCGTATGCGCTTTTCATGGATAATTTGTTGCCCGTAGGCTTCCAGTTCCATAAAATGTTGGTGATTGCCTCCAAGTCGTATTTTTTGACATGCGACAAAGCTTCGACTGCAGCTTCGCAGACCACACTACCTAAAATTTGAAATTTTAACTTAAAAATTTATTTAATACAATTTTACTTACTAGAACTTTTTTTGAGGATTAGACCGACTATACGAATATAATCCCTTACAAAAACAGCGGTATCCATTGCTGGAAAACCCTTGCATATTTTCCCTAAAAATTTAAAAATTGTAAGTATATAGATTTTTTAAAATTATTTCTACATAATAATGAATTTCTGGAGATTATAAAGAAAAAAGCACAAACCTGAAGTAAGAATAATTTTAGCCAAAAGGTTTTCATCAGTAGTTTCATATTGGGCGACCATTTTTGGGTACATTTCTTTTTTAAGAATCTCGCACGCATATTTAAACCCAACACATTTGCACAATAATATAATGGCCCTATCATTCCCTAAAATCACATAAATTTTTAAAAATTTCCTTTTTTTCAAAGAAAAATACCTTTGTATTCAATATTTTTGACTAGTTTACTGAAGAGCTCATCATACTCGTATGTGAAGCCATATTTATCACAATAGCCTAACTGACGTGAAAAAATAGATAATAAAGAGTTTATTCCATATATTTTTGCGATATTGGTATCTACTTCCCAGATCGATGGAACTTTTTTGCAAATTTGAGCAATCGTGTGGCCCATGAGGCATTCTAAAATGAAAAATTAATAAAATTCATTTTTATTTTTTATTTTTACCTTCATTTTTTCTATAGTTGGGAAAAACTTTTGGCCACAAATTGAGAATTTTGGCAACTATCGGATAAGCCCTAAACTGCCTCATGTAAAATAAATCTAAGATTAAAGTCCTCGTACGTAAAAATAAGCCAAATTTTTACACAACTTTGTATGAACATGGGCCAAAGAAACGTTTAATTCAGCCTAAAAGGAAGAAAAATATAAAAAATCAAAAAAAATTTGCAAGTATGATAAATTTACCTTATTATTGGTGTTAAACGATACTAGTTCCTGTTCAAGTTTTGATAAAATGTCTTCCAAAAAGGTCCTTGTAAACCAAAATTGAGAATGTAAGAGCCAAAATTTTATCCTGAATCGGAGTCGATTCAAGATGGTTCTTCGCACAATATAAAGTTTACCGACATCCTTATCTTGGTATAAAAATTTCACAAAAATTCTAAAAACAAATAAAAAAGTTTTTTAATTTTAATTGATTGTTTCAAAATAATTACTGGGCCATTTGATGGTTTGCTGATTCGTGAAGACGAGAGACTACGTTAGGCAAAACGGAGAAAACATCATCGGAAGCCATATATTTTTAAGATTTTCCTCAATTTGAGCAAGTTGTGCTAAAAAAAAATATTACTTGGTCAAAGGAATTCAAATTAATTTTTTAATAAGAAGGAATTTTTTCCAGGATTTTAAAAATTACCTTTTGGGTGATTTTTTTGATGTTTAGATTTTGTTTTTTTTTCTTTTTAGGTTTGATAGAAGTGAAATAATTCCAGGCACAATCCAAAGCATTTTTTTCACACTCAAGAGCTTCCATTGGTTCAGAAATTTGTTGTTTTTGAAATTTCTTATTTGCCGCTTCCTTGTTATTTTGAAGATTCTCTTCCTCCGCTGGTTTAGAATAGAAACCGACAGGAATATTATTCAGAAGATCGCTGACGGAGTCTTCATCTTCTTTTTTTTGTTTAGGTTCCTCTGAAATTTTCTTTTTTTGTCAACGGTTGAAATTTTGTTTTCACTTTCTGAATTTTCGTCTGCAGAATCAAAGTCGTCATCAAATGGCGGAATTTTCTCGTCGGAGTTTGGCAGGTCGACGTTTTTCGTTTGACTTTCCTCGCTGTTAATCGTCGAATTGGAAATCGCTGTCTCATTTTTTAAGTCCGTCTCCTCTACAGTCTTGTTTATATCAAAATCAGTCAACAAATCATTTTTCTGTTTACAAATCTCTCCTGTTTCTTCATTTGGTTTCAAGGTTTCAGAAAGAGCATTATTTTCAACTTCTTTTTTGGCATTTTGTTCTTTCGAATTTTCGTTTTTAGAGATTTCTTCGCATTTTTCATCAGAGTTCAACAAATCTGCAACAAAGTAAGTAAATTATTATTAATATTTTTTTACACGCTGATTTGGGGGAGTTTTCATCGCTTTTTAGGCCTAAAAACACTGTTTGTAAGGGGCCTAATTTTTCCTGATCACTAACCCACGTAGCTTTGGATGTAAATTACTTACCTAAAGAAGTTTCATTTAAAGGGGCCAACAAGCAAACTGGTTTATAACTTTCTTGAATGTCCTTTAGAATTGAATCAAACTCTCATCTGAAAAAAACTAAGTTAAAATGAAGAAACTATGAAATAAAGTACCTTTTTTATGCTCCACATTTTCTGTTGTTTCTGGAAGAAAAATACGTTTGGGCGGTCGAGGTTTTTTGAAGATTTCGGCCGCTTTTTGTCGTTTTTCGAGACTTTCAGGTGGCAGGTGAACCTTTACTCCTTTAGAGGTCACTTGATAATTCGGAAATGGCGATTTAGGTTCAGGAGAAACCTGAGGTTTTTCAGTTTTCACTGTTTTTGGTAGTTTAACTTCATCGTCTTCAGGTAACTTTAATTTTATAAGTCGGGCAGATTTCCTTAATTTTTCGATAGTTTTATTTTTCTTGGTTTCCATTTTAGGTTTTTTGATCTGCACAGGACAATCTTCTTTCTTGCACTTTTTCTTCTTTGTCAGAGGATGTACTTATTTTTTCATTAAGTGAATCTTCGTTTTTCATTTCAGAATTTTATCCTGGGCATTTTTAAATTTTCTGTGGCCAATTTTTTCCTGGGACTTCTTTTGGTTTTGATAACTTTTCGAGTATTTTCTTCGATTTCAGATTCAGTTTCATCAGCCGTCGATAAGTCTGTTTCTAAACGTTTTGAATGTCGTGTCGATCTTTAATTGGATTGGATTTAGGTTTTTTCTTCGACCTTTTTAAAATTTCTTCTGAATCGCTGGCATTTTCAGACAGCGATTTAACCTTAGATCTTTTTCGTGGCGTTTTTACATTTTTTATAGGCAATTTTTCATCCAAATCACTTTCATTTGGAGTGGATAAATCGACTTTTCTGGAGTTTTTTGGATTTTAGGAACTATTTTGGGGTTTTCACCATCGAAATCACTTTCATCTGTTAATTCCTTAGTTTTAGAGGATGAATTTAGTCTCGGTTTTTTAGGGGAAAACTTTTTTTGACTTTTGGCTACTTTTTGGCGAATTTCACCTTCTGAATCACTTTCATCAGTTGCTTTCTGTGTTTGTGAAGTGATTAATGATTTTTTTGATGTAGTTTTTGACTTTTGGGTACTTTTTTACAAGTTACACATCTAAATCACTTTCATCTGTTAATTCCTTAGTTTTAGAGGATGAATTTAGTCTCGGTTTTTTAGGGGAAAACTTTTTTTTTTGGCTACTTTTTGGCAAATTTCACCTTCTGAATCACTTTCATCAGTTGCTTTCTGTGTTGTGAAGTGATTAATGATTTTTTTGATGTAGTTTTTGACTTTTGGGTACTTTTTTACAAGTTTCACCATCTAAATCACTTTCATCAGTTACTTTCTGTGTTTGTGAAGTGATTAATGATTTTTTTGATGTAGTTTTTTGACTTTTGGGTACTTTTTTACAAGTTCCACCATCTAAATCACTTTCATCAGTTACTTTCTGTGTTTGTGAAGTGAGTAAATCAAGTTTAGATTTTTCAGAGAAAGCTTTTCTGGACATTTGAGGACTTTTATTGCCTAAATCGCTTTCATCTGTTGCAAATAGACTTCTGGGAAAACGTAGAAAATTTTTATTTTTCCCATTCTGAAAAATATTCTCAGGCTTATTTTCAGAATTCAAAAAAGGATTTTTGAGTCTAATTTGTCAAAATTAAATTTTTGCTGAACTAAGGAATTTTTCTTTTTGGAATTGAGGTCGTTTATAAATTGGGCGCCGTTAAATTTTGGAACGGCAAACGTATTTTCGGCCAAAGCTGTCATAAACAAGTTGCTTTCTGGCTTATTTTCGATGAAAAACGTTTGATGAAATCTTCAAACGATTTGATTTTTCCGTTATTTTCTTAAGCCTTTCAAACGCTTCTTGAGGATCGCCTTCTAATTTGATTGTTTTTTGAGTATTATCTGTCGTTACGGAAAGCGTAATCATTTTTTCATTTTTGATTACTTGTTTAAACAAATTTTTGTCTCTATAAAAATTAAATGATGTCGAATGCAATTTATACTGAATATCGTCCAAACGGTTGTTTTTATTCAAGAAATTCATTTTTTCAGGATCTTTAAGGGAGAGATTTCTTAAGTTTGATAGTAAAGTGTCGATAATTTCTGTGTTGGTGGAGAATCTTCTAATTTGGAAAGGATTGATGGCATTCTCGAAGATGAGTTTGGCCGGAGAAATCGTGGAATTTCGTCGGAATGCAAAAGGGTTGACGATTTCACAGTTTTCGTTGTGAAAGTTCGATTAGGGAAAATATTTTTATCTTTTTGATGTACTATGGGTGGGAAGTAAATCTGGTTTTTCCATTACTTCATTTTCTTGTGTTATTGGTTTAACGATACTACTTGGCTTTGAGACTGGATTTTCTTCTGGAGTTGTACAGTTTTCTTCTGGAGGTAAACAGTTTTCCTGTGGAGTTGAACAGTTTTCTTCTGGAGGTAAACAGTTTTCCTGTGGAGTTGAACAGTTTTCTTCTGGAGGTAAACAGTTTTCTGTGAGTGAACAGTTTTCTTCTGGAGGTAGACAGTTTTCCTCTAGAGTTGAATAGTTTTCTTCTGAAGATAAACGGTTCTTTTCTGGAGTTTACAGTTTTCTTCTGGAGGTAGACAGTTTTCCTCTAGAGTTGAATAGTTTTCTTCTGAAGTTAAACGGTTCTTTTCTGGAGTTCTACAGTTTTCTTCTCGAGATGTTTCTTCACGAATTGAACAGTTTTCTTCAAGCGTAGTTTCACTTGATTGGATGAGCGATTCATCAGAATCATATAAATAAACTGTTGAAGAATCACATGGATGATCTGGAAGAGAAGGGGAATCGACAGGAGCAGGACTAGAAGCGAATTCTGCGGCACCTGGACTTCTGGTTGAACTCGGAAATTCACTCCCGACGCTCGTAGCCGGACTTTGAACCGTACTGCTAACCGGTGTCGGGTAAAAAATATCCTCAGCTTTCACCTCACCATCGGCAACAATATCTAATTCACTATTTTGAGCTAAAAAAAAATTTAAAATAAACTCATAAAATTACTAAAAATAAACTTACTTAAACTAGAAATAACATCTTTAATAACTCTAGAATCCTTAGCTTTCTTTTTTTTAAACTTTTTCTTTTTGAATTCAGCCAGCTCTAAAAAAAAAGTATTAAAAATTGAATCAGCTGTTTTTTAAAAAACAAACCCAGTTGAGCAGCTGTAAGATTTTTTATTTTCTTCCAGCTCTTCTACGACAGATTGAAGCTGTCTATGGAGCTGTTGGTTGGCGTATTTGAAATTTTTCTGATTATTTTCGTAATCCTCAATGAGTAATTTGTTCTGCTTGTTTACTAGGAAGACACTTTGTTTTTCCTGAAAAAAAATGGAATTAAAAGGAAATGAGGAATTTGAGAAAAGACGAACCTCGATTAGTTTTTTAACGGTATCGGTTAGAGTGACAATTCGTTGTCGAAAATAGTTGTTGTCCTCGATGTCTTTTGTTGGCTTCTTATCATAATCAGGAGGAAGAATTTCCTGCTTGATTTTCGAGCTGAAAAATTGATAAGGAAATTTAGAATGCACTAAACAATGCTGCTATTCTATTAAAATTAAAAAATAATGGACATTTTAACTTCCTTAAAGAAGTTATTGTGATACCCTTGACGTCGGGTTTTTGGGGAAGGGTCTTCCAGAGGGTCAAATGGATCTTTACCGATCTCAACTTTGTCTGTGGTGCCGGCCGGCCGTCCGTAGCATTTTTTTTTTTCGGAACACTTTACGGCCACAATTTTCACCAAATTTTGTTTAGTTGGTGAACAAGAAACTAACAGGTTGATTTTTGAATTTCGAAAAAATGGCGGAGATATATGTCTGTTTGAAATTTTAAAAAATTTGCTGCGACCGTTGGTCCGATTTCCACCAAATTTTCACAATTACTCCTTATATTTTAAAGAATTTTGGGAAAAAAAAAATTATCACTTTTTAAACATTAATTATCATTTTAGCAGGGAGAAATTTCACACTTCCACCCGCTAAGAGAGGGACCTCTGGGCAAAAATCCCATTATTTCTACCTTGATACTCAGAAAAAAGTTTGAAAAAAAACATAGAATATTTAAAAAAAAAAATGCTAATTTAAAAAAGAAAACTTAGTAAATTTTTCGAAAAAAAAAAAACTTCAAAAAATTTTTTGAAAAAAAAAAAATCTCCCTCACTTATACTTATACTCCCTCCCTTATACTTCCCCCTCCGTTATACCCCTCCCTAAAATTTCCCCTACTTTATATTTCATCCTCGTTATACTTCCCCCTCCTACATTATTACTTCTCTATAAGGAAGTTTTGTTGGAAGCTCTTCAAACTAGTACTTTTTAAATAAATTTCTGGAAGATAATTTTCAGTAAATTATGTTCATTGGCACTATGTGAATAACATTATATTCATGTATTCATATTTTCGTAAACATGAATAAAGTCTAGCTAGAAGCCTAGAATTGTAGGGTAATAAAATTAATAAACTTAAATTAAAGGGAAATAAATCTAGATTCTGGCTAATATAAGGTGAAAATAAAGACCAATAGGAAGAAGACCTCTTCCTCATTGGTTGATATTCTCTTAAAATTAAAAAATAATGGACATTTTTTGTATGAGTTTCTAGAAGTATTCTCAGTAACTACGTTAATTGGCTATATGAATAACATTTTATTCATATTAATGAATACGAATACGCCAACTCTTCATTTCAACTTGACTCTCATCTTAACGATCAATAAATCTGAAAAACAAAATCATCTTACCTATGTTTTGTACACAAATACTCCTTGAGCAATTTCGACAACCGATCTTTTTTCTCGTACAACTTCTGCAATTCCTATAATAATACAAACAAATTGTCAAATAATTGATAAAAAGATAATAAATCAGAGGAAGAATAAATTACTAACAAGAGAAAAATGTTAATTTATCGTCAAAAAAAACTAACGAGCTAAGTTTTTAAATAAAATGAAAACTCTCCCATTAATCGAATAAATGAAAAAGAGATAGTTCCAAAGTCTTCAAAGAAAGAAAAAAAAAACAATTTTTAAGGATTAAATTGATAAGAAGATAATTTACCTCGAGTTTGATTTTTAAATCTAGACATGTCAGACAAGGCTTTGACCCTTCGAGTAAGTCCATGCCAAAGTTATATTTAACTCGAAAATATTAAAAATTTGATCAAAACTTAAAAACTAGAAAACGTACTATGTACGTCGAAAAATAACAACAGCACGCGAATGTGCCCGGTGACCTTCCTGATGGATAACCGTAGAATGTGTTAGCCAACATAAAATAAAAGTATATCTCGAATCTATCAAGGTTGGTACTCTTGAAATGCCGGGAAATGGTTTTGTTCTTTTTTTGTCACTGGAAGTTGAAGATTGCATTAAAGGTAACTGAATCTATTTAATTTAATTTTGCCATTAAGGCCCGTTTTCTTAAGGAACCCTTTTCTCAAAATTTCCTTGACTTTTTTAAAAATGAACCTCCCTTTAAATAAAAGAAATCCTTACAATTTTCCTCCATTTTTACGAGGTAACTTAAGGAGAACTTAAACGTTGGAATCTCATTAGAAATCCTTGATTTTCACTTAAAACCTTGCCTAAGTTAAGGAACAGAAATGGATGTTCAAGGTGTCCTTTGGTTGAAGGAAAGGAGAGTTTCAAAATTCCTATAAAAAAGTACATGATAAGCTTCCAACGAAAACTTCCTTAAGAGAAGTAAAAAATAGAAGGGGGAAGTATTAAGGAGGAGAGGTATAATTGAGGGAAGTATAAAGGAGGGGGAAGTATAACGGAGAGGGAAGTTTTTTCACCAAGACAAGTTGAGATCGGTAAAGATCAATATTCGAATTGACCCTCCGGGGTCTAGAAGACCCTTCCCCAAATCCCGACGAGGAGGGTATCACAATAACTTCTTAAGGAAGTTACACCTGCAAAAGGATTTGAAAAAATTAGACTAGACATTTCAACAAAAAATTTAATTAAATACAACTATTGATATAAACACACAATAGGACCCCATAAAATATAAACAATAATATTATACATTTTTAATTAGATTTTAAGTATAAAATCACAGCCTTCCTGAAGAGATTCCAAGGCCAATTAAAAGGACCACAAATTTAAAATATATCAGTCGTTTATAAAGCCTAGAAATAAAATAGTTATGAAGTTTGAGGGGAGAAAATTCATTTTACTTTGAGAGCGACTTCATATGAACTTTGGCACTGCAGAATCCATGATTCGACATTCGTGAGAGTTTTTATACTGTCTTTATGAATTTTAGCAACCGGCCTTTTATATTTGACCTCTTTTATCATTTTATCGACGACATAATGAAGCCATAAAACGTTCGTTTTCGGTTGAAAAGAGCTCCAGTCTCCACTGAAATTTAATCATTTAAAATCGAATGAAAAAAATTTTTTTACCTGACAGCGAGGTTCATTTGGCGGTATATTTCAAATTGATAGTCTCCGGTTGCCATGAAAAGTTCCGGATCTTTATTTAGGTCGTAGAAAAAAGGAGTTTCTTCTTCGGCTAGGAAGGCCCTTGAAAGTGTGTAGTCGATTATTGTAGCCTAAAAGAAAAATTTAAAACTTGTTTGATAGGTTAAAATTTAGTTCACTTTGACGCCACTGGTAGTACGAAGAACTCTTTCCCTCCGATGACATATCTCATTTTTTTCTCGGAGTCCTCGATATTAAAATGTTACCCCAATGTAAATCTCGATGTTCAAATGAAGGCATTCTTCAGCCACCGCCAGACTAAAAGCAATCTGTTGGAAAATAGATAAAGCCTGTCTGGCAGTTGAGAAAGAATATGTTTCAAGGTCTTCTCCTCCGTTGCCTAATTCCAGCGCGATGTATAATTGGCCATCAGCGAAAACCGAGACGTTGTCGTTGGAAGAACCTTTTTCTTGATCATAGTCATTCCAGAGTTGTACAAGTTGCTGAGGGTATTTTCCGTGGACTACTTTCGCAGAAACGACTTCGACGAAATTCATCGTCATGTAGTTCTTTATGTTGCCTCTCAAATCATCAAGCATTCTACAAAAAAAAAAACGATTAAAATCTTTTCTTTGCCTGATATTCATGTATAAAATCTATTACATCCAGCTGATCACTTACATGCTGATCATAAGTTCGGAAAATATTTCCGAATATTTTTTCTGCGGTTCTTCGTTGACTGGGAAGTCACCTTCGATTGGCATAATTTTCATAACGTTCTTCTTTTCGTTTCTGGACACCATAAAAACCTCACCAAAAACACCTTCGCCAAGTTTACAGTCTCCACGGCATCCGCTATAATTTAAATTATTTTAAATGAGAGAAAATTAAATTTCTCACTTCTTAAAAATTTGGTCAAACTCCATAGGTTCTGTTTGTTGGCAAAGTGTGAAAACACCTTCGCAGTATTTATCCCGTTGATCATCAAGATTTGTTTTCTCTTTTTGTAAATGTTTATAAGAAGAAAAGCCTAGAAAAAGGTAAATAAGAAATTTAAAAAAAATCTATTCTTACGAGACAAAAATGAGATGTTTTTTGGAGCGAGGGAACTTGGGGAAGAAGAAAATGATTCTGTGGTTGTAAAACGAGTTTTTCGTTTCTGGGAGTCGTTTCCTTTATAAAGACAACCTTCGTATGCTCAACCTTTTTTTAACTTCGATGGAAGAAACATTTGAGTCTTCTCCTAAAAATGATAATGAAGAATACAAAAGATGATAAAATATGCCAACCTGTAGATTGAAGTTGAATAACTTGAGCGACAGAATTTTCATAGTTTCGACCTTTAGGAACGTTGTGTGTTATATCTCGTCTATATGTTTTATTATCGATAAAGATCTTCTATATTTCTTTCCAGCAGGGAATACGAAATGCTTGATGTTTGGTAAATTTTCATCAAACGTATCTTCATCTTCTAAGTCATCAATATCTGAAGATCGACTCACACTTTCATGTTTTTGTGAAGTTCGATGAGTTTCCTGATCTTCAGATTCAATGATGACTTTCAAAGGTGATTTTGCGATACGAGACTTCCGATACGATTTTCTTCCTGAATAACTGGGTAAATTGTCAACTCTAAAAGATTCAGCTAGTTCTTCTATCAGATTTTTTTGAGGTACAAAAGATTTTCTGGATAAAGGTGAAGAATCGTCGCTGTCTGATATGTCTTCTTTATTTTCAAATCGTTTCGATCGTTCTAAAGAGCTACTGCTTTCGTCGCTATCGCTTTGTATTTCGTCGTTTTCAGATTCTTCTATAGCGTTTAGATTTGGGGTTCTTGATCTTCGAGATAAACTAAGTCTTTTGATGTTTACATTCTCATGTTTTCTCAAACTGTTTTCTTCGGCCGAACTGAAACTTTCGTCGTCGGAATGGGCAGAATGATAGATATTTTCGACTTCTTCTATAGAATTGAGTTGTGTACGTCTTGTGACTCGTCGTGGCGATCTTCCTAAACGAGATAAATTTTCGTTCAGATTAGAACGGCGACGTATTGACTTTCCGGTTTCATTTCCGTCAAATACAGTTTTTTCAAAACGTGCCGAATGGTAAATTTCAGATTCTTCAATGGCGTTAAGATCGGATCGCCTAAAACGGTTCGCCGTGATACTCGAGAGATATAATCTTTCGATAAGTTTTCTTCGTGTGGTGATACATCAGAAATGTCGCCGTTGTATGGATTTTCGGCTTCGTTTGATCGTTTTCGTCGAGGAGATTTTTCATTTCGACGGAAACTCTCATTGCTTTCGGTTCTTTCGATTCTTGAATGACGTTTAAATTTGAAATCAAGAAACGCCTTGAAGACCTTCGGTTTGATAAAGGCGAAGAACCCGAACTATCATCGCTATCTACAGGACTTAATTCATTTAAATTCGTACGTCTACTTCTCCTTTCAGTCTTGGAAAGTGAAACAGGAATTTTTCAATTCTCTTTGATAACCGTGGCGAACTGAAACTATCATCGCTTGAAGACTGAATCTCGCTTTCTTCCGACTCTTCAGCGATCTTCGCAGAAACACTTATCTGGTTTTTTCATTCTCCGTTTTATTCAACAAGCTGGGACTTTCTGAAGAATCTTTAACTAAAACATTTTGTCTCCTTTTGGCGACAAAATTGAAACTTTCACCAGATTTTTCGAAAAGGCTCTCTTTGCTATTTTCTTCTTCATCAAAAAATTTGGAACGGAGGTTCAATTTTTTATGCTATTTGATAAATCTAAGATGGTTTTCTCCGTTTTTTAGGTGTATTAAGATTCGGTTGAAGCAACATAACTAGTTTTTGGTACTCGCACATTTTCTTCTTTCTCTTTTCTTTTTCTTCTTCATTCCAACCTTTTTCACCAATTCTAAAGTGTTATCAACTGAAACAAAATTATTTGACAACAAATTAATTCCTTAAAGACTTACGCTCTATTTGAGGACGTTGCACCAATTGGATGGGAGACTCTTCAATTTCGAAAGAGGAGCTGTCATCCCATGGCAGTCTTAAGCAGGAGTACTTGAAGCCATAGGATCCCCAGGCAGTCTGAACCGCACGGGCGAAGTGTACATCGCTTTGCTGTAAATCGCTTCTTCATATTTCGTTATAGGAGATGCAGCTTTGGTTGTTTCTATACAAAAAAAGAGATTGGATGATTTAAAAAAATGCTATTTTACCTGGAGTTTCTGCGGGCTCCAAATTCAACTTTGGAGGAGAGAATTTACTTTTGTACAGCAAAGGGTCCTGATCAATTTTTGGCCTGGAAAAAATTCGATGCTTTAGCAAAAAGTCATGCAGCAATTTGGCACACAGACGCAGTAGTTTAAAAAAGCCACTGCCCATTAAGATTGGCTTACTTACGAAGTTTTTTCATTGACTGTTTTATAACTTATGTCAAAGGTGTTCGGGGTGGTCTCTTTTTCGGAGGAAGAATAAAAAATGTCACGGCTCGAAGGGGCAGCTTTCGAGAAAAGTTGGTCAAACGGGTCATCTCTCCTAAGAGACAAGATCGGGGGGACATAAGCGAGGGTGCTTCTTTTCGCTTTTCCCCTGTTAATCCTCGTACGATTGGTAGGCGACATTTCGCCTTCTAATATCAAAAGCTCAGGAACTTCCTGAATTCAATAAGACTCCTAAACACTAGAAAACTCACGAATCATCCTAAATGATTATCTCATTTTTATCTAATCCTCGAAGGACTTTGGACTTAAACATTTACTTTTAAAAAGAACGAAAATTCACCACGAAGACGTAACAGTTAAATATTTAAATTTGAAAAATATAAATCAAAACAATAAACAAACGAAAAACTGGAAGGTTGTCCTTATCGTCCTTTGGTCCTGTCTTAAGAAATGGCGGGAAAACGAGAAGGATTCAAATTTCTTGCGTTTTTTTGGTCCTCCTGAATTTTCCAGCATCTCTTTTCTTTCGATAGTTTTAAATATTCTTGTATGGTACTCCATTGACCTTACAGCAACTTATGAATTATTTATTTAAAAATGCACTTACACCAACCACCACATCCTGCGCCAAAACTGTTTTTTTCAAAAATTCTAAGGTTAAGTTTTTTAAAAATTTACGTTTTATGCAACAGATGTCTACTTTAAAAAATCCTGTAAATAAAAGACGTAGTCCTCTTGTACCGATGACATTTCATAAAAAGGGAACGATAAAAAAAAATTGTTTTAAAACAGACGAACAGTAATTTCTTTTATTGGCCAAATTATGATTATTTTACATATTTTTAGTAGATACCAGTTTTCAAAATAAATAAAAATTTAACGAATTTTGTAAAAAAGACAAAAAAATCAATCTTTTAATTTTTGGCAACAATGTACATAAACAAAAAAAAAGAATTTAAAAAACATTTTTACATTATGTCCTCTAAATTTCAATAACTTATTGTAAAAATTTACTTTTTTGTAATGGTTTTCATCATTTAAAATTAGGACCTACCAACAAGAATTATGTACATATGTACATTTATATACAAAATAATACTTTTAATGTCAAATCAGACAAAAAATAAAAAAATAAAAATGTTTTTAAATCAGTACAATTCAGAATTTTGATCATTTTATAATTTGAAATTTCAAAATTCGAATTATAATTGACAATCGATTTGAAATTAAAAAATTAAGAAACGGTTAATTTGCCATAATTGAATGATATCTACAATGCTAGATCTACAAAAGGAACGATTACACATAAAAATAAAAGTTGTTCTATTTTATTAATGAAGGAAGATTCAAAGAAAAGGGGTCCGCGAAATAAATAAGAGATAACAAAAAAAAGTTTTTCTTTTCACTTTTCGTTTCACCAATAGTGGGTGAAGCGTGAATCAGGAGGCCAGGTGATGTCATGTTGTTTATTGCACGACAAGCAGTCCTGCTCCATCGGCCAGCAAGATGGATTGCTGACCGCAGCGTATTCCTAGCTTTGGGAGATCCTCGGGCGTTTAGTGGGGTTCCCGCCGCTTTGGTCCGCCATAATGTATCTGCAAAAAAAAGGGTTGAAAATCACAACGAAAAATGGTGTATCGATATTTACTTAAGCTGTGGCATGAACTGTATGACGTCTTTGAGTTGGACGAGAGGGACTGTTTCGTTGATATCCCTTATTTTTTTGTTCTCCAAAAGCACCATTTTCATAGAACTAAAACAAAAGATTCTATTTAAAAAAAGCTCACAAGTGGCACTGACAAATGGGTCAGAGAGCTGTGACATGCTTCAGTCCATGGCCCTTGCAGGGTGTGGCCTTAATTTCTGTGGCTGTACAGAGACATACTCAACTGAAAGCTTTTAACTTTCCACAATCCTCACTAAGGGTATTGACAAGCTGGATCCCAGAGCACTCGGGGCAGTGAGAAGGCCAACGAATTGGCCCAGAAGGGGTCAGAAATGACTCCCATTCTCCCTAGCGCTATTGTCACATTTCTAGGAGAGTGAAGAGAGGCAAACACACTCTCTCTGCTACTTTGACGAGATGGTACAACGCCCGAGGTCAAAGACATGCCAAGCCAAGCCATGGATGCACAGACCTGCTCATGCAGGGCAGAGCTAAGGTCCATATCCTGGTCGGTCTACTGACTGGGCACTGTAAACTCAGCAAACACCTTCAAAAGTTGGGAGTGACAGAGGACAGCACTTGTCGCATCTGCTTGGAGGAGGAGACGGCAGAGCACATGTTATCGTGAAGGCCTAACATGGCTGACGTTCATGAACCTAATAACCCAGTCCATTGAGCTATACAAGATTTTTTTCCAGCCTCTGAAGGCCAATCAAAAGCCTGGGGCTCGGAACTCCGACTAGTGAAGAAGGGGGCATAACAGACGCATTAGGGTTGGAGTGCACGGGCTGGTCAGAGCCGGGTGACATCGATGTCAACATCCCCGGAAACAAACTATGTATTTTGAAAACGAAGTCAGTGATACAGATCTTCGACACCTTGGAATCCTGCATTCTGTACGCATCGATTAGTCATCAACCCAGCTGGGACCAGTGCCTAATACCTAGGCATCAAAGCTACTTGCATCCTAGGAAGAATTACTTACGGGTTTGCAGCATAAAGGCGGATGTTCAACACGTTTTGAAGAACTTCTTGGCATTTCTCAATTGAGATTTGAGGAAAAAACACGGTCAAAAAGTCATTCACAGTCATGACCAGTTCTGTGTACAAATTGGGCTTGGCATTGATGCAGGGTACCATTTTATCAACAACGAGGGCTTTTTGCAACTAAAAATGAAGAAAATAAGTTCACAGTTTTGAAAGTGATTTTAAAAACATACTTTGTACGGAGGGGTTCCGTTTCCTCTGACATTCGAGGTGTCCATGATCGGAGTAAGTGAATGCCAGCCGTTGGCAGTTTTATCTTGTTTTTTCTTTGTTTCGACTTTTTTCTGTTGGGCAAGGGACTCATAATGATTCGGATATAAGAAGTTAAAGTTGGCAGGTATCGGGACTTTATTGTTGAGGATGCGTTGTGCGTAATGCTGCGACGTCGGGTTGTACATCGATTTGTCAATGGGGGCCTGACGAGCGACTCGACTGTGCGGTGAAAGCGGAGGAGATGCAAGGTCAACGTAATCAGGCCTGAAATACCGCGGAGTGTTCGTCACAGTCGTCACAGGAATCAAAGGCGGAGGATGTTTCTGTCCGTTATTATTATTATGCTGCGCACCATACTGTATCTGATGGGGTGCCATCAATGAATTTATCGACATATTGCTTATAGGTGGCGTAGTATATGTAGGCCTAAAAAAAGTCTCTATCAAATATTTTTCAAACATCAACCCATCTACAAGTACGCATTTTTGCACACTTTTCTTATCATTCTTACACTATAAACAATAACTAAGCATGAGGATAAAAATTGAATTAATCGTAGCAATTTAAAAAAAATTACTTTTCAGGCCTTTAATTGAAATAACTACTAAGCATCCTTACTAACAAGCAACACTAAGCATAAAAAACAGTATAATACCAAGCAATAAAAGGCTAAGTAGTTTAAGGTCGTTTTTATATTATGTAGGTCTATTTTAGCAGCCGAAAACTTTTAACAAATAAAGATAGATTGAAGTGCGCTGGACCCATTCTACTGCGGCAGTCTATAGCCTACAGGTAGCTTTTGAGGTATTTTAAGGAATCCTTGAACTAAGGGCTATCATTGGCGGATGATAACACAATCCCAGATAAGGGACAGAAAAAAAGGAAGATGAAGGTATCCTTTTTGTTAAGGAAAGAAGAGATTGATACAAGTTTGATTCTGAGAGCCTTATGCTTCAATTAGTTAGCGATAAATTATTTTAGTCAACATTTTGGTACGAAAAACTTTTGTGCCCCAAGAAACCTATTATATTTAAAAGATTCAAATGATCATTAACCCTGTCCAGACTGCGTCTGACGCCGGATTCTCTGTGCTACTGGCGCAGCACTTTTCCCCGACTGCTCCCAGCGTCCAGCAAAGCGCAGAAAGCGAAGAGTGATGCGATCATCACGTAGTTCATTTCTTCCCCAACAGATTGCCAGTTTTTGCATGTCGCTAGCGCCACGGGAAGCGAAAGTATTGAATTTTTTAGAGAGGCTTCCCGCTGTAAACTAAAGTCGCCTGCGGTCTCCAAACGAAAAGCGCAAATGGCAACTATAGTCGCCTGCGGTCTCGAAAGGGTTAAAGATCGTTTCTAAAGAACCAGGATTCCAGGGTAAAAAAAAATATTTTTTTCTTCAATAAGTGATTAGGTACACTATAAAATTGCTGAGGAAGAGGTCTAAAAAGTGCCAATAGGTAATAGATAAGATTGGCTATCATCATACTATCTTTGCAAGCTTGACAAACGCTGGAAAAAGTGATGATGGCAATCCAACTATGGCTTCTTCAAAATGACTTATACCACTTGACCTTTTATCGGTTTTCTTAAAAACATTAAATAACTCTATACTGTAATTATACTTTTAGTCAGAACTAAAATGTAAAATAAAAAACGGGTACGCAACCAGGAAACTCACCAATCCTCCTTATAGTACGGGTAACTAAAGGAGAAAAGGACATGAAATATGAGAATTTCTTATCATGATAAATTTTCTTTAACCTAAGGCCTCAATGTCGCCAAACTACTACAGGAATTTCTTTAAATAAAAAAAATTGATAAGAAAAATCTCTAAATCTAATAACTAGGTCTAGTAAAAAGATAGATGGTGCACTTACTGCATTGTGTTGGGAGATCCTCGGATGACTGATGGGTTGGGTGAAACCATGTTAGCCTGAATAAAAATATTCAAAATAATAAGCCATTGAGTAAAAAATGAGGGTTATTTAAAACATATGATTGTTAATAAGTTACCGTTTGAGCTAAACGAGGAGAAGAAAGCGGTTCTTGGTAGCGTTGTTGGGTTGATTGCCAACCGTTAGTGACGGCCGCTTGCGAATTGACCGTCCTTGTCGTATCGACGCTCGCGGCAACGACGACAACAGGAGAAGGAACTGACACGGAAGTCCAGGTTGGAGGACGACTCTGAAAGTTTTTCAGAGTAAACAACTGCGAAGTTTGGAGTTTCGGAGGCCAGTATTCGTCAAAAACCGTACCCGGGGGAAAGTAAGATTTTATGTCCATCAAACTTATCACATTGCAGTTATCGTTGGAAAAGAGTTCATTCCGGATGCCCTGAATTTTACAGCAGAACTTTAAATAGGCCAAATGCCACGGGCCTAGAGTCGCTGCTTTTTTCATCAATGCGTCCGTCTCACCTTCGAAATAGAATAGGGGTACGAACTTTTCACCATCCCTTATCGTATAAGGGACAACCGAGTCTTTATTAATCCGCACGAAACCGCACCTTTCCTTCGTGTTCGGACTTAAAGGATTCACCAGTTTTGTATAACACAAGTCGAGGAATTCGTAAAATTCTTTTGAGTCTTCAAACATCACGACTAAGTCTTTCGGCGTGAAAGAAGCATTTCCAAATTTGCTATCACAGTGCTTGAAATTTATCTCGTTAAAAAGTCTTGCCTCTACTTCCGTTATGAAATAACTCCGAATGCTTGTGCATGAATACAGCTCCGGGCTTAGATGATATAAGTATTTATGGAGTACTTTAACCTCCACCATCTTAACAGCTACATATTTGTCATCTCCCCGTAGTATATAAGGGATGTCTTCACCTCCTAACGTCGTCCAACCAAATTTTCCTGAAAAGATTTAAATGAAAATAAATAATTGAGTGAAGAACAACTATTTACCTCTACGACTTGAGTAGTCGACGGCTGGCCTTCGGCTTGACTGCTTGTCGTATCGACCGGTTTGCTGCGGTTGTTAAGTATAAGCCCGAGCGCCCCTTGGCTTCCGCTCGGCTGGCTCGTTCGCATAAGAGGATGCTGAGAATGGGCCTGAGCGACAGCCATTTTGGCCTTATTCTGCTCCTTGATTTTGCCGCGATCTCATTAATTTCGGCATCTTCGGGCTTTTCTTCTTTGACAGCAACGCCTTTAAAATAAAAAATATTATAAAATATCCTTGTAACAGTGACCTATAAGTTGTGATCAAGGTTTTTCAATACCTCATAGTTTAAAACAAGATGCTCAACTAAACTACTGAAACTAAAGGAGTAGGGGGTGTTGCTAGGGGCAACATACTGCCTATAAGAGTACTTGACCATAAGCACATTTAAACGTCTCTCAGAAACAATAAATTTTTTAATTTCTCCATTTACGTTTTTAAATTATTTATTTTTCATTAAAAAATCCAATTATCTCCCCTTAAAATGAATTTCCCCTCCACAGTATTCTTGCATTTCTCGCCATTACGTCCCTTTATACAAAAATTGATTTTTAATACTAAGCTTAATGAAAAGGGTGAACATTAAATCAATCATCAGTGGTTAAAATTCGAGCTACCATTAAAAATGGAACTGGAAACTTAAGATAGATTTTTAATTTTTGGTTGTCATGTCATACAGAGTTCTACAGAGCCTGCGCCACCAAATCGGTGGATAAAACGTTCGTTTATGCCACAGGATGACAGAATCTTGTATTTATCCGTTGGCATATCCTAATGGTAGAGTCGAAATTCTAGTTCCTTTGAATAGACAGGAAGAAAACTTAAGAATCGCGATAAATTTTCAAAAGGGCCGTGCGTTTAATTTTTTTTTTTTTGAATTAGCCATACGTTATCAATTAATTTCTGACATAACCACATTATGAACCTTCGATATTCCCTTTTCTACGAAAAAATATGAGCAAACCTCTACGTCCTTTGCTTTATTATTTTGGCGGGTTCTTAGGCCTACTAACCTGTTGCAACAAAACTTTTGACTGTAATGAAAAAATGAAGCATTTTCTACAAGACATAAGCTATCATTTATGTCTTTTTGGCCTCTTATCCTACAAATAAGTCATAGTGCAGATTTTTCAGCCACGAGGTGACCAAATCTTTGATTTATCCGTTTCTTCAGTGGCAAAAGATAACCCAAAACGTAGCATATCGCGAGTAAAAGCATAATCACAATTCCTTATGCGATTGTAATTATTTTTTACAATTACAGGATAGGCCACGTTTTGGCCATGTAGGAAACGGATAAATACAAGATTCTGTTACCTTGTGGCAAAAACCTACGTAAAAACGAACAAAATAGTCGTTTTTCGTTGAAAAACGAAATCTTGGGCTGAAGTAAACTGTTAAACGAACTTTAAAAAAAAAATTAAAGATTGCTACAAGATCTTTACTTTTGCTGTTACAATTAGGCCTTCAAGTCCTTTATAATCCCTTAACAGTCCCTTGTAATCCCCTTGAGAGTCCCTTGTAATCCCCTTAAGAGTACCTTGTAATCCCTTAAGAGTACCTTGTAATCGCCTTATCACCTTAAAAGTCCCTTGTAATCCCCTTATCACTTTAAAAGTCCATTGTGATCCCCTAATCACATTAAAAGTCCCTTGTGATCCCCTTGAGAGTCCCTTGTAATCCCCTAACGAGTCCCTTGTAATCCCCTAACGAGTCCCTTGTAATCCCCTAACGAGTCCCTTGAGTCCCTTGTAATCCCCTAACGAGTCCCTAGTAATCCCCTTAAGAGTACCTTGTAATCCCCTTAAGAGTACCTTGTAATCGCCTTATCACCTTAAAAGTCCCTTGTAATCCCCTTAAAGTCCCTGTAATCCCCTTAGAGTCCCTTGTAATCCCTTGGAGTACCTTGTAATCCCCTTAAGAGTACCATGTAATCGCCTTATATCCTTAAAATTCCCTTGTAATCCCCTTATCACCTTAAAAGTCCATTGTGATCCCCTTATCGCCTAAAAAGTCCCTTGATCCCCTAACGAGTCCCTTGTAATCCCCTAACGAGTCCCTTGTAATCCCCAAGAGTCCCTTGTAATCCCCTTAAGAGTCCCTTGTAATCCCCTTAAGAGTACCTTGTAATCCCTTAAGAGTCCTTGTAATCCTAACCTGTAACCCTTGTAATCCCTACGAAAGTCCCTTGTAATCCCCTTAAGTCCCTTGTAATCCCCTTAAGAGTCCCTTGTAATCCCCTTAAGAGTCCCTTGTAATCCCCTAAGAGTCCCTTGTAATCCCCTTAAGTCCCTTGTAATCCCCTAAGAGTCCCTGTAATCCCTTATCACCTTAAAAGTCCTTGTAATCCCCTTTCCCTTGTAATCCATTGTAATCCCCTTGTAATCCCCTTAAGAGTCCCTTGTAATCCCCTAAAGTCCTTGTAATCCCTAAGTCCCTTGTAATCCCCTAACGAGCCCTTGTAATCCCCTAAAGTCCCTGTAATCCCCTAACGAGTCCCTTGTAATCCCCTAACGAGTCCTGTAATCCCCTAACGAGTCCCGTAATCCCCTAACGAGTCCCTGTAATCCCCTAACGAGTCCCTTGTAATCCCCTAACGAGTCCCTTGTAATCCCCTAACGAGTCCCTGTAATCCCCTGAGTCCCAATCCCCTATCCCTTAATCCCCTAAGAGTTCCTTTTAATCCCCTTTATTGTAATCCCCTTATCACCTTAAGATTCCCTTATCATATCCCTTAATCCCCTCAAAAGCCCCTTGTAATCCCCTAAAAGCCCTAATAACCCCCTTAAAGAACCTGATAATCCCTTATACCTAATATAAAATCCCTTATAATCCCATGAAATTTATGTTGTAATTATTTCATTTTAATTAGGACAATTTTAATTGCATTTAGTTCACATTCATCTACCAAGAAATATCCATTTTAACCAATTTTTAACTAAAGATTTTATACGATATTTTATATCTATTAGTACAACACGCCTTCTAGTACTTTTGTCTACGAAAAAATTGCTTAGGATCTTTTTTTTTTCTACGAAATATGACTTTCTTTCGCGCTTTTACTCTTTATAATGCCCTTTAAGGTCTTGCCACGAGATTTAACCTTTTTTTCTCACTAATGACACCATTACGCCATGACCTTTTTTTTTTGGTTGCCCAAAAACATATATTTTAGTAAGTTTTCCCTTTTACTAGGAATACTTTTTTAGGTGCTATGCCACCAGCGAGAAGTTTCAGGGCCAGAACTAACCCTCCCTCCCGCTCAAACTAATAAGTAACTTGGAAAAACTAAAATAATAAAAAAAAAAAAAGCAACATCTTATGAAGAAAGTTTGAAGAAGAGAATCATCATCAGGGAAAGATCAAAATCAATATTTGTTTTAAGCAACAAAGTCATCGATTATCACGAAAAATGATAATAATTTCATCATATATTTAGTTATCAATAACACGTGGTTTATCAAATTAAAATAAGTTGTTGAAATGTCGAAATTATCATGGGAGAAGGTAATTAGAAACAGTAGGAGATGGTTACAAATGGACATGTTTATAATAAAAATGATAATAACAATAAATAAATGGTGAACTGTTGAAAAATACCTTCGATTTTTTTATGATTAAGACTTTTTGAGGCGGCGACCGCGGATAACGCCATTATTACGTCGTTTCTGCCATAAAGTGTTTATTTTCGTCGTTTTAAGATTCCAACTTGAAACTACACATTTCCACCGTCACCACACTTTAAAAAATAGAAAAGAATCCATGTTTGTTTGGAAAAAAAATCATGCACGGGGAGCGAATCTGGGGGAGAAAAATGTACGTTTGGGGTTAATGGAATTTGAGGGAGAATTTTCAGACGAGGGAGCTGACGGAGGTTCGATTTTGAAAGCTCTTTTCGGCCCCTCTAGCCTCGCGTACGGGCGCCCCGGGACGATCGTGGATTCTCTCCGGGAAAAAGAGTCACGTGACCCCAAGATGGCCGCCGTCGCGCCCGCTCTCCACCAATCAGAACGCGCACAACCGTCGTGTAAAAAAGAAAAAAAAATGTTGCTGTCACAAACGATGACGTCACCGGGGGCCTCGGTGCGAGGCTAGGATCGAGTTCCCAAGGTCTTAAAACCGTACAGTCACCTCATCGTTAAAATAGAACCCACCCATAACCTCACTTTTAACGTTATTTTCATCAATTTTCATCATTTTTCATCAACTTCTTCACACTCAAAATCAAAAAATAACTTTATTTATTTATTTTTCCTTATTTTAAACCCTTTTTCTTCCTTTTTTATCACTTTTATGTTTTATAACCTAAGAGGTCTATTTGTGATTCAAGCTAACTGTACACAACGAGCTAGGCTAGCACCCCCCACTTTTCAAGGCCTTCGAACAACGGGCCTTATGATTCTGTGTTAAGGATAACCCCCCTGTCCCATCCCCACCATTTTCCTGAAATAATAATGAGCTAAACACGATAAGATACGATCGCATAACACTTTAACATTTTAGATACGATTTCCCCCACCACTTTTTCTATTGTGTTATACATAATACATAACTTCTTTTAATAATTTATATTAAACGTTAATATTTATATTTTCAATTATTTTATTTTATTTTTTTATGGGTGGGAGGGGGGAGGTATTTTGAGGTTAGAGAAAACGACGCCTGACGCCATATTGGAAAGTTGGAACTTCTCGGCGGCTTTTGCGCCGAATCAGCGCCCTAATTTTACGGCATAATTAGTACGATTGGTGACGTCATCGTTTCTATTTCTGTCTGTCATGAGTCATCATTAATTCTATAAATTATCTATTTTATAAAATAAGCGTTCGATTTTTAAGGTTATTGACCTTATAAGTTTGACCTTCTTTCTTTCTCCGTTTTTTTCTTTACTCGCTACGGAATAAGAACGTCCTTGGAAATTTCTCGACTTTCACGGTTTTTTTATGACCTCTACGGTAAATTAGGTCGGGCTCTTTTATTCCTAATAGTGGCGCAAGGTCAATGAACCCCTACCTAGAGAGGGCCGAAAGGTAGGGGAAACGGGTGGGGCTCATCGGCTTAGAGAGGGTGGGAAAGAGAACTTTACGCCCCGGGATGGCAGCGCTCCTGGTGGGAAATTTTTAAACTACACTGAAAAATCATTTCAGACAGTACACCCGGTGGGGATTAATTCAACTAATTGATTGCTTCCTTATTGAACGACGAGATGGGCGAGAAGTCAATTACTTGAGTTCCAAAAATTATATTAGGTCGGATAAGTGGAAATTATGACGAAAATAAGGTGTGCTCTTTTATTAACAAAAGTACCAGGTCAATGAGGAAAATGGAAGGTTACGGAAAACGGGAGGGATTTTTCATTCCATGAGGGTAGGAACCTTGTTGGCAGCGCTCCTAGCGGGAAAATTTCCAACTACATTGAAAAACCTAATGGGATGTTACAGTAGACAGTATACCAGATGAGGTGTCATTCTACTAATTGATTGCTTCTTATTGAACGACAGCGCGCTCTGGTG
The DNA here is from genome assembly GCA_014119065.1 of Orius insidiosus. Taxonomy (NCBI): domain Eukaryota; kingdom Metazoa; phylum Arthropoda; class Insecta; order Hemiptera; family Anthocoridae; genus Orius; species Orius insidiosus. The sequence goes on from JACGAQ010000095.1 coordinate 51,974, forward strand.
TAGTATAATGCATACTACTAGGGGAACGCCATTATTAGATATCTTCGCGTTAGTTCTACCGGCTGTCTCATTTTTCCTAAGTTTTCAGGAGGGTAAAAATACGGATTAATTTCTCATTGGAATCAATGCATCATCTGTTGGCTAAATCGTGAACTACGCGTTTTCTGTTGGTAATAGGGTTCAATTACCAACGGAATTCGATTCACCACAAAATTTACCATTATGTATTATTTTAATTTTTCTTTTATTCCAGCTGTTAAGCCAACTACATCTTCGAGTGAACCAATTAATGCTAACACCAGACGCGGTCGCGCCGAACTAATCCCTTCAAAGGGTTTAAACTCTGAAGAGTCGGCGGATTAAGGTATGAATAGCGCTTCCTCATTACTGCTATTGAATATAATTAGCTGCTGTACGCCTAAATTCTTGGTAAAGGGACAAAATATGCAGAATGAGTCTACCTCGGCTTGATGCCAACCCTTGGCCCTACGCTGTCGAAATACACGTCCATTTACTTAGCAATATTTGGCTTTCTAGAAAAGAAATCTACCAATTTTCTCGATGTTTTGGTCAAATCGAAGTGCAAATAGAAAATTCCTCCCTCGGTTGGGTGTTAAGAGTCGGAGGAATATTTTACCTGAGGATTAACAAAGCAGATGTTCTTGGTATTCCCCAAGTCATAAAATTCAGGTATAGGAATTAGGATTAAGAGGGACAATCCCCAGGTCCCGTTAATCGAAGGTTAAGAGGGTCTAATCGAAGGTTAAGTTATTAAGAGGGACAATCGCCAGGTCTCGTTAATCCCAAAAGGGAAAGTACAATGTTGCCTATTAGACTAAGTATAAAAAGGGCACTACGTCGCCCTCAACAGTCAGTAGCGCTCAAGACTCGAGTCAGTCACTTTAAGTATCAGTCAAGTCAGAACTAACGTACAGCACCCGCGTCCATCAGCCTATAAGATATTCTAAAAGATTTAAAAATAATTACATAAATGCTCACCGTCAAAGTACTTAATATCCGCACTTTCTATTACTCTTATCATTTTTCAAATTCTGAAAAATCAAATAGAAATCTAAATTAAAAAAAATGTAATTCCAACTCTAAAATTATTTTTTAAGTAATAGTTATGAGGTTTTTAACTTTCTTCAAGATTTTTTTTTTCGATAATACCAACGAAAAAAAATAAATTTTTACTGGGGTAAAAAAAATACATTTTTAAAATCAGCTTTTTTCCAACAGCTGTTTTGTATAAGATTTTTTTTATTTTTTTTTTTTTCATTTTTATCTTTTCTTGGTTTTTCCAGATTTTTTTTTATTTTTTCGTTTCTCAAAAAGTCGTTAAAAAAACCGCTGATAATTTAACCAAAAAATCTGGAGAAAAATAATTTCTTAAAAATAAAATGTTCCGGCCTATAAATTATTCAGTACATTATTTTTAAATACCTTCATTTTTTTAAAAATTAATTTATATTAGTGAGTCTATTTACTTATCAACGTTAATTATTAAGTCTTACCAAATAATCAGAAGAGAAAAAAAATCTTTTGAAATCAAAAATTCAATACTTGATGTTTTCTGGTTGAAAGTTCAAGAAAGAATGAAAAATTGAAAAGCCGTTGAACCAATCACGCCTGCTTCAATTTCAGCCAATGAGAGAGTTCCACGTAAGCAAGAATTAGAGTGGGGGTACTGGGAACATCTGTTCAAATATAATATCACATGTTTTATTTATTTCGTAACCTAAATTTTTAAAGAAGTTATTTGACGCTGACTCTATCCAAAATGAAATGATTCATGAAAATCTTATGAAAAAAGTTATGACTAGGATGTGAAAAGCAACCTTGTCATGGGGAAAGAGAGGGGGAACAGGGGCTCAGGCCCATCACTAAAAAAGAAATATTGCTAAAGAGGCAATAACTTCTAAATAGTCAATTAAGTTTTAGTAATTGCACTTTCATTTCTCCTTTTCGGAAAGATAATTAGATAGGTTAGGCATCTTTGGTGCAGTTAGTTTAGATTACAAGGGAGCTTGTCTGCACTATTTTTGGTTGTCGATATCATTGACCAGCTCCAGCTTATCAAGCCTCGTTTACCAGTGTTCAGCCCTCTGCGCTCAAAATCAAGATACTGAAGATTTCAAAAGCTCCAGTGTAGCAATAGAATTTTCTCTAGTTTTCGTCATTTTTCATTGGTGGCAGGCTGGCCTGTCAAGGCTTAACCCTTTTGAGACCGCGTCTGACGCCGGATTCTCTGCGCTACTGGCGCAGCACTTTTCCCCTCTCTTTGCCCCTCACTTCTCCCCGACCGTTCCAGCGCCCAGCAAAGTACAGAAAGCGAATATCACATAGTTCATTTCTTCCCCAACAGTTTGCAGTTTTTGCATGTCACTAGCGAAGCGAAGGTATTAATTTTTAGAGAGGTTCCCGCTGGCGCCGCTGGGCAACTATAGTCGCCTGCGGTCTCCAAACGAAAAGCGCGAATGGCAACTATAGTCGCCTGTGGTCTCGAAAGGGTTAAGAAGCTTCGGCTGCTTTTCCATAAAAATTAGTCAGATCCAAGATTTTCTCCAAAATTATAAAACTGGGAAAATAATTTACGATGAGTTATTTCAATGTAAATTTTTATTAGAATTTTTCATCTTTTTTTTAAACACTGTTCATTTTCTAAAATAAATGACAGCTTGAGGTTAAAGAGTAACTACAAATTACTGAATACAACAACAATATTTTTTTTTCATTATCACAACCTAAAGTACATATCTCAAATATACGTATTATTTAAAATCAATAGGATCTTGATATTATAATTCCCTTTTTCAAAAACAAACTCAATACGAAGTCACAAATCATTTACACCAAATCATTTTTTAAAAACGTTTAAAAAAAATTGGTAACTAACAAAAATTATAAACTACTTCTCACTATTTTATTTAAATAAAAAAAAATTTACACAAGGCCCACATTTTTTGTCTGATAGAACCTCAACGGTTCCTATTTTGAGATATACAATAAAAATCTCTTTGTTAACTACTAAACAATATAATGGCTATACAAGCTATGTTCATTATTTTTTAAAAAAATAAATACCCTAAATTTTTTCAGTCTGTTTATAAAAAATGCTCTGAGGGTATCTGCCATATAAAAATTTTTTTTCATTATTTTTTTCTTTCCCTTTTTTTATATCAACAATCATCTACGAGCTCATAAAATCCGTAGAAAGTTCAACAATGCTTCTAATGGAAGATCCAATGGGGGCCACAAAAAAAATATTGCACATTTTCCAAACTAAATATAATAAAAACTTAAATAAAATTATTTACAACTTAAATAATATGACTTAAAAATTAAAGAAAAACCTTAAGTTCAACTAAACGTTTAAAGTCACAGCTAAATCTTTGGCCTCTTAATATGTCCATAATGGGTAAAACAATGAGCTTAAATTGAGGTAACATAAAATAAACTGCTACTAGTCATTCCCTTGAGTTTGTACCATCCGTCCTAATATCAACAAACTTGGAAGAATTTTGATGGTTCTTTCTTTCTACGTTTAAAATTGACGCATTGTTATTTTTAAAATAGATACATTGAATTTAGGAAAAAAGTAACTTAAAAATGTTGAAATAAGGACGAATCGGCCCCAACCTTTAGTAAAATATTTAATTTTTGGTAAATATACTTTCAATGAAGACAACAATCTCTAAATACGCTGGATAACGTCTCTATGACACCTAGAACTTTCTCATACTCTATGAAAAAGAGATTCTAGGTCTAGAAATAAAAAGAATTGAAGTCAAAAATACATTGGATAATAGAGAAAAAAGAATTATAAAAAATTAATGTTTAAAGTGATTATTTAACTTGTGCAAATATAAAGTATTATAGAAAAAACGAATACATGTTCTATAAATTTAATTAGAAAAAGATGTTACTTTGGCATTTAGGTTTTTGGTTATTAAAACAGATGATAAATTAAAATGTTTAAATGTGTTATAAGAGTTGGACTATGATAGGATGAGCGAGGCACATATGCTCTGCGCCTCTGATTGGAAGTCGATTAACAGAGTAGTGCTGATCATTTCAGGGATGCTTTGAAACGGGTTGCTAAATTGACCTAGAATAAACCGACCGGTTTCTTTACACTTTTGGATTCTCATATGCATGAATCCTCTGGCACTTCTGAAAAAGATAAAATGAAATAAAATTTTTAGGTTTTTTAATTATAAACGTACTTTAGAGAAAGCGAATAGTCTTGTTTGGTACTCTCGCTGTTTCGTACAAGGAAACTCCCTTCTCTGTTCATCCGTAGGATGTTTTCCGCTTCTAACCTTGTTATAGCTCCATGATACCATCTAAAAATTCAACATTAGATAAGAAACTTTTTGATAAGTGCTTACCCTTGCTGTTCTAAAGGAAGAGAAGTGTCGATAGGTTCTGGAGGCCTGCAGACGACGACTGATCCAAAATCAAGACCTAATGAGGGCTTTCGTCTTTCTGCATCTTGCAAATCCAAACTCAAAGATGGTCTATTGAAGGTAGCTGGAACAGAAAAAAAGAGCTGTAGAAACAGTTTGCTATAATGCGAAAATGAGTGAGGAAATGGTAATTTTTACGGTAATGGAAATTATGCCCCTTATAAAAAATGAACATTCCGGGCAAGCAACCTGAAACGCCCCAACGAAGTCAATTTCAGATCTTAATTTGATGGAGACAAGTGGCCGTTATTAATTATATCCCGTTAAACATTTAATTTACAAGAACCCTTCTTTTAATTAAAAGGAGATGAAATTTTTTTTTCTTATTTACGAAAAAAATATCTTGAAAATAAATCGCCATCACGGCTGCAGTTAAACGAAATAATGGAATAAGCAGGAGGGGATTAAAGACGAGGGGTTCCGGAGTTTAAAACAAATAGGCGATGCTTTTTCGAGAAATTAATGAGGCAAACTCCTGAAGCCGATTTGTTCGATGATTCCTCTCCTTTAACGAAGGGTCCGGACGCACTCCAGAAGTTTAGAGATCATGATTATGCCTGTCATTACCTGCGCGTGCTTCAAAGTTTCTTCTGAGAGTTTTCAAATGGTTTTGTATGTTTTGAGCGGTAAAAAAAGGATATCGGATTTCCAATTAAGTTTTGTTGTCGCTGTGAAAACATGAGGGGTCTGTAATGGGAGTTTACGGAAGACTTGAACGTAGGAAACCACCCCGGAGAAAATTTCTCTCCTCTCTTGGGACTGTCGTATGACTTTTCAGATTACCGACCCTCTTTTCTTTCGAGTTATGGCTGTATAAATAAAACCTGGGATGACAGTTTGAGTGAGACACGATCCGCTGTCGTCCACGTCAAGGGCAGTAAAGAAAAGTGAATCATCTTAATACAATAAAAAACTTACGGTTTTTGCATTCTTGAACGCTGTTGCTGGAGAGGCCTGAGAAACGCCGGAGTTGATGCTGAGGGCTGGTCGGAGTCGACGACGGAGTTTGGGCATGTCGAAAGGAAGATCTCGAAGGTCTACGGAAGTTGCAGAACCTGAAGTGTCTTGGGCTTCTTGTTCTTGAAGCATCCGCCTTCTCCTAAGTTTCGGCATGTCGAAAGGAAGATCGTTTAAGTCCGGATTGACGTTACCCATTCTCGACTCGATAGATACCACTGTCGCTTCCTTGATGGGCTTCCTGGTCGAAACACAGGCCCAAATTGATAATGTTCCGATTTTGCGGTGTCCTCCTTTTCTTTTGAGTCTCGCTCACGGGCGTCACGACTTCTTCAGGAGATGCTTTTTCAGAATTGTTGTTCTTGTTGTTTTCAGACGTTTCCGAACACGGCTCTTGGGAAGACTTATCCGATATCGGGGAAAGTATGTTGAGTTTATTTTGTTGGAAGACACGGGTACTTAATGAGTTGATTGGATGGAAACCGGGGCCGCTTCCGGTCGAATCGGAACTGTGAGAGCTCAACGAGCTGCTTCGTCGGCTTTCACAGCTTGAGGTTGAACGGTTTCCTTCGCTGGTGCTGCTCCTGATCGACTCCAAACTTCCTCCGCTACTGCTCGTCGCCATAGATTCCGTACTCGAATATTTCATTCTTCTCGGCGTTCTATTTTTTAAGTCAATTATGTCCAACCCTCTCATTTTACCTTTGGACGTGCCTTGCTCACGGTCGAGCTTAGGAGAATCTTCGTCTTTGTCGATGAAGAAGCTTCTCGGCCTTGGACGATGCTTCATCGATTTTACGGGAGGACGTAGTTCTTTAGATCGCACCGGGATATCGGGTGAACTGTGGACTGAGGCCATACAAACTCCGGAATGGAATTTGACTGGAAGGGGAGCGCTAGAAGGAGGAGTCGGGGCGACGAAGGGTCGGACTTCGAGATCTAAACGGCTTATCCCTTCCGACAACGAATCTTCAACTCTTACCAACGATCGCGGCCTTTTATAATAGGGTTCTTCTTTCTCCGTCCGATTTGTAACCATGATTGATTTATTCGTAACTTCATCCACGTCTAGATCGTCGTCGGATTTACTTATTTTCGAATCGAATGCGGTTTCGTATTGATGTCTTCGCGACATTTCGTCAATCCTGGGCGACATCCGGTCCTCCGATGTATCAGAGGTCAAATCCGCATAGTAGTAGGGCGTAGCCCTCACTATACCGTTTTCCTCCCCTACATCTTCATAAACATCTCCCTCCACAGATCCGCACTCCGGAGAACAATCTGTAACATAAAACGGACCTCTTCAAAGGACTGAAATCTCCATTAAACTGTTTTCATTAAGGTCTGACATGAATAAACTTTACATCTGAACCTATATCGATTTACGAGGGGTATTACGGACAAAGTGAAGTATCCTTTCATTAGTTGCGGGGAGAACGAAGGAAAGCTTGTTCGGCACGTGTGCCACTGTCTTTTCCTTCTCCCTTCTACGGGCCGAAGATTTATTCCCGAATGGTCCTCAACCCAATATAACTAGAAAGGAATTGTCTCTAGATTCCACAATAATTTTCCCCCGTCGGGAATGCCCCCATTGTCAAACCGAACAAAAGCGTAGAAAGTTAAAAGCAGAACAAAAGCATTGGGGAAAAACAATAAGCGATAAAGGTTGGAAATGATTTAATTTAGACTATATAGGGAAAAGTGGGATTATAGTAGAAATCCAATTTTTTTTAACACACACAAAAAATTACCCAGGATTTAGAAGGCTGTGAAAGCACTCTTTAACACGTTTTTTGGACTCTGTTGCCTCCTAAATCAACAAAACGCTTTTTAGTCCTTCGTATGTTGAACCCCATAGAATTCACTGCCTCTTATATCATTAAAAACTTAAACGAAAATCTTATCTCCACTGTCTCCTTAATCGTAAACTCGTAAAAAAGTGACGATATCCTAAAATAAAATGTCTTCAGAAACTCCCAGATCGTAAGAAATTCATTCCTCGATTTCTCACCGTCAAACTGCTCTATATAAAATATTTAAAGATTATTCGTGAACCTGCCCGAAATAAATTGAACCGATTGAATAAGTAAAAGGTTGGAAATAAATCCGTCAATGTAGCAAATCTAAATTCCGATATCGGCTTTTTCCCATAAGCTAGCGATACGTAAAGATTGGAAAGGGTTTCCGTCTATTGGAAAAAAAAGAAGCGAAAACCTTCTTTATGCTGCTGGAAAGGAATCACGTGTGGGGCCGCACTAAATGTCGTCGGAACGTGATCTATGTTGTGGAATCCATGAGGGGCTTAACATCCCCTAGCTGCCCTTTTCTAATGGAATATGTCGACCACCTACTGACTATCCGTTTCACTTAAAATTATGGCCTGTGTTACGCAGTTAAGAAATACCTGAAAACCGTAGAGCGAGAGAAGTTTTTAAACATCAAAGAATCCCTAAACTCTCAGATCGCCTCCACTGCCTTCTAAATATCCGAAAACTTTTAGTTAGGTAAAATGTGGTTGAAAACGCGTAGTCTTTTTTAAACTGAAGATGTTTTTGCATGATGGTTTAGAAGAACGTTTCTACCCAATTACCTTAATCAGCGTCTGTATATTAAATTCGTCATCCATCAACCGCCACTCCCTTTTCGGTTTTGTCGCTCTTCATAAAGACATCAAACGTTTTATGAACATTAACGTAGATCCTCTTAATTATAACGCATTTAAACCTTAAAGGGAGAGAGGAAAAATCGTTACTTTTACAGAAGTCGGAAGATCATTCACTTTGATTTTATAGGGTTATCAGTCACCTGATTCACTCGGACAGGGAGAAAGGACCCTTCTTTTTTTCCTTTTTCGTACTCCCTTATGCCAGACAAATCCTATCGATTTAACATTCCCCTATAACGACCTACGTTTAATATTTTGAAACGTAAACAACGGGTTTTTGGCTTTGAGGATATCGATTCTGAAAGCTCAGCTTCCTTTATCTCTGCCCTAGTTCGACAAGTGCTATTAAGGCGTCTCACTATCCGAACTTTATCTGAAAACCTCTTGAATATTTTTTTATCTAAAAGGCGTGAACTTAATAAACAATTTAACGAAGCCCTGTGGGCATTTTGTAATTGCGTAGGGGGTGCTCCTTGCGCCATATTCTGAGAGGAATCATGGAAAATTTGATTCATTAACCTCATCATCCCTTAGGCTCTTCCATTTCCATATAAATCATGACGTGAAATTTTAATTTTTCCCCCCTACTAATCAATTGAGTCATTATTCTTATCTACATCAACAACGATAACAAAATACTTGAAAAATTGACAAAATGAGTTGGGTGTTTGTTCTACTTTCGTTGTCGGTTAATCAGGTAATAGGAAGCTATAAATAAAGAAGCACGCTAAGGTATCATAACTCGGTATTTTCAGATAATAAAGGCGGAGTTGAGCAATGAAGCGTTGGTGGCGATTGATCAGCAATATCGAGATTATAGCAGAATTTATGACCGATCGAACGAGGTAGGTGTTAATCGTACTCGAAACTAGTGGTTTACGAATTGCTAATCATGCTTTTCATTCAAGCATTCGATGTACTTGTCGAAATCGTGCAGAACATGACGAAAAATCTTTTTCACGCTTCGGACGTTTTGATGAAAAACGCGGCGACTTTTAAAAGAAATCTGATCGTTTTGTCGCAGAAGACACATTCGAAAGGTGTCGCCGAGACTAAATGCGTGGAAGCTTTGAATATTCAAGAGGCGATCAAGAAACTTGAGAAGACGTCGAAATAAGCAGAACGTAAGGCTCTTTATTTTTTTTGCTTCAACGGACTGCTCCACAACTCCACCGACAGTCTGCGCGAAATATCCCCCCGAAAAAACCCCCAACACTCCTGTACTTAGAGAAACCAACTTAAACCTATTTGTTTCTTAGATGTTTTTAATCGAAGCGAATAAAGGTCCGAAATTGGAGGACGAAGTGACAAAAGCAATGATCAACCTCAGACGCTACATGATGGACCTAAGGAAAAACTGCTCAGGAGACATCCAGTGCCTCTCCAAATCCAGAACGGATCTTCACAAACAAGGAATCAAACTAACAGAGACGTAAACGAATCAATCGAAAAAGCCAAAATATTAGAAGACAAACTAGACAGAAGAATATTCAGTTGTCAACTACTGGCGTCGAGAAGTTTCAAATTGATCAAAACAATCAAAGATAAAGTTGAAAACTGTTAATCAAATAAACGATGGCGTGTCGTACGACGATAAACAAGAATCAACAGGTTGTAAATGAAGACCTTACCTGTACTGTAGGGATGGCTGTATTCCTTATCTGGAGTTGTATATAACTTGGGCTCTTCTCCGGTTCTAGGTAGGCCTTAGTGTCTCTCGGGTCGCAATAAAGTTCTAAAATTTCGACCTAAAAAAACATCGAATTTTTAATAAATGTGTATAGAAACGGGGAAGCTTCCCTCCTGTACTTTCAGAGGGTCTTTTGCAATTCAAAGAGATAAAACGTGATTTATATTATGTTTATTACAAAAGTGTTTGCGGGAATTGCGGGCGTTCCAGAAAGGCAAAATGTTTAATTTGAATTCCGGGGAGGGGTCGGTTGAATCAGCGACGGCATTCCACGTTTTCGGTGTCATATTAATTTCGCCCGTGGACACGCACACGTCAGAGGCATTGTTTGGAAGTTTCTTGGTGAGATTCCAAGTGTCTAAACGAAGAGAAACGAAAACTTTTAACGGACAAACACTTGCGGGAAAGGGAAGGAGAAGTTTCTTTTGTGGTTGTTTATGTTCCGAAGGATGCTAAACCAACACGGCTTTCAGGTCTTGATGGCTAAGCCTTACTTTTAAAATGGAGGTCAGTTGTGCTTTACCTCTGTAAGTGAACATTTCCACTCTTTTTCTTCCTCGTGTTAAGCCGTCTCAAGGTGGGTGGGGGAAGATTTGGGCCCGGTGGCTTTCGCCATATCGCTCGCCCATTTGGCGACACTAAAGGCCTCACTATCTGCGGACACGTAACAAATTTTTTTCCCAATTAAAAGTCATTTCAGGGATCAAAGCCCTTGAGAGCCTAATGAGAGCTGCGGACGACCCCAACGAAAAAGAGGAAAAATGAACGCTTCATACGAAATAAGCCCTATCGTTTGAGAAGTTCGAAAAGGGGAGAAAGCAAGGTATCATTAGGATTCAACCGGAGCTTACATACGATGAGGGTAAAAACTGTATATGTAAATCGAAACAAGAGGGGATAAAACTTGCTAAAAGTTTCTCAGGAAGCTTTTCACTCAAAACATTTCGTAAAACAATAGCGGACATTTTGATTTTTTCCCCCTGTATGAATTATTCGAAGTGAACTTTAAAAACTTTTTAACAGTAACTTTTTTTAAAAAAAAGAGAGCCCCCCATTTTATTTGACCGGAATTCAAAATGATTAGCTTTTCATTCTACCCCAATAAGTATTGAGTCCTCCCTTCTATACATAATAAGCCTTCTCTTTTTTTCCCCTCCACAATTTTAATGAGAGGGAGGGAACCATAAAAGAGAAAAAAAAGGTTAAACTCACATTTTCTTGCTGCGATGATTTGTCCCAAAATAAGGACGATCCGATGCTCACTGGACGTTTTTTGTTAACGAAATCGACTGGCAGACTGTAGTCGTCACATAGTGAAACCTGCAACAAAAGAAGAAGGTTAAAACATCTTCGGAAGACATCAAGAACGTAAGACCATTTGTATGTTAAATTAACCGCGAATCCATTAATTCTGACGACACATCATTTGTTACGTCTAAAAACGTCTTGAGTTTATAGAAAATCGAAATCACATATTCAAGATTTGAGTGTCGCGATCTGGAGGTTTCAGGGTGCTAATGGCATCTGCCTATTGTGAGCGGATGGAGGGTGCTTCTGTCCTTTTGTATCGCTAATTGATTTCCGCGTCTCCTTCCTCAACGTCGCCCTTTTGTCATTCTAAAATTAATTGCGCACCGTTATTAGCGTTTCTTAAAATGATCGCTTTGTTCGCTGACGAGCGACGACGATTTTAAGGTCGCTCTTGTTTTATTAATTGCAATTCATTTGCGCCATTTTCAAATAAACGGTATTCGAAAAAAAAGGGAAGAAATTCATTTGAAAAACAAGTCGTTTTAGTAAAAATCGAATGTGACATAATGCGCTCGCCATAATGCATTTGATCATAAAATAGCAGAAATAAAAAATCTGCAACTCAACATAAAGAAAATAGTCGAAAACGTTCACCATATGCATTTGAACATAATACATCTACCATAAGAAGAGATTTAACACTTGTCGTTTCGACATAAAATTTGTCGTTTGAACATAACACAGTTGAACATAAAGGAAACTTTCATTTAAAGAACTTGTCGTTTCGCCACAAATGTTTCTGTCGTTCATACTCTCAATAAAAGGCGAGAGCAGCCACTTTCGCTTTCGCGATTATTGGAAACGATTAAAACTTGACAGTTCACCATAATGCAATTTGCACATAAAAAAATTAACTGTGCATAAAACGAGCTGATCCATTGGCTGCCTGCTTGCTTTTCCAGTTTGTGCTTTATGTTGAATTGCATTATGGTGAAACTGTCAAGTTTTAAGGTTTTTGTCGTTTCGCCTTAGTTTATGGTGAGATGTATTATGCCCAAACGACAGAAATGGTTTTAGGCGAAACAACAAGTTTAAAAGAGGCTTTTATGGTGAGAAGCGTTATAGTGATTGCACTTTTTTAATGTCGACTTGCATTTATTGAAAAAGTCGTTTATGGCGAAACGCTTTATGATGAAATGCATCATGCTCAAAATTTTGAACTTTTGAGAGCTTATGTTCAATTGCATTAGGCCGAAACGCATTATGGTGAACACAAATTTTTTTATGTTCAACTGCTTTAAGGTGTAATGCGTTATGTGAACGGTGTTCTCTCGTAAAATCGAGCTCTCCACGATATTTCCGCTTTCGGCGTAAAAACCCATATACAGGACGTTTTTAGGCCCTGAAAACTCCATTTTTTAAATCTTTCGGCAGAGAGAGCTTTAAACCAAAAGTTTTCTTCGACCTTTTCGCTTTCGGCCAAGTCCTATCAATTCTAAATCAGGGAAAGTGAAAAAACTGTTCTTATTAGGACTCCAGAAATTAACCGCCAAACGCAATCTCATTTTCCATCCAGTTCAATAATTAAAAGAAGGAAAAATCTTGGTTGATGGAATAATTTAAGATTGTAATTAACGTAATAATTAAATAACATCCCCGAGGAGTTTCGGGAGAAGACATAAATTAAAACTAATCCTTTCAATGATTCAGACTTCTGGGTAATTAGAGTTCGGAGTCCTTTTTGTTTCTGCAGGGTGAACCCGAAAAGGGGGAAGAGGGGATCCATTTTAATTCAGATTCACCCTCTTTCTGTTTATCTATACTGATGGGGATAGTTTGGACTTTTTTTTTTGGACCCTCGAGAGAGAATTACGCACTAGATTGCACCCGGTACATGCATTAGGGAGAGTCCGGCCCCATTTACTTCGGAAGGACACCTCCCAAAAACTAAAACTTCCAATTTACTTTCACTCGGGTTAAAAACAGAAAAGTTTCCTCCCTAAAAGTAAAGTTCTTTGAGACTTTTATATCCTAGTTTTCTATCGATTATCGTAAACTGTGGATTTCATTATTCTCAGACACATTTTCGCAGTTAATCCATTTAAAAGTAGGGCTTGGGTTTTACGGCCCATAAAATACCTTTATTATGGCCTGCAAAATCGCCCTGGATAAAAGGAATTCCTAAATTCCTAATATTTCAATTTTATTTAACTTCCTTAAGAAGTTATTGTGATACCCTCCACGTATTTTTGGGAAGGGATCAGAATCAAATATATTGATCTTTACCGATCTCAACTTTGTCAGTGGTGCCGGCCGGCCGTAGCATTTCTCCGGAACACTTTACGGCCACAATTTTCACCAAATCACAAAATCTTCCTTAGTCGGAGAACGAGGGCGATTTTTGAATTTCGAAAAAATGGCGGAGATATGCACGTTTGAAATTTTAAAAAATTCGCTGCGGCCTTTGGTCTGATTTTCACCAAATTTTCACCAAAGACTCCTTAATTTTTACGAATTTTGAAGTAAAAAAAATTGTTTAATTTATTTATTTAGAGAAATTTCATACTTCCACAGTTATGAGAGGCACATCCCTACAGCCAAGAACCCATTATTTCTACCTTCATACTTAAAAATTTCGAAAAAAAATTTTTTTGAAAAACAAAACTCCCCCCTTCCTTCTCCCCTCCGTTATACTTCCCCCTCCTATATTTTACTTCTCATTAAGGAAGTTTTCGTTGGAAGCTCTTCAAACTACTAGTATCTTCAAATAATGTTATTTAAATGTTATTTCATAAATTAAAATGGCAAAAATGGGAGGAGCTTAAATGGTCGATATCATCCTATTGTTTGTCATTCCTTTAATTTTCTTTCCTTTTTTTCCCCCTGGAAAAACACATTTTTTTCCTCAGTCGCAAAGTGATTTTCTAATGAATTTATGACTCTCGGAATTCCTTGTCGAAAAGTCGTAGATAAATCCGAGGCTGTTGACTCCACCTTGGGGAAAACAAGGTTAAAAGAAGGGAAAAGGAAAAAGAAAGAAAAAAAAAGATTTCGTTCGGTTTCTCCCGTGAGGATCCCAATTATTTAGACCCATCCAATTTCTAAGATATCACAAATTCTATTTACGCCGAAACGCAAGGGAATTCTCAAAAACTGGCGATTCTATATTAAATAATGCATCAACGATCAGGGGCAAAAGAAAAAAAAAGAATTTTTGGATAAAACTGTTTATACAGCCCCTTCCGGCAAACATTTGTGGAGGACGTAAGGATTTGCTTAATTGCGTTCTACTGGACAAGGGGTAAACATTACATCGAATAATTTCATCCCCTTCTAAATAAACTTTACGCAATATTCAAAATTCAATAATCCGAAAGAATTTTTCATAACTTTGTTCCAACCGGAATTTGAAACTGGTTTGAAACTTCTGGAGCATGCGCAGAATTGGAGGTCATATTTGACGTCGTTCAAATCGTTTGTCCAAATCTGAAGTCATCTGACAACAAATTTGACATGTATATCCTATATGAGTTTCAAATCAGTTTCAAACTGCGGTGGGAACAAAGCTATTAGTTCCTACTGCAAACTGGTTTCAAACCTTTGGATCATGCGCAGAACGATTTGGTGGACAAATTTGGTCAGATTTGATGGACAAATCGTTCTGCGCATGCTCCAGGAGTTCGAAACCAGTGTTTCAAGAAAAAGAGAAAATATGAAATTTTTCTTGACTTTTAGGTTGTATTTAAATTAACTAGTGCTACTAAAGTTTTGATTTGAATGGGCTTTTTTGCCAGAGTAAATTATAATTTGTGAACTTATCTTTACGCTAGGATGAATTTAAACGTTTTCTGGAAGGGAAGGGCAGTTTCGGCGACATTACCAGGCGAAGATAAGAGCTCCCTTTACACCTGAGTTCACCATCAGAACTTTAAAGTCGCATAAAATGAAATTTTAACCCCGTAATAAGATATGAGGTTCAAGAAAAAGCCCTTTTAAGGATTCAACGGAATCTTAGTAAATGAGATTAGTCGTTATTTTTAAACTTAAGAAAAAAAAAAAATTTCCCACTATGAAAATGTGATTATTTGACATTTTCAAAAGGACGGTGAAAATGTCAGAAATCAAATTAAGATTAAACATATTTGATTGGAATGGAAAACTCGAACGTTTCGAGATATTTCGAAATGTGAGTTCACTTTTTAATGGAGGACGAAAAAATGAGAGGGCGAGGGTTGAGGAGGAAAGTCTTCCGAGTAATTTGGCCCATTTTATTTCACCCTCCCATCCTTTTCGACGGCTTTTACCGTACGATTCGAATCTTTTTTTACCCTTACTTTTACATCATGATTTTCCTTAAAAACTACATATATAAAACCTTCAGCGAGTGCATCTAGAGAACTCTTCTTCACTTATAACTCAAAGAGGATAGTAGCTGATCCAATTTTACGCTGAATGTTAGGTAAGAAAAAAGGCTTTAAAAGGACGGCTAAGTATTTGAACCAGCTGGATGCGTTAGATTAGGCCTGAAATTTGAATAAACCTGGACATTAAGGCGAATGTTGGGAAAAAATCATTGTTTATGAAAAGAAATTTGCTTTTTAGTCATTTTTTTTATTCTTCGAATAATCTTTCATTGTCACTTTATAACTGAGAAGTCACTTAATAACTTTTTAAAAGCCAATTTGGACCTTTTTCTATTCTTTTGAGGACAAAGAAAAGGCAACTTGAACGGCTTTTCTTCAATAGTTCTTCCCCTCTTTTTTTCTCTTGAAATTTCGCCCCTTAACCTTAGTAACACCTCAAAACTCAACAACCCTTATTTTTCAACAGTAATGAATGGAAGGAAATTTTTTAAAGACAAAAATGAAGGGAAGTGACGTTTTTATAACAATTTTCGGCAGTTTTTTTTTTTTCTAAAATCGGCCTTCTTAATATTGCTCTTAAGGGCAAGAGGCAGATCTCCTAAAGGGGAAGAAAAATTCAGAAACCGTCTTAAAAGGATGTTTCTGCGCTAAAACCCCCAAAACAATATTTTTAACCTTGTTTCGTTCCACTTTCCTTCGCCAAAGGATTGTTTGGCGACCAAAACTTGAGAAAAACGCCTTAAAAATTGGGTTAAAATGGGCTCTCTTGCCTCAAGTTTGGTTTAGTTCAATGAAACTACCCTAGGGCACAAAAAAACTAAGAAAAACATCGAAAAAAAATTAGATAAAAAAAGAGGGTAAAGCTCAAGGATGCGGAGGAAAGGATATTTTCCCGATTCCCGCGCAAAAAACTATGAAATGCTGCATGAAAACTGCGAGAAACGGGAGTTTTAATCTCTGCATAAAAAATCTGCAACTCAACATAAAGAAAATCGTCAAAAAAGTTCACCATAATGCATTTGAACATAATACATCTCACCATAAAGAAGAGATTTAAAACTTGTCGTTTCGACATAAAATTTGTCGTTTTAACAATAAGAAGTTGAACATAAAGGAAACTTTTATTTTAAAGAACTTTTTTGCCATAAAACTGTTTCTGTCGTTTGGGCATAATACATCTCACCATAAACTAGATACAGCGAAAGAGGAATTTTCGCCGTTTAAAAAGCGATTATGGCGAAACGACAAAAACCTTAAAACTTGACAGTTCACCATAATGCAATGCGCACATCCTCGCGAGAGGAAAAAAATTAACCCCCTTGTGTCATAAAACGAGATGATCCCATTGGCTGCCTGCTTCCTTTTCCTAGTTTATGGTGAGATGCATTATGCCCAAACGACAGAAGCGGTTTTATGGCGAAATCGTTTAAAAAGAAAAGGCTTATAAGTTGTATGGTGAGAAGCGTTATGGCAACGACTTTTATGGACTTGTAAAGTAGTTTATGGCGAAGCTTTATGTTGAAATGCATTATTCTCAAAATTTGTGAACTTTTGAGAGCTTTATGTTCAATTATGCCGATACGCATTATGGTGAACTTTTTGTGTCGAAATGCAGATTTTTTAAGTTCAACTGCTTTACGGTGAAATGCGTTATGTTGAACGGTGTTCTCCCGTAAAAGCCATACCAAAATCGTCATTTTTTCCTTGATTTGACAAAACATTATGAGGTTAGATTTTTTTGAATTAAATTTCTCAAGGGAAAGCCTTCTTTAAGTAATTATCCCTCAGACTTCACCACGACGCACTTATGCAAATGCCATGCAATATTAACTCCACTCCTCGTCTTCGTATTAGATATGGGCACGATCTCACCCTCCAAGCCTCTCGTTGTTATTAACATTTTCACCCTATTCTGTCCTCCCTAGAAAAGCCCCAGACTCTAATAAGATTTAAAACTCCCCCGCATTTAAATCGCACGTTTATAATAAATAAAAAACAAAATTTTTCCCATTTTAAAGATCAAAATAAGCGTAAAATGTGGACAAAAGATTTTCTTCGGATCCACTCATGAGTGAAAAATTCAAATGTGATTGGAAAATTGGTCTTTCTTTTGTGGGGGTAATATAAAATGCGGGGTTTTTGAATGATAAAATTATCTACAAAACTTCGAAGGCACTCAATAAGCAATAACTAAAGTTTGTTAATCCGGATTGCCTGATTTACAGGTAGATTAAGCGTTAAGAGGATTAAGGGATTATCGTTTCCATCTGTCAGGAGGGGTGAAAAACATAAATATTTTCATAAACGCACTTAGATTTGAAAAATCTTTGAATGTTTCTCATTTTTTTTTTGTACGTAAGAGGGTGAAAAGGGAGTCGCTATGAATTAATTTTCTTTTTCTCTCATCCCTCGACTTTATTACGTTCTCGTGCCCTTCCAATTAGGGCACCGAGGGACTTTGCATATTTATAAGGTGGAGAAAATGGTTTGCGACTAGAATTAAGATATAAAATTCAAAGTAAACCACTTTTTTTCCTCACTCAACAACGTGAAAAACAACTAAATTTGGTAAAAATCTGATGAAAATTGTAGTCACGGCGTCAAAAACCGTCGATTTAAAGGGATCTGGAAGTTGAGGGTATGACAATAGCTTTGTTCCAACCGCATATTCAAACTGGTTTGAAACTCCTGGAGCATGCGCAGAAGGATCAAATCTGACGTCACTCAAATCGTTTGCCCGTCAAATTTGACGTGCAAATGCTTCTGCGCATGCTCCAGGAGTTTCAAACTGCTTCCCTTTTGGGGACCCCCCCCCCCATAATAAACTGCAAAACGCCTTTTTTTATGTCTAAAATTAATCGGGAAGGTAATTAATTTTTTCCTTAAGGTATCTAAGAATTTTAAGAAAATCGAAGACTTGAAAATAATTAAAGACAAACAAAAACGCAATTATTTTGAGAGAAAAAGTCAATAAGAGAAGTAATTAAGATTTTGTCGATAGCTTTAGCATTTTTTAATCGAGCATGTCCCAGCATCATCAATCTTGCTTATCTTGTACGTGATATTTTTTTAAAAAAATTCGTTTTTGTGCGTATTTTCCTTTTATGGGAGAGAATTTTGCGTTCTCTAATTAATTGAGTGCCTCACAGGGGTAGAAAAGCGCAGATTTATGCCCCGGAGATTCGGACGTGGGCGATAAACAAGGTCTTTTATGTCGGTGACACCCGGAGGGATTTTAAACCATCATTTCACATGAAATTGACGGTCTTTGATGGAATAGATGTTTTGGCAAAATCCTTTTGGTAAAGTTTTGTTTGGAATAAGAGATTCGGAGCAAAAAGGGGAATGCTAAATAATCCCCGGCTATTCTCAGTCCGTGCGTTATGGCCCCGGGCACTGATGTCATAGAGGGGTTGCTTTTTGAGGGTTGGACGAAAACGTGTCCATGTTAACACCAGTTGTTGCCCGATATAAAAAGACGGAGATTTTTTAGGGGAAGCGATACTTTCAGAATTACAATTTTCCTGGATACTTCGCTCTTCTAGATTCACGCGGCAACCGTTATTTGTATCGTATATTTACCTTTTTTTACCCACCGACTTCCCCTATCGTCGTATCCGCGCCCCTTCCGGAAAATCTTCCCCTCCGAACTTTTCCCCTCTTTAAAACATGGTTTAATTCGAATATTCGTCAATAAAATATTTGTAAAAATCAAAATAGAACAATAAGCACTTGAGGACCCTTTTTGGCAAATGAAAGATTCTGAATTTGTCATCGGGAGAAATAGAGAGATTTGATATAATGAGTTTTAGGACACTTTGATAAATAAGAGACAAAATATATTTGTCGAAAGAAAAAAAGGGAGGGAGTCCCAAGGCGGCACTTGGACTCGACAACTCGGAAGCATATCTCACCCGTCGGACTCCTTGGATCGCGTCCCTTCAGATGGGGGGAGAAACGATACCGGTTTGTCTTGGCTTCTTTTTCACCTAAGGGGTCCGTAAGAGGTCATTTTTCTCCATTTTCCTCACCCAGGGTCACTAAATAAAGTTCCCAGCTTTCTGTAAAGTGTGGACGTCATTAGTCTATATTCAAAATGACATTTTCACCAGAGGGTTCAGAGCAGAGAAACGGATTTTGTGGCCAGGAGCGGTTACCAATCGAACACTACAAGGAAATGCCGAAGAGTGCTTCAGGAGCAAGATTTGAGCCCTACCGGTCGTTTTTAGAGACTAACTTGATACATTTCATGATTAAATTTCCCTTTATAAACCGCTCAAAGCTGAATTCATCCCAAAATTTCAATAAGTTCATTCAAAAGCCGCCTGGAGCACTCAAAAATCAATTAGTTCATTCCTCAAGCGATTTTCCCCCTACCGGTAGATTTTAGAAACCAATTTGAGTCCCTAACCATTATTCCATTTTGCCCATTATGCCAATTGCCCATTATATTGGCAGTATTTCGGTCATTCGAGCGATGCAGCAGGAAAGCCTGCAGGGCTCAGCTCCTGGTTGGCCGATCGACTTGAAATTTTTACCATGTACTCGTATTTGGTCAAAGAAGGCCTGTGCAAAAAATGAAGTCGATCGGTGCAGCAGGAGAGGCTGCAGGGCTATCTCAGCTCCTGGTTGGCCGATCAACTTGAAATTTTTACCATGTTCTCGTATTGGATTAAAGAAGGCCGGAGGTACCTAGATGTTTCCAGACGGTTCTAGAAGGATCAAGAAGGTTTCAAAAGGTTCTAGGGGGAATCTATATGCAGTGTTGCCAGACGACTTCATTGGTTTTCCCCTAAAAGGGTTTTATTTTCGCCCAGATTTCCAACTATTCCCCCTAAATTTTTTTTAGCATGTATAATGTGAAGAAAAATTATTGCGATAGGTTTTCTTTTATTAATAAACTTTTTAAAAAGACTTTGCAAGGTAATAAACAAGAACAAACAAAAACTAAAATTTAACTACTACTTCTCCCCCTAAAAAACCCCCCAAGGCCTAAAATCCCGCCAAATTTAGGGGGCAACACTGTCTAGATGGCTCCGGAAGTATCTAGATGGTTCCAGAAGATTTCATTTCATTTGGAAACCATTATTAACTAAATTCAGCTGAAAAATAAGATATCAAGTTCACGAAGATATTAATTATTCTAATGTTTAGAATGTCTTGAGTAAAGTTCAGGTGTTTAGTATTCATGAGAGACAAATGTTATTTAAGTACACCAGTTATCATCTTAGAAATTGATAAACCAGAGTATAAATGGTAAATTAAATTAATTCCGCCATTATAGGGGGGTCTTAATCTTTAGGTGTTTGGAATTCTAAGGTTTATTGCGGAGATTACCTCAGAAAACGTTATGAATAAAACGTAAGGTAGTTTTTTTCTCGGCAAGCGGTCTTAACGTGTGGGTCCTGAATTAAAAAAGAGCTCAACCCTTCAGACACCTTTTACTTTTAGATTTTTATATCTTTTTTTAGTTTTCAATGTGATTTTTATAACCGAATTTCGAAGAGAAGGGAGGTCACGGAGTCCTCTGATTTCCCATGGGGCAGAGGCGCTCTCATCACTTTAACAGAAATTACACGAGAGGGAGGCTCAAATTAGGAACTTAAGCTATATGACGACTTTCCACCCTTTTCGGCCCCATAAAACCACCATTTTGTACGAAAATTTCATTATTATTTTAAAAAACTATAATTTATCGGTGTGATTAACATGGGAGTTTAGCGATATCGAATCGTTTGGATAATTAATCAAGTTCCGACATCAGCATGTTTAATTCTATTCTATGGCCAGGGGGATTATTGAGAGATGAAGCGGCTCTAATGCCTTCCCATTGTTGTCGATCCCCCGGAACTAGCTCGAAACGTCCAGCCCGATAATTAGCACTAATGGTCTGAGAGGGAATAAATCCTGTGGGAGTTGCAGACTGGAGAAAAATATCCGCCTCAACGAGAACTCGAAAACCGTGAAGATTTTATTTATTCCGTTTTATTGATTCCTACAGGAAATTCGTCTCCATAAAATCAATTGATATTTAAATCTAGGATTTAAGGGGAGACGAAACTAAGCTGTTTATCGTAGAGTAGCAGAGTGAGGGGTTCTTTTCTTCAATCGCGCCTGCCTCACTAAAAGCTCTTTACCTCCGTTTCAAAGACCTGCTATCGAATTTCCCACGCCAGAAAATTAATTAAAAAATAAAATGGAGCACTTAAAAAAAATTTGGATCTTGAATTTTCATTAGTTTCAAGCCTCCGCATTTGTCTGTGGCTTTAAGTAATTATCACTGAAGCCTCCGGGGCCCGCTTTGCGGCTCAAATAAATTAAAACGAGCTTCTAATTAACAAAGCGTTGGGGCTGATTAACGGTATGCGAAACTTTATAGAAAAGAGCTCATTTACGATGTTTTATTTTATTTTTTTAAGGGTAGGTAATATAAATGAAGCCTCCCTTTCATTGAATACGTGGCCGTTTATAAGCAGAATACCTCGCGGGAAGCATCAGTTTCTTCGTAAAATATTCAGATCGTATTGTTTATGTCGAGGGAGTTTTCAAAGGGAAGTGCCTTTAGATGAGGAAAGGGGCTTTTTACGTTATCGCCATGGAGACACTTGCGCCGAAATTTGGACGGTAAACCACTCTGGAGGGTTAATACATCGGGAATTTTGCTGGGAGGGAACAAAATGAGGCTCATTCAGTACTTTTAGCTTCTGGGACACCTGCACACTGGTATCTAAATTATCTATTGTAGCCTCGGATAAATCATTGTGCAGACCACACATTCACATGATTGACCAATTGGCTGCCTTAACTGCGATTTAGCCTCGCCTGCTGACTATATCCAGCTGCCCTTCGACTACCGACTTGTCTTTAACCCTTTCGAGACCACGTCTCGCACTTTTCCCCTCTCTTCTCCCCGACCGCTCAAAGCGCCCAGCAAAGCACAGAAAGCGAAGAGTGATGCGATCATCACGTAGTTCATTTCTTCCCCAACAGATTGCCAGTTTTTGCATGTCGCTAGCGCCACGGGAAGCGAAGGTATAACATTTTTTAGAGAGGCTTCCCACTGGCGCCGCTGGGCAACTAAAGTCGCCTGCGGTCTCCGAACGAAAAGCGCGAATGGCAGCTGTAGTCGAAAGGGTTAATTTAAGTTGTAAAATCTTTAATACGAATTTTTAAAAGTTCACCACTTTTAGCTTCGAAGAAACCTGCACCCATGCATCTAAATTATCACCTATTGTAGCCATATAAATCATTGTGCAGACCACACATTCACATGATAGTTACTGACCAATTGGCTGCCTTAACTACGATTTAGCCTCGCCTACTGACCACGTCCAGCTGCCCCTCGACTACCGACTTTTTTTTAATTTAAACTGTAAAATCTTCAATACGAATTTTTAAAAGTGCAATACTTTTAGCATCTAAGACACCTGCACCCATGTATCTAAATTATCAGCTATTGTAGCGTTGTATAAATCATTGTGCAGACCGCACATTCACATGATAGACACTGACCAATTGGCTGCCTTAACTGCGATTTATCTTCACCAAGTCCATCTGCCCCTACCGACATTCATTTAAATTGTAAAATCTTGAAGATTACTTTACATAATACAATCTTAAAGAACATTTTTAAAAAAGTAGTTAGAATTTTATCTCCCTTGAATTTTTAAGAAACCTGAAGAAGTTAAAAAGAAGTTATAAAATATTTGCATTAACTTTCTTGTTTATAAAAGAGGGAGCGAAAAAGTCCGTCAGCTTGAAAAATTCATCAACGATTACCAAGAGTTTGAAGAAGATGGAAATTTGTAATCTGAGACACACGCGTTAATTACGGAGATGAAACGTCGCCGGAAATTTAGAAACACAACTTTCCATCTTCCATAAATTAAGTCTGTTTTGTATGTGATGGGTAAGGATGTAAAGAGAATCTTCAATTCGGGAGGGGAGAAAATGGTTTTTTTGGGGGAGCACTAAAAGATTAAACCTCAAAAACGTCGATTTTTGGCTAGGAAAAAAGGGAAAAACGCTGCAGTTCAAATAAAACACGCGAGCCTTTGTTTGTCTGTAAAATATTGACTGAAGGGAAACAGAAGGGGCTCCTTAAGAATTATGGAAGGTTATGTTTGTCCCATAAAAAGGCACGATAGTTCTATTTTGGCACAAACATCCCCATAAAGACCGTTTATGACGTCAGAAACAATTACGTCACTCAATGATGCTCTATGAGATTAAGAAACAACAATGGCCGTCAATTACGTCACTCAATGATGCTCTGTTAGTTAAGAAACAACAATGGCCGACAATTACATAAGTTCGGAAAAATCTTTTTGGAGGTAAAAATAATAAATGAGGTTGTAGAAAACGCTAAGCGAAGTTAAAAATTAAAATAAAGAGAGAAGAAAACGTGGGTTTATAAAAGTGGAAGATCTCAGGGGCCCTTTACGGCCGAGGGTTGGCTTTAAGAACCGACCATAAATTGACTTAGACCCAGTCCGTAAAACCTGAGCGGAATGCCGAAATCATTTCAAACGGTAAAAAAAAGAAGAAAAAAAGGGGGGCAGAAGCACCCCCCGTGTTCCAGACTTTAGCCTCCTGAAGAGAAAACGTCTGGAATTTAATAAGCCCGAGTGGGGAGAAAAAAAAAGACCGAATTGGAAAGGGGCTTCAGCCTATACAAACACCTTTTCAAGACACGGACCCTTTACGAATCAACCCGCAATTTATGCTTTTTTACGTTTGCATAAAAACACTCCAAACTTCCTAATTCAATTTTCTGAGACTTTCTCGAAAAGATTAGAATATTTACAGAAGGGCGTTTCATTTTGTCGGGAAATTCATAAAACATCGTTTTTCGTAATGTTCTATTTATTAACAACTGACACGCTACTCCCAGAGGTGCCATGATGTGGCTCCTGGGCTCGAACACCGGGTAATCAATCCTCAACCCTCGTCTCTTGAGAATTAACACCTTTTTATTATAGCCAACCTCGAGGAAAAAAAAGAAGCCATTTTTTTTGTGGGCAACTGACCAAGAGATGGATTACAGAAACGCGAGTTTCCCTAAAAAAAGAAAGAAAAAAATTCGAAAAACTTAATTGAGGTTCGCAATAAAAAAAAGGAAATTTATTAGAAGGATCATATATTGAATAATTGAGGAAAATAAAAAAATGGGGGAAAAAAACGTAAAACGACCCTAATTATTCAAAAAAGGGAATATAGCGTTGAAACCTTTTTTCAACGTTAAAAAATTTTTTTACGGTAAAACATTTTTTATTTTTTCAAGAGGTAAAAATTTTTTTACAGCTCACAATGGTCAAAAACGGGCTTAAAAATTGCCTTTTTGTGGGGGAAAGAGGGCTCAAAATAAATTTAGCGCTCATTTTTAAGGGAAAATCGTAAAACAAACCTAAATTCATCTTTAAGGTATAGAGGAAAAACAATTTTTTTGGGACGTTTTCATCGGTTTTGGGGGCGTATTTCTCGATTGAGCTGCCAATTACAAAGATTTCACGAATGTTTTCCTTGGTTTTTGGAAAATAAAACATTTTTTTGTCGGATTTTTGTAGGTATCCCCAGGATTTTGGGCTGTGAGACCTCGTTTAAAAGCATTTTCTAGCGTTCCTTTGTTTTAGGTAAATGAAACATCCTTTTCATCGGATTTTTGAAGGTATCCCCAGGATTTTGGGCTGTGAGACCTCGTTTAAAAGCATTTTCTGGTGTTTTATCGGTTGGTTCCGTTTTTTTGCGCAAAAAAAACCTCGAAGCAAATTTTTTTAGCATTTTTTACCGAAAAATTACATTTAAATCAGACCTTTGCAGCTTTTTTCACAGTATTTAGACCGAGAAACCCCCTTTATAGCGGATAATAAGGCGTTTTCCTACAATCTTACAACATTTACCGGCGTAAAACGCTTTTTGGTTTCCAGCGTATTTCAGACTATAAAACTCCGTTTTCCTCGGTTATTCGTTTAATATTTTTTACAAACTTTATTTACTCTTGGGGATTACAAAAAGCGGCCCTCTTTTTGAGCTTAAATTTCGTGAAAAGTAATACTCTTATTGGCGAGATGGACGAAAACAATTTTAAAAACATTGCCTACTGAAAAAATCCATTTTTAAAGCAATTTTCGTTGTTAATCCGGCTAATTTTGAGGTGCCGAAATTAAAATATTTGCCCCTAAATTCATATAAAACTGTCCTCGAAAAAAAGACTCTGGGTTTGAAATGTCTGTAAATGAAAGCTTTTTTTTTTTTCTCAATTTTTAGGAAAACAGAAAAGAAATAAAGTTTCACGAAGATTGTTACGTGATGATTGTTTTAATTTATTTCACCAGAAGGGATGAAAGTTGTTTAATTGTTTCCAAACTGGGTTAACTCAAGATAAATATTTGTTTTTGACAACCTCGCAAAAAGAAATGACCTGATAAAATTTCAAAAGAGAAAGAGAAAAACAACCCTTTTTCCAACTGTTTCAATAAAATTACACGCACTTCAACTCCCAGAAAGAAATTAAGGAAAAGAGAGAGAGAGGAGAAAAGTAAACAAACGTTTCAGTGGTCAGGACGCTTTAATGAAAGTTTGATCAAAGGATTTATATTTTTGGGAAAAATAATTTATTTCTTATAGAAACGATGAACCCAGGGGAAAAACATTGTTTATTAAATAGAGGGATATAAAAATTGGTGAAGTGTGAGAATTAATGTGGTGAAAGGAGGATTATAGGGAAGTTCGATCGTTAAATAAAACAATGTGTGAAAAATTGTGGTCCATTGACAAAGGATGCTGTAAAACAAGGTTTTACATCCTAGGTCATAAAACATGCAGTAAACTCTCGATTATAAAGTTATTTATATGTAAATATTTTTTGGAGCTCAGGAAATAATGGAGTATACGTAAAATTATTTGGTAGTTAAAAGATCCATGCGGTTTTTTGGTGTAGAATTGAGTCGGAGTGGAGGTACTTACCCTGTTGGAGGCTGGGACGGACTGAGTGAATCACTGAGAGCGACGTCACAAACCGTTGGCGCCTGCTCATCGTTGGGTAGGATGACGTCATGGCTCGATACTCAAAACGGCGCCCTCCCCTACGCGTATTAACTTGATACGTTTTAATTACCGCAGGTCGTTGATTAACATCCTTTCCGAAGGGCATGGACTGACCGTGGGGGTGGCGGTTATGCCGAGGGTGAAAAGGATACTGATCGAAATTCAAGAACGATACTCACCTGTCCGTCTACCTACCTAACGATGTACAATGAAGAAATGACTAAAATAAGGGGAGAAAAAGTGCGAAAATGACACCTAAAATAGACTCAAATTTAAGGATGAAAAATTTGGCAACATCCACAGAAGAAAGGGAAGACACCGTTCAACCTAACGCATTTCACCCTAAAGCAGTTAAACTGAAAAAATCTGTATTTCACCATAATGCAATAGAACGTTAAGCTCTCAAAAGTTCAAAAAGTTTTAGCATAATGCATTTCAACACAAGGCGTTTCGCCATAAACGACTTTTTCAATAAATGCAAGTCGACATAAAAAAAGTGCAGGTTGCCATAACGCTTCTCACCATATCGCCTCTCTTTAAACTTGTTTTCTCGCCATAAAACCGTTTCTGCCGTTTGGGCATAATACATCTCACCATTAACTAGGGACAGCCAAAGAACAAGCCTATTATGGCGAAACGACAAAACCTACAAAACTTGACAGTTCGCCATAATGCAATTGAACATAAAGCATATCACTTTGCTTTATGGAAAAACAAGCAGGCAGCCAATGGGATCAGTTCGTTTTATGGCAGAAGGGGGTTAATTTTTTTTCCAAGGATGTGCGAATTGCATTATGGTGAACTGTCAAGTTTTAAGGTTAACGAAAAGTTCTAAAAATGTAAGTTTCCTTTATATCAACTTCGTTATGTTGAAAAGAGAAGTGTTAAATCTCTTCTTTATGGTGAGATGTATTATGTTCAAATGCATTATGGCGAACCGAATTATGTCGACATGTATACACTCCAACTTGTCAACCAAGTAAATCAAATTTTCGGAAGATTCCGTGGTTTCTTGATACGAAAAATACAATGGTAGCGAATTTTTAAGCACTTTTCTCCAATTAAAAAAAAACAAACTTAAATTTTGACCTAATCACCGCATTTTTGGACGTTTTTATCCTCGAGAAACGCTCTACGCTGTTAATTTCGCTAAGAAACTTAAACTAAAAATGAAAGTTTCCTTTATGTCAAGAGCGTTACGATGAAACGACAAGTGTTTAATTTCTTCTTTATGGTGAGATTTATTATGTTCAAATGCATTATGGCGAACCGCATTATGTCGACACGTATACACATAAACGAGCTTTTTCAAAGAAACCCTTGTTTTTTTCCGTTTCTAACTAGTTTTTTGAGCCCTGATTCTCCGTAACTACTGCCCAGAATTAATCTCAAAAATCAACTCATTTTGAAAGGAGAAAAATTCAAAACAAAATAAAATGATATCAAAAGAGAATACTTTATTAACAACCGCAAAATGGTCTATCGTCGACCTTCTTGAATAAATTATTTCACAATCAAAATGAATTCTGCTTTCGATAAGACTTCCGATTTGTAATTAACTTCTCTTTTCAAGTCAGTAAGAGAAGGTTTAATTTAGAAAATAACGTTTTAACTAACAGAAAAGCGACTAATTAACATTTTAAAACATTAAGTTTTCAAACTAATTAAAACTTCAAAATGTCATTACTTTAATTTTTTTTAAAGATTACTTTCTAATTTATTATCAGAGATTTCTGCAGTTTAGAAATATTAGCTCGTTTGAAACTGGTTTGAAACTCCTGCAGCATGCGCAGAAGGATGACTTCAGATTTAACGGACAAACGATTTAAGTCAAATTGGACGTCCAAATCCTTCTGCGCATGCTCCAGGAGTTTCAAACTACGGTCGGAAAAAAGCTAATTTATCGAAATGGCAAGATTTAAAGTAATTATTAAGTTTGTTTGCAATCTTTTAATAAACGTTTCAATGTAGAGAAAGCTTTTGATTTTTCGAGGCAGCCTGTTTCGAAAGAGCGTCTTTGTGTTTTTGAAAAATGTTAAGATAACTTGTTTTCTTAAGTTTTTCATTCTTATCTTATTTTGTTTAATTAGTAGGATGGTAAACATAAATAAGGGAGATTAATTAAAAAGGGTGAAAGAAAAGGATGATGAACTTGTCACGGTGGTAGACGGGTCAACAGAATCTGATTTACTTCTTGTTTGTCTTCTCGGTGAAGTCCGGATCGATTTACATCCTTTGATCGTGGAACCCTTCCCCTTACAAGACTTCGGATATTAAAGTTTCAGGGAAGAAAAACAGGTGCAGCTATTAAGCTTTTCTTATGAGTTAGAGAGCGGAAAATGAGTTATCGCTCGCAATGAGTCATCTAAGCGATAAATCATAGGGGGATAGTGGGGTTTCTTTTTTTTTTTTTCTTTCTCGGTGTATGTTACCAATGCAAATGTCGATCGGTCAAACATAATCTTCGGTACGTGTTCGATCCCAATTATCCGGGCGACGTGACTTGCATTGTCGGCCTGGAATTTTGAGAGGGTGTTTGCCTCCGTTATGTGAATTGACGTGTAGGGAGGGAGAAATGAGATACTATTCCCGCAGCACTTAAAAGCACCTGTATTGCCTATATGGACCCTTACTGACCACGACCAACCCTTCTTAAATAATATCCGACGGAAGGCCATAAACGATGCCGTTACGAACACAAAAGACTTTTTATGTTAGCAAAGTCGATTTTTGTTAAAAAGAAACTGCGGCGCCATTTTTCTCCCTCAACCTATAGTTCCAAACCGTGTTAGCCGGATTTTTGTCATCCTTTTATCTTTCGCCCATATTTTGATTTTTAGCCCCACTTTTTCCTTGATTCTCAAGTTTCCTTTAACACTTTGGAGACCGCGTCTGACGCCGGATTCTCTGCGCTACTGGCGCATCACTTGTCCCCTCACTTTTCTCCTCACTTCTCCCAGACCACTCCCAGCGCCCAGCAAAGCACAGAAAGCGACGAGTGATGCGATCATCACGTAGTTCATTTGTTCCCCAACAGATGGCCAGTTTTTGCATGTCGCTGGCGCCACGGGAAGCGAAGGTATTAAATATCTTAGAGAAGCTTCCCGCAGTTCCCGCTGGGCAACTAAAGTCGCCTGCAGTCTCGAAAGGGTTAACCATTCTAACTTCCTCAAAGAGGAGTTTTTGCAACATCCTTCACAGTCTTTGGGGGACCGCAGTAAAAGGAACAGATTAGCGATCATTTTGGACGAGTTAATTCAACCTTTTGGCATAAAATTATGTCCCGCTTTTACCCTTATTTTTACATTTTTCTCGTATTTTGTCCACTCTTCCATCTAGCTTTCGCTTTTTGCCCTTTTTATGGCTTTTTCTCCATTGTATCGTCCAGTTTTTCGGTTAGCCGAACGTGAAAAGCGTCAATTCCCAATATCGCTGCACTTCTTTTTTTTAATATCAACTCCCATTTTAACAGCCGAACCAGAGCAGTTTGATGAATGCATTCCCTCCCTCTTTTTTCATCCTCTTTTTCCTCCGCGGCGCGTTTCAATTCCGACCCATTCTTTAATCCACCATTTATTGTTCGATTTCAATTTTCTGATAGGAGGACCTTTAAAAAAAATCAAAAGTTCGCGTTTTTATTCTCCCTTCGCATGTTCCCAAGCTTTAAATTGAATGATATGACAATTTTTAGGGGATTTAGTTATATAACCTATAGTTCAATCAAGAAATTGATTTTTAAAATAATTTTTAAAAACACATCACCGCCATTTTAGCGAATTTTGAGAAGAGGGAGAAATAATTTAGGATATATTTTGAATTTTAAGACTTTGGGATCTTCAAAAAGTAGCGGAATTTGGGGACCTGAAGAGCCAGAAGGTGTTCTGGCCATTGCGCCAGAACCGTAGTTATCAGACTGCAGATTCTTCAGCACCCGTGTTTTAAAGAATTTGAACGACCTTCCTAGAGTTACTTATCCTAATTGAACCGGAGGGGACTGAAAGAAGTGCAGAGGAAAACAACATATTTCTTCTAGGTGAGATACGTTTCTCGAAAAGGAGGGTTGAAAACGGTTTTTTTTTTTTTCTGAGAGAAGATGTATGGACTTTAGATAATATCAGTATGTAAAGACGATAAATCGGTAGTTTGTCCTCAAAACATCAATCACAGGGGAGATCACGGGTTCTTTTCTTTTTCATCAGATATAAAAATTCGAAGACTGAATTTGAACATGTTCTGCATTTCCCGCGGGGTCTCATTCACATGCGGAATATTCTTTAGAAAATTGAATTCGTGTCAAAGCTTTAAGTTATTTAAATAGGAAAAAAAATGTTTTCTATTTTGTTTTTTTAAAGGTATTGGCAAGGATGAAAGGGGAAAAAAATGTATTCTCTTGATGTAGGAAGTCTCGTGGGAGAAGAGGAGCATTGTCATCGCGTCATACTTCATTACTATAAACGGAAAGGGAGGAAAAGTTTTCGGCGTTGGCATAGAAATGCCCCTTAGGTAAGAAGGAAGCGTCTCCCCATTAATAACCGCTAGTACATCCTTCCATTGTTTTAACCCAGCAAACAAATGACGAAGAAAAAGGTCTTTCCACTCTGGGATCTTTTTTTTCCACGTCGGAAACGCCGTTTCCCTGGGGGGATTTTCAACTGAAACATATGCGTTCTTGATTGCGTGCGATTTTTTTCTCTTCCTAGAGTTGGAAAAAGAAAAACTTTTTTAACAAATCGCTATGCGTCTTTACGTCCATAACTTTCTGTCATTTTCAAAAGGGGTAAATTGTTTCCAGAAGGTAATCTGCAACTCAGATGCAAAACATCCAAAAATCTGATAAAAAGGGAGTTTCGTCGATTGAAACCTTGGAAAAAGCGCAGAAAGCGAAGAGTGATGCGATCATCACGTAGTTCATTTCTTCCCCAACAGATGGCCAGTTTTTGCATGTCGCTAGCGCCACGGGATGCGAAGTTATTAAATTTTTTAGAGAGGCTTCCCGCTGGCGCCTTGGGCAACTAAAGTCGCCTGCGGTCTCCAAACGAAAAGCGCGAATGGCAACTATAGTCGCCTGCGGTCTCGAAAGGGTTAAGGTGATTATGGAGAGGAAGTGCTTTTCTGAAGAAAATGAAGAAACTCCTGAAAATCTGATAATGCCAAGAGTCTATGGAGGATGATTATCGAACAAAAATGGTCTAGCAGTTAATTGCCTGGGGTGCGAGGATGAGATTTGGTACCCACCACCACCGAGCACCCCAGAGAAAGGATGAAAATTCAGTTTTGCACCATTTTTTCTTTCACGATGATAAGGTTAAAAGGTTTTTGAAATATCTTTTATTCCCTCGCAGTAAAAGCTTTATTTCGATTCTATTCACCCATGATAAAGCACAAAAAAAAGTGCAAGCCACGTAAATTTTCATCCTTGATAAACGTGACAAAATATTTTGACAAAAACCCCTTATCGAGGTAAATTAAAATTAATTTCCGTGTTTGTATATCGTATATCAGATTAATCTATGAAGTGGATGGATGGGCGAATATTTTGTGCGTTGTTAAGGTTGGGCGAAAGTCTCATATTTCAGGGCGTAATCAGATATTCGAGGGTGTGATGTACCGTTGATGCTCACGTGGTTACCGCTACCTATATAACCTCGCGACAATCCCATTCCCCTTTTATTAGGTTTAGGCTTTGGAGAGGGTGGATTTGCATTTTCCTCGTGTGAGGACGAGATAAATCCTTTTAGCCAAGACATCAGGCTATCACGAAGTTATATGTCAATTCCATTTTTACGCCCCGGGCTACGTTTTGCCATTTATTCCCACCGTGTAAGATGCTGTAAATCAAAACCAAATGCAAAGCCAAGATAATCTTTTAATTGAAAACAAAACTTTTTTTTTTCCCACATTAAAAGTTTAAAAACTTTTTCAAGGCTTTCTTTATCATGATAGATAAAATTCCTCTAATCCTACAATGCTACCGTAGGTTTAAAAAAACTGCTCTCTGCAAAAGTGGACTTCATGGTATTACTTTTTACTTGTTCGCTATTGAACAAACCGCAAGAGCGCTCTCTATCGTACATGGAGTACGGCGAGGGATAACCATGTAGGAGTATCGATCATTATGACAGAAATGATATCTTTTTCGATTTCCGAAAGCAGGCTTAAATGCCCGAATTGAACGAAAATTGAGTATCACTCCCTTTGAAATTACTACAATAGGTAGAAGAGCAGAATGGGGAGGATGAGTAATGGACAATGTGGCTTAGGAACAAGATTGAAAGGTGGTCTCCTACATTCTGGGAAAACGTAACAACCTATCTACATAGAGAGAACGTGATTACGTGATTTATTCGTCTCAAGTAATTAGTTCCGTGTTTCGCCTCACTTTATCATTTAAGGGTCAAGAGGTGTATAAATTCACATCATAAATTACGATTTCCGGAAGGATGGAACTATGGAGGAGCACCTAGAAATGGCTTTGCGTCTTCAAGAGTCTTGAAGGTATAAGAAAAATTCGATTTAAGAAGAAGAATTGCTGATTTCGAGGTGCTGGTCCGAAAAGAAAGGGAGAGAAAAAATCTGTGGGGTAAAGTAATTGAATAAGAAACGTCCGAAGGGGTCGTTGCCGCCTGATTGGAGTTGAGGAGAAGCCAAGTGTTGTTGGCAAGGTTGAAACCAAGCTCCTGCACAAGACAGCTTTATCTATAGCCAAAGGTCTTGGAAATTACCTTCGTTCTTCAACACTCGAGCTATAATTTAACATTTTAATTCAACCCCGAAAGCTATAGCATATAAAACCCCTTTT
This sequence comes from Orius insidiosus, assembly GCA_014119065.1. Taxonomy (NCBI): domain Eukaryota; kingdom Metazoa; phylum Arthropoda; class Insecta; order Hemiptera; family Anthocoridae; genus Orius; species Orius insidiosus. The sequence goes on from JACGAQ010000095.1 coordinate 85,215, forward strand.
TGGTCTCATCCTTTATTAGTTTCTCCCTCCCCTTTAGATCTTTTATGTTGGGGTAGGAAGGCTTTTATTAAACAACGCTTTTCCAACCCCACCTGTGAAAGAGAACATATGATACCGTTTTTGTCCATCACACTCAGCTGTTTAACTCTCAGATTCTGGACAGAAATTTTATAACATTCATTTTCTACATATTGTTCAAGCTCTTCAAGAAAGCTATTCCCTCATAATATTCCAAACGAGGTAGCGTCACTATTGGCCGAATACGGTGGTCATCACGACTTCGTACGTTGGAGGTTCCGCCTGTGCGCCACAATCACACATGTCCCACGATTGTAGCTCGCAAAGGATGGAATACCAACGTTATAGCGTCTTTTTATGCCGAAAAGCTACTTTTTTTTTGCCAAGAAGCTACGTTATAGCGTCTTTTTTGCCGAAAAGCTACTTTTTTTTTGCCAAGAAGCTACTTTATAGCGTCTTTTTATGCCGAAAAGCTACTTTTTTTTTGCCAAGAAGCTACGTTATAGCGTCTTTTTATGCCGAAAAGCTCCTTTTTTTTTGCCAAGAAGCTACTTTATAGCGTCTTTTTATGCCGAGAAGCTACGTTAAAGCGTCTTTTTATGCCGAGAAGCTACGTTATAGCGTCTTTTTATGCCGAAAAGCTCCTTTTTTTTTGCCAAGAAGCTACTTTATAGCGTCTTTTTATGCCGAGAAGCTACGTTAAAGCGTCTTTTTATGCCGAGAAGCTACGTTATAGCGTCTTTTTATGCCGAAAAGCTACTTTTTTGCCAAGAAGCTACTTTATAGCGTCTTTTTATGCCGAAAAGCTACTTTTTTTTTTGCCAAGAAGCTACTTTATAGCGCCTTTTTTTGCCAAGAAGCTACGTTATAGCGTCTTTTTATGCCGAGAATCTACGTTATAGCGTCTTTTTATGCCGAAAAGCTACTTTTTTTTTTGCCAAGAAGCTACGTTATAGCGTCTTTTTATGCCGAAAAGCTACTTTTTTTTTGCCAAGAAGCTACTTTATAGCGTCTTTTTATGACGAAAAGCTACTTTTTTTTGCCAAGAAGCTACTTTATAGCGCCTTTTTTTGCCAAGAAGCTACGTTATAGCGTCTTTTTATGCCGAGAAGCAACGATATAGCGCCTTTTTTTGCCAAGAAGCTACTTTATAGCGCCTTTTTTGCCAAGAAGCTACGATATAGCGCCTTTTTTTGCCAAGAAGCTACGTTATAGCGTCTTTTTAATGCCTTGTCTTTTATGTCTTTTTTCGATAACTTCAAAAAATGTCAAATTTTAGCGTTTTTCGCACACAATCATACATGTCCCACGATTGTAGCTCGCAAAGGATGGAATACCAACGTTTGAAGATTTTATCAGAGACAGCGCCACCACTCCTCCCTACTGGTTGATCATTCTTGGTTTTCATAAAACTACATGATGGAATTTGCAAGACGGTGAATGCTGGCAGAGTCCAGCGATGAAATTATTTCTACGCATAGATTCAATGCTAGTGTCTTTTATAATGATGAAACATGCATGAAGCAATCGATGGAGTAGTAATTTAGCGATAGTGCATTACGCAGTCGGTAACGGTTTGTTGAACATACGACCCCCGTACAATGCAAGTGTTAATATCAGGAGAGTGCACGTCTGCATCAGGTGCTTTCAAAAGACATGTTTTACAAGTTATGTTTTACATCCCGCATTTTAAGAACAGAAATTAAGGGAGGAGTAGAAAAAAATCAATTTAAGCTCATATCTACTTTATTAAAGACGTGTCTTTTACCAGCTCCCCTAAGTCTGAGTGGTTTCCTTTGAAGTGGGTAATCTACTTGGAAAAGAATATTCATTCAAAACGAGGTAGCTTTTTTATATTTTCTGAAGTTGAATAAAAAAGGTTTATAAAAGAAGTCAATTAGTGAGTCGAAAAATTTTACGTACGTGAATTTCTCAAAGCCCTTTTTTTCTGGGAGAAAAGCGGAAATAATTGGCCTCTTAATTACTGCCATAAATCGGCCAATATGTTTGCCCTAAGGTTAGTTACCGAACGTGACTTTTAATAAAACGTCCATTATCATCATGAAAACACAATAAATCCTTATGTTTGTCGCATTTTTTCGTCAATTTTAGACTTTAGGTCGCGCTTAAAATGAACTAATCCCTGGCTATTAAAGTGCTGAGTCGTATACCCTGAAATATAGATATTTTATACCAAAATTTACGGTTAAGGAGGGAAGTAATGGGTAATTTATTGTTATTTTATGCTCGGAACGTCCATATGGGTCTTTTCCACCCCCTTACTTTTTGATAAATGGAACCTTCCCCTTTTACTTGGACAAAAACTGTTAGTTTTAACGCCTTTCTGAAAGGAAAGGAAAAACAAGAAGAGACAATAAGGATAATTTGCGGAATCCAACATTGAGAAACGCATTAAGAAGATTGACTTATGAACACCTGCGTTAATTTCTGAAATCCGCGGAAGGAATGTGACGTAATTTCCCAAGCGACAATCAGGGAGCGATTGTGGATCATTATTTACATGAGACAGGCACGAATTTGCATGGTGAATGCGAGCAAGGGACCTTTTAGAATGTTTAGATTTGAACCCTTCTCTCCCTCTTTCGATGGAATGGCAACAATACCCGATGCTAATGGACCGGCTAAGGAAACGTGTTCCGTAATTATTCAATACTATTTGCTAACCTTCCTCTATAATATCAACAATCTTGTTTAGATACTAGGCACAGCGGAGCGGAATGAAAGCAGTGCTGAAGGTAGAAGCGATCCCATAGAATAACCCTTCATACAAAGGTACGCCCAGAGACCACGAATGTAAATCCCTTTTCAATTGGAAGTTCCACTCAGCAAAGAATTTTTCAATACAAAATAGGCACTTTGATGGAGTAAATTCACCGCCAACTCCTTAGGAATCAAGCTGGATATTTACGAGATTCTCCAAGGAGAGGAAGCGACAATCAAAGCCCGTCATCCTGTAGAAACGGGGTTTCCTCCCGATTCTTTTGCCTCCCGATGAGATAGAAAGTGGCTTACAAGCAGGACTAAGTCGATGATGGAGCTTAAGTCCTACTGCATGGAAATTCACCGGGAGGTATAAAGAAAAAAGTCTTATTGAGAACAAGACGAGTAGATATTAGAAAATTGATCTGGGGACTGATCGAATTCTGTTTTCCTCCCCTAGTGGGGCTTCCTTTCGAATTTCAACCCCCCATGGGCCACCGTGTGAGGAAATAAGACTTTGAGGGAGGGAGAATTCGTACTATGAATATAAAAAACAAGTTTCATAGGCGACAGCGGTTTATAAAGTTGTTTAATTGACCGAATGAGATTTTCCTGAAGAAGTCAACGCTCGTCTAAATGCAAATTTCAGACCCTCTTTGTCAAAGGAGTTCAAAAAAGCACGGGGAAAAAACTGTTCCCAGGAGTCACTCCAATATTAAAACGCTTTTCTTCTCGGTCAAAAATTTACACGCTCTCTCCGTGAATATCCGCAGTCTATTAAACGAAAAATCGTAAAAGTTTTTTTTTCTTACGTTTTCAAGGGTGTAAAATGAAGTTTGAATTCAAGTTTCCCCCGATAAAGTCGAAAACCAAGGTTTACACATATGAATAATTTAAGTACGATTAGAGCCTGAAAAACTTTTTGCTATTGACAATATCGAGTTAGTTCCCAGGGACAATAATGAGTAATGAGGAGTTACGGAGACAAGAGAAGTGGATAACGTAATAAATGGAACAGAGGCTTAACTTCCCCCAGAACATTTTGGCGCAGATGAAAGGACTCTTTCCTTCGTTAGCTCCCAGTATTGCAGGCCTACTTAATTGACTCCCTCAATCTGAACCTTTTGAAGGAAATATCCCCAACGCCAAAAAATTTAACTTTTAGATAAAAAGTCAACTGGAACCGAAAAACCGATTATGATCTCCGAGACTAGCACCATTGTCGGACGTAGGGGACTTATATAAGGCTCTTGGGAAACTCGGCTTTACTTCTCTCCTCAAAAAGAAGCATTTAGAAGGACCCTTTGCCTTTAAATCAAATATAACTCAGGGATAACACGAGGGCGGACCGACCCTCTCCATGTATCATTCCCCTTTTGTACTTGTAGAAACCAAACACCCAGAGGGATGTAATATTCTGTATATAAGTTAAACTTTTATCCATAAACGTGCTCCTTTTTCTTTTCTTTTCAGAGGGTATGATTTATGGACATCATTCTTCATGAAACGCAAAATAATCGCTATAACCTCATTTTTTACCGAGTTTTTGGGAGGATCTTCCTTTATGTTAGGGTGTACCTACCCTTATTGAGGTACTAGCTCTTCAAATATCAAAAGAAATGAGCTAATAACCTTTACACAGGTTTGCCACCTTATCCACCACTAAATGCACAGGGGGAGTACTCGTTAGTAGAACAACGATTTAAGGGCGTCACTATTTGGGAGCACACAAAATCAGAGATTTCAGGGTTGAAAGCTCTCTGGAGACCGAAAAACCTGTGATCCAATCAGACAATCTGTTTTAAGGAATCACCGAAGATGTATTCTACAAAACGATTTTTTGCAAGATTTTTGAGAACAATGAATAAGACAAACTTTGATAGTTTAAGTCCTTTACGGACGAAGAGGCAAAGGTCGGAATAAACTTACCCCTTTAATTTAGTCAGGGCGCATTAGGAGTTAGGGAAAAGTTTCTCAAACTCTCGCATAAAAGATTTCTTCGACAATGTCAAGGTTTGCATTTCCTCAAAAGTGATAACTCGGGAATTTTTGGAGACTAGAAAATTTCTCTGCATAAAACATTTAACTTTCACGTATTTTTCCTCCGGAAGAAGTTGCTTTCGACTCACGATCCGGGCATTTGTCTTTCGAGTAAATCCTTGACGTTTTCTTCGACGGAGTGTCACAAGAACAAAGCCTGAAAACCTTTTTTTTGCGTGTTCTTCGCTTTCCCTTGAGAGAACCGAAAGGTTGAATGGGTGGAGGAATTTTCAAGTGAGCTCTCGACCGGACAAAGCCGCTCTGAATTGCCGCCTCTCCGCCGCTCCCGACGATTCCTATGAATCCTATATGCCCCTCAGGCTACAATCATCCTCCTACCACAACCCCTTCGCTTAAAATAAAGAAAAGAAACCTTTTATCCCACCCTCGACGTCTAACGTCCATAAATTACTTTCTATATAAAATTCCCTTTTATTAGTTCACGACAAACATAACCTTTATGCTTAAAACTAACTCTCCCCTATTTTTGACATCAAGGCATTTTATGAGACGCAGTCAAGGCCTTATGCCATAATGCCATGGCGCAGTCGTGGCCACTTTAGGGCAGTATAGCTCAAAATAAAGTATTTGTTTGAAGAGCTTCCAACGAAAACTTCCTTAAAGAGAAGTAAAAATATAGGAGGGGGAAGTATAAGAGAGGGAAAGTATAACGGAGGGGGAAGTATAAGGGAGGCGAAATACAAGGAAGGGGGGGGGGGGTATAACCGAGGGGGCAGTATAAGGGAGAGGGAAGTATAACGGAGGGAGATTTTGTTTTTTTTTTTTCAAAAAATTTTCTAAGTATTTTTTCGAAAAATTGACCAACTTTTATTTTTCAAAAAATTTTTGTACTTTTTTTTTCAAAAAATTTTATAGGTTTTTTTTCAAAAAATTTTATAAGTTTTTTTTTTTTTTTTTTTTTTTTTTTTTTTTTTTTTTTTTTTTTTTTTTTTTTTTTTTTTTTTTTTTTTTTGAGGTAGAAATAATGGGATTTTTGCCCAAGAGAGGTCCCTCTCGTACCGGGTGTAAGTATTAAATTTCTCCCAACTAAAATGATAATAATTAATGTAATTTATAAAAAATTATAATTTTTTTAAACCAAAATTCGTATAAAATATAAGGAGTAATTTTTTAAAATTTCAAACAGACATATCTCCGCCATTTTTTCGAAATTCAAAAATCGCCCTCGTTAGTTTCTTGTTCACCGGCTAAAGAAATTTGTGTGAAAATTTGGTGAAAATCGGATGAAAACTGTGGCTGTAAAGTGTTCCGGAAAAAAATGCTACGGACGGCCGGCACCACAGACAAAGTTGAGATCGGTAAAGATCAATATTCGATTTGACCCTCCGGGGTCTGGAAGACCCTTCCCCAAAAATCCAACGTCGAGGGTATCACAATAACTTCTTTAAGGAAGTTAAAATCGTTTTACCATCTACACATTTTGGGATTCGCTCTTAAGTAGCGGAGTCGTAACAGTTGATCGCTAACCCACGGAGGCCCGTAATTTTAAACTACAAGATAAGCTCATACCTACCTTGATAAAAGAAGGTTAAGGAATAGAAACCCCAAGGGAGGTTTACAAATAAGAAATAACGACTAAGATGGATTTTCAAGGAAACTTTGAGAGTAACGTTTATAAATACAGGCCTAATACTTCCTTTGGGCCACTTGGTATGCTTGAAGATGTAAAAATCCTTGCTATCTTTGAAGGAGGAATTTCTGCTTTCTGAGAATACAGCTTTGCTTTTAATTTGTTTAGGAGTTTGATAAAAATAAATAAAAAGGTGAACTTTATCGACCAAAGGGTCCTTTTTTTTTTCAACTCCCGCACCTACAGCCCCTACAAAAAACGGACCATGTTTTCACCTCACACCCCCCCAAACTGCTGAATTTAAATGAGCCACGAGGTTACAAATTGGTCCTAAAAGATGTTAATATATACGGAGGAAAAGGGAGTAAAGGCCTCCCGACCACTAATGGAATTTGTGGACCTTGTTTTGACTCAAATAAATTGAAATTTGCATCTTTCGCCCTCACGTCCATTCAATTTCCGAACGTGATTTCTTTCAAAATGAACTCCCCTAACTTTGCTGCCATCTATGAAAGGAAACCAGGAACTAACCCGACCCCACTTGTTGAGTTTTAAATAGGCAAACATGAAATTCTAATCTATATACGACAAACATAATTAAATAAAACACATAAAAAGCGGGAGGATTGTTTACTTCAAAATTATGCTTCAAAATCAAACGTATTTTGTATTCTTATTACTTTTTGGAAATCGCAAAAATCACCCTTTTTTCCCCCCACACAGGTTGTTCCTAATGTAAAATTTTGTCAATAATAATGCAGCGCCTGCTCCTAGAAGAGTTTAAGGGTTAGTGAAATATTTCGTAGAAAAGGGTCATTATTTCATGAGAAGGGCCACTTTTGACCAATCAGGATTTCTAAAAAAAATTCTTAAAACCTCAAGCGTTGACTACGACAAAAATTTAAAAATATAGGAGGGGGAAGTATAAAGAAGGGGGAGGTATAAGGGAGCGAAGTATAAAAGGGGGGAAGTATAACGGAGGGAACAAATTTCAATTTTCAAGTAAGTGATTCCAAACTTTTGCTCGCGAGTGTAGTTTGTTTTGAAGCCTTCAGAAAAGGAGAAAGGTTTGAAGGAAACATTGGGAGCGATCTAGCGGGATACCTGAGGAAACAAAAAATTGACTGAAGACTTTCTAACATGCGCGTTGAAGGTAAAACCATTTTGCATATTAAATCATAAAACAGCTGCGTTCATTCATAGACGAGCGGAGGAGGGGAGAATTTTACACGACGTCAATTAACGCAATGATTACCATAAGTGATTTCGAAACGTAAATAGCCACAGAAGAAAATAAAAGTTCTTTTTTTTAATAAATCTCCATTGAAAATTTATGCTTTTTTTTTCTCGAGAGGAGAAAGAGATTGAAGATTCAAAAAGTACTCTGATAAATATGGAAATCTAAGAAAATCTCAAATTGAAAAGGAAAAAATCATTAAATGAACTTCGGGATGTAGTAATACTGCGGAAAAGTTCGCAAATCCGACAATTGTATTTGCAACCGATTTTCAGTAGATTTTCACCAAATTTTCTTTAGTCGGTGAATAAGTGGACGATTTTTGAATATCGAAAAAATGGCGGAGATATGTCCGTTTGAAATTTTAAAAAATTCGCCGCGGCCGAACCATTGTTCCGATTTTCACTAAATTTTCACCAATTACTGCATATAATTATTAAGAATTTTCGGTGTAAAAAAAATTTAATTATCATTTTAGTAGGGAGAAATTTCATACTTCCACTCGTTACGAGAGGGACCTCCCTTGGGCAAAAATCCCATTATTTTTACCTAGATACTTAAAAAAAATTTTCGAAAAAAAAATTGGAAAAAAAAAACTTGAAAAATTTTTTGAAAAAAAAAAAAAACTTCCCCCTCCGTTATACTTCCCCTCCCTTATACTTCCCCCTCCTATATTTTTACTTCGCTTTGAAGGAAGTTTTCAATGGAAGCTCTTAAAACTAGTACTTTTTAAACTAAATTAATTTATTATTCGATTTAAAAAAAACCAAAGATTTTAGGATGAAATCCTTATTTTAATCTTGTTGGTTATTTTTCTATCTTTACATTTTTCGTAATTTTTTTCTTTTTTATATTTCGCCATTATAAGAAAAAAAAATGTTTTCTTCACCACAACGTAATGCGTTTTTATATAGCTGTAATTTGTGACTGAGATAGTTAACTAGAGAGAGGAAAATTTAAAAATTTGATGGTGATTACTTTTTACAAAATTAAGTAAATAAAAAATTTTTTTGTTCATTATCTTTGTTTAAAAAAATTAATAATCGCTTATATTAATAATTGTTAGTTACTCACGTGAGTAAACAGTCCAAGTGCTTACCTGAAACAAGAGAAATAAATTTAATATACAAGAGGTGGGGTAAAGAACAACAAAACGTAATTTCGCTCAATTGATATTCAACGTGGCGGAAGGAAAAGTTAATTAAGTTTTATGAAAAAAGTGGCCTTTTTTTCGCGAGGGTGAAATGAGACGTGTGCCTTGGAATACATTATCAGCAGTATCGTGATTTATACACGCCCAACGTCTCGAATGGAAATGACTTATTGAAACGATATTGCCTTCTGTATTGACAAACGACCCAAAAGGGCAATCTCTCCAAAACTTTCGTCGAAATGTTATTCTTTTTTTCTTTTTGTATAGCCAATTTAGGAGGCCCAGGCGGAGGCTTTCGAGGAGTTTTTCCGGGCGGATGAGGATTAAAGACATTGAAAGCGACCCTCCTAGCGCTTTAAAAATGATCCGATTTTGAAAATTGATTTCATAAAATTTTGAAAAAGCATAACTAGCTACAAGGACCTTTTTTCTTTTTTACTCACAGAGGGTGAAGTATAAGGAAGGAGGGTATAACTGAGGGCGAAGTACAAAGGAGGGGAAGTATAAAGGAGGGGAAGTATAACGGAGGGTGAAGGATAAGGAAGGGGGTATAACTGAGGGCGAAGTACAAAGGAGAGGAAGTATAACGGAGGGTGAAGTAAAAGGAAGGGAAGTATAACTGAGGGGGAAGTACAAAGGAGGGGAAGTATAACTGAGGGCGAAGTACAAAGGAGGGGAAGTATAACTGAGGGCGAAGTACAAAGAAGGGGAAAAAATTTTTGTAAAAGCATAACTCGCTACAAGGACCTTTTTTTCATTTTTACTCACAGAGGGTGAAGTATAAGGAAGGAGGGTATAACTGAGGGCGAAGTACAAAGGAGGGGAAGTATAACGGAGGGGGAAGTATAAAGGAGGGGAAGTATAAAGGAGGGGAAGTATAAAGGAGGGGAAGTATAAAGGAGGGGAAGTATAAAGGAGGGGAAGTATAAAGGAGGGGAAGTATAAAGGAGGGGAAGTATAAAGGAGGGTGAAGGATAAGGAAGGGGGTATAACTGAGGGCGAAGTACAAAGGAGGGGAAGTATAACTGAGGGCGAAGTACAAAGGAGGGGAAGTATAACTGAGGGCGAAGTACAAAGGAAGTATAACGGAGGGGGAATTTTTTTTTCAAATAATTTTTTGGTAAAAGCAAGGAATGAAAATAGAAATAAAGTATATTTAAAAGAAATTCAAGATTTCATGGAGAAAAACACTATAAAGGGTTTCAGTAAAACATAATTTATTCAAACGATTCTGTCGATAATACCATAAAAAATACAATTTCCTAATGAAAAGATTTTAAAGAAGCCAATTCCAAGGGAAAAATGTTGTAAACAGGAAAGCAGTCAAGAGGGGAAGATAATAAAAAAAAGAATTATTTCTCCTTATCAGGATGAATGTGTAGAACAGAGGAACAGAAAAAAAAAGTTCCTGGCTAGTTTCTAGTTTTTCTTTATCCCAAAATTAAATGCTTCTTTCCTCTTCAACCTTCATAATAGACCGTTGAAGTATCAACATTTATATTTTAGTTCATTGTTTATGAGAGAAGACGCTTAATCATTCTTTTTAGTTATTTTTAAGCACAACTATTAATAAAAATCCTGACAAAATCAGGGCAAACCCTTAGTCTCCAACAGTGTTTTCATATTTCTCCGACAGAGAACGTCCCGAAATGAATTTTATTTTCCCCTTCAACATTTTATTTTTGCGTCGGCTTTCTCGTGGTTTTATAACGAGCAATAACGTGGAAGATTTTGATGAGGTTGAACTCTTGGAATACAGGGACGTCTGTTTTGTCATTTCAAATCGTTTATTACCGAGTAAATTCGAGATATACGAGTATGCTTGATAATTAACGCGGAAATTCCCCTCTCGTAAATTTTTTTTATTTAAATTTTTCTTTAAAAGCCGGTCCACACGCAAACGTTGAGAGTCAGACGCTTCGTTTTCACAAAGTTTTACCTGCGCCAGAGAAAGAGAAGTAAAAATATAGGAGGGGGAAGTATAAGGGAGGGGAAGTATAACGGAGGGGGAAGTAAAGGGAGGGAAAGTATAACGGAGGGGTAGTATAATGGAGGGGGAAGGTTTTTTTTTTTTTCAAAAAATTTTCAAAGGTTTGTTTTTTTCGAAAAATTTTTAAGTTTTTTTTTTCGAACATTTTTTAAGTTTTTTTTTTCGAAAATTTCTCCAAGTACAAAGGTAGAAATAATGGAATTTTTGCCCAAGGGAGATCCCTCTCGTAAGGGGTGGAAGAATGAAATTTCTTCCTACTAAAATGATATCAATGTAGAAAATTGATAATTTTTTTTCACCAAAAATTTTTGAAAAATATAATGAGTATTTGGTGAAAATCAGGTCTACGGTTCGGCCTTAGCAAATTTTTTAAAATTTCAAACAGACATATCTCCGCCGTTTTTTCTAAATTCAAAAATCGCCCTCGTTACATTCTTCTTCACCGGCTAAAGAAATTTTGGTGAAAATTTGGTGAAAATCGATTGAAAACTGTGGCAGTAAAGTGTTCCGGAAAAAAATGCTACGGACGGACGGCCGGCACCACAGACAAAGTTGAGATCGGTGTAGATCCATATTCGAATTTATCCTACGGGGTCTGGAAGACCCCTCCCCAAAAACCCGACGTGGAGGGTACCACAATAACTTCTTCAAGGAAGTTAAAATTGATGACTACTGCCCCCATTGCAATAGATAGATTTCCTTTAGAATCTACCTAAAGTAGTGAGCGGAAAACTGTTCTGGCACACCCTGTATAAAATCACAGCTTCGAAGAACACTTTTGATGAGCTAATCAATCAAAAATTCAAGTCGAAGGAGCTCAACTAATAATCTTGATTGATGCCTTTCTCATAGCGGGATGAAAACACCTGCGGCGGAAAAGAGAAAAAAGAACACGACGATCCGTTATGCACTTTTTCTAATAGTTTTTCTAACTTTATATAAGATGATGAAACGGAATTATTTCAGGGCACTTATCTAATTCCAAAATCGCTTTTAGAGGGGCTAATTAAAAGGTGAACAAAATAAAAATACTCCTCAGCGATGACGTAATTTCTTATCTCCATCGAAATGTGCGTAGGTTTTAAAGAAGAAAAAAGCCATTATAGCGACTATTCGAAAAAGACATTTTGACTAATGTTTTATTAAACAAAGAGACGAAAAGTTAGTTTGGATCGCTTGTTCTTTAATGCTCAGACGTCTGTTTGTTATGGAAGACCATTTTTTAAACTTAAAAATTTTTAAAAATCGTAGCATCCAAACCGTAAAAGATACTGAAAAATTATACTAAGTAAAAATTGTAGAGAATTTTATTATCTTAACTTTTTATATTAATATAGTTTTTCGTCGGGTGGTCCATTATTGAGATATTCACGAAAAACGTTTTGCATTTTGCAAAAAAAAAAATGACGACTAGAATTGTCGGCTCGACGTTTAAGTTGGAGAGGAATAATGCTTAGAACGCACGGTCTCATTAGATTAAGTTCAAGAAGGTAAATTGGACAGGGAAGGTAGTTATCCCCGGGCGTTATTATTGTCCTCTATTCTCTAACTGTTCCCGGTCTTAACTTAGGAAACGGTTGAATCATGATATTTCCCCGATGGTTTAGAGACGGCCTTAAAAATAAAGCGAGACTTCTTTAAAGGAATATCGTCTTTGAATTCCGTGTTTTCGAAACGGTCTCTGACCATATTTAGACGCTGTTACCTTCAGTGCGCTCAGGTGCACTTGACGTTCCCAGGCCTACAAAATTGGTCAGGAAATAACTTCCTCAAAAGAACCAAGATATGAGGGGTATTCACGATCTTATGTTAAATGTTAGTTGTTAAAATCGAATTTCGAAACATCGTGAACGACCCTTGCTAAATCGGTCGAATCGAATAAAATACTGTAGCGCGCCATACGGCATTATTAGTAAGTAAGATCAAAATAAATAACCTGAGACATATGTAACACGAGAAACCATAACGTTGTTTACATTTTTATGTTATGTTATTTTTATGTTTTATATTTTTATGTTCGTTTGCCAGTACAAGAAGAACCAAAAGAAGTAAAAAGAAGTAAAATTGCCTGTTTCTGAACACACAAAAACACTCGACAACACAAACGTAAACAAGAAGCTTTAACCTTCCCGTCCAGGTTACCCAAGTTTCTCGATTTCGCTAACATAGTTAACAGACCTCAGGGTCCCGTAGATCGACATGTTAAATCGAACGTTTTTGGAGTGAAATTTTTCTCGATCTTAACAGACTTAACAGACTTAACATAAGATCATGAATACCCCTATTAAATTAGTGGTGGCCAGCGCCTCCATTTCACGGCCAAACCAAATCTGTTGCATCCAGCTGATCCAAATCTTCACTCCTGCGCCATCAAGATATAAAGATTTGAAGGGAGAAACAACTCCATTTCCACTGAACTTTTGACAGTTATCATTGATTTTTGAAGGAGAGTAACGGAATATCGAGTGTTTGTTCTCTATCCTCTGTCCTCAATCAAGTCTGTTGCATCCAGCTGATCTAATTCTTTACCTCTGCCACATCGAGAGTTATAACCGTTGGAAGGGCGAAACTTAAATTTTTAGCCAATAAACTCATTTCCACCGACGTTTTGAGAGTTATCATTGACTTTTTGGAGGAGAATCCCAATTTAACGGATTATCGAGCATACTGTTTGTTCTCTACCCTCTGTCCTAAACCAAGTCTGTTGCATCCAGCTGATCCAATTCTTCACCCCTGCGACGTCAAGATAAATAACCGTTGGAAGGGAGAAACTCAAATGTTCGCCCAATAAACGCCATTTCCACTGACCTTTTGACAGTTATCATTAATTTTTGTTGGTGGAGAATCCCTATTTAAAGGATTATCAAGCATACTGTTTGTTCTCCATCCTCTGTCCTAAACCAAGTCTGTTGCATCCAGCTGATCCCTTTTAAGCGGATGTTGTCTTCCACATTTGGTCCAATTTTTTGCCGGTGAAGATTTTCGAGCTTTCACAATTGTTTGAATGCAAATAAGAGGTCGCCTACGGGCGGAATAACAGTCGCAGAGCCCGCCTACAAGAACGAGAATTGTACCGAATTTCGAACGGATGAGATCTTTCGCCGTTTATTACCCACGTCCGGGCGAACGGAACGTTTAATTCCCGGTCACGATAACTAGTCCCAGAAAATCACGTCTTATTCTACTGTTCGACCGAGTTATTTCTCTTTTCCGTTCGTAAACTTTTTTTATGTTTTTCATCTTTTGAACCTAACTTAAAGGTCACACGTCAAGGACCCCTATTGTTCCATTCAATATTATTATGTCCTTAATTTACGGGGAAAAAATATAATTGATTCATTTTGAAATTTATCATAATCGTGACCCTCGAAGAAAGGGTGTCCTATGGTTAGTGAAGCAAAACGGATTGTTTATCGGCAGAAACACCAAGAAAAACGGTTAAAAATCCGACAGAAAATGTGTTTTTCGGGATACAAGCAGAAGAAACCGTACAACCCAACTAGAAAAACGGTGCCCAAAAGAATCGGCAGAGAGGAAAGGTCTAAACATCAGACAACTGTTGAGCTGTGATGTGAGTGTCGCAGATGTCAAGAAGTTCGTTCCGAGGTTGAAGTTCCAGCAATTCAGCGGGTTGAAGAGGTGCGTAACTGCTGATGAGTTGAGGGAGTTCCACCAGTTCAGTGAGTCGAACCGGTGCGGAACTGTAGATGTCAATTGATTGGTGATGCAGATGCCGAAGCCGATACTGATGCTGACGGTTATGATGTTTGCTGGTTGATTGAGATTGAGGAGAGAAGAATGGCTTGCTGGCGCCGTCGATGGGAGATCAAGACGTGCCGAAGGACATGTGTTAGCACGTTGACAGCAAATATGTTCCTTGCTGTGTTTGTTGTTGTTTCATCGCTGTGTCCGTGTTCGTCTTGGGTCACCGATTGTGGGATGATTCATCACGAGGATGTTTTGAAGCAGAAAGAACTTCAGATCGAAGAGCAAAGAAAGCGCCTAAAAGTTCGATAAAACGGGTGTTTTTCGTACAAAAGACTGTGGAAAACGCCGTTTGGTAACTCACGGCTCATTCTTGAATTTTCACCCCAAAAAAAAGTTTGTATAAAAAATTCTAATCTCTTCTAATTAAGGCTATTAATCTTGGAGATTAGCATGTGTCCGAAGAGCGCTGCCGAGTTGAGATAAGTCACCCTCTACAAAAGGCAGATTGGATTTTAGAGTCGGGCAAGTCCAACTTAAGGGACCTCCAGGCCTCCCTAACTAAATCCCAAACAAGATATACGTTTATTATTGCTCAAACTTAAATAATTTACAATTCAAACTTCTCAGAACCGCAAAAACAGTGAAGATTCGTCCTTTCCAAATGTCCTTGTTTGTTAATGAAAAGAAAGATTTGCGGTTGGGCGATTATGTTGTCGCAATAACCGTAACTTAAGGGAACCGCTTTTGAATTTGGCTCAAATCTTAAAAACGCAAGTAGGTGTAATAAAAGGGACTTAAAATAGGCTTATCCAGGAGTAGGATCTCGAACTAAGTGGATTGCGTGCCTTCCGGTAAAAAGCTCTTATTTCACCCGAGTGGATTTTCGTGGCGGAATATTTATAACCGAACGGAAGGGTCACTGAATACATTCAGAAGATTTATTTTTTTGCTCTCGTTTAATTCGGAAAATCGTGTTCTCATCCATTTATAGAAAGGACTTTCTATCGAAAAAAAAATGAAGTTTCACGTTTCCGCTGGATTCTTACACATCCAGTCGGGATCGTTAATGGTAACGAAATCCAGGCCATTTACTTTACGGATCGGGTTCTCAATGGTTGACGGATGGTCGGCTTACCTTCCCGATGCAATAAAAAGAAATAAGGTCAAAAAGAAAGTGCTCTTTTTCCCACAAAAATTCATTAACGGCGACTCTAATCAGTAGAAAAATTTTTCACAGAAAACTCCCTAGGTGAGGAAAGCTCTGAATAACGAGGATGTCAGAATCAGGTTTGAAATTGATACGTAATTACTGGTGTAATTACCGTGTTTATCTTGGATTTAATGGAAGTTCGTGGCATCCGAGCCGGCAAGTCCCTCAATCGCGTTTTGACAGTTTCGATTTTATTGCAAGGTCGACGTCCATAAAAGGTAGAAGAGGTCGTTTCTTACTCAATCTCGACCTCATTTTTTTTCTCCACTACATTCTATCCCAAATTCGCACTTTATAATGTATTCGCCCGCGCTCTGTAATTAACGCTAAAAAGTACGATAAAAATCGCGGATTTATCGCTCTATAAATTTTGTGAAGATACGCGGAGCGGATGAGCCTCGAGGGGACGTGGGCCGCGAAGGTTGAGCGGGAAAACGTTCACATTTCGTCTCCAACATGTTATTTCTTACTGTTGAAGAGATAACAACTCATGAATATGAACCTGCCTTTCTTTTAAATAGTAGATTGTCCTTAAAAGTCAAAAGATTAAGGAAAAAAGAGTGTTTTTTTATTTTAAAAACTTCCTTTTTACATATTTGAGATTGTAAAATTAACATAAAGAAGAGCAACTGACACCCACGGGGTTTGTGAGATTTATAAGATTAAGTCATCCGTGCACAAAATTCCAATGATTCTTTGAGTTTGACTTCCTCTTTGAAGATTAATGGGGAATAAAAAAGATCAATGAATTAGGGGCTATAATAAAGCCCTAAAAGGCGTAAGTTTTGCCATTTGATAGGGGTGAGGAGAAGGTTCAAGGACAAAATTCCTCCCCTCTCTTTTCTCTCTCAGAGAGCGCTACGTGGTCTCCAATTTCATCTATGAAGTTTGATATTCATTAAGTACCTCTTAAGCCCTTAAAATTTCGAAATTCCGCCGGTCGTGCGAAAAGACCATGCGTATTATCAATCCTTCCCCTTTGTTTAAACGCTTCAGGCGGTTTTTGTGAGATTTCGCTTTTTATACAAGTTTCGCTTCTACACTGACAAGCTCCTCGGTTACAAACTTCGCTTAAGCCCCCCCTCACTGGAATAAGGGGAAACTTATTTCAAGTAAAGGCCACCCTTACAAGAATCTACTTACACTTCTATTTTACTTTCGAGCTGCGATGTCAATTCCCAACCCACCAATAGAAGTTAAGACCAAAAAAAGCATCTTAGAATCTGGTGTCAGCAAAAACTTTAAACTGCCTGCTTAAACTTTCGTGAGAAAAAAAAGACCAAAAAATCCCTAAAAATAATATTATTTTCAAAAAAACTTTTTTTGAGTATCGAACTGTCAGATGATAAACTTTCAGTAATATGTAAATTTTGTTCTTGTTTATGGCACGTTTGGGAAAACTCGAAAATAAGTTTTTTGAAGAGAAAAAAAAATCGTTTGCACGCCGTAAAGTTCATAATGACCGTAGAATATTAGAAAACTAATATTACGAGTTTTGTAACATTTCACCTTCACGAACTATTACTTAAATTCTCATAGACGGGAAGTACCATTATTGAACCTTTAGAAAGCTAACGCTCCGCCTTGCGTCCCATACAAAAAGATTGGATACAATAAAAGAAGAATAGAAGTGAGGAGAAAAAAATTGCAAGAAAGCCATCAGAATTGAGGTTCTATTTGTCGATAGAGCGAAAGTCTGATTAGATTTTTTTTCTTCTTAATTTCAGCCTTAAAAATTAAGGTGTGAGAACGACGTGGGAACTTAGGAAAAGGTGAATGCCTAGGGCTCATCATCTTCAAGGATGTTCCGAATCAAAGAATCTAGGAATTCGTTAATTTGTCACTTCCCTTAAGATTTAAGAGATCACGTGAGCTTTCCACGTGAAAAAATCAAACGCTCACCTCGAATTACAAGGGACAACCGATAAAAATGCTTAAAAATCGTTTAAAACAGGGGATTTCTTGGACAAATTTCATAAAAATTACTGCTAATGACGTTTAGGGCGAAAAACCAAGGAAAACACCGTTACATCAAGTATACATGGGGTTTTATCGACAAAAGCCGAGAAAGACGGCAAAAAAGAAGTCTAAAAACGAGGTTTTAGAACGAAAAGCCAAAAAATCGGTGGAAAATCCAGGGAAAAATAATGACCCTGCGGTAGCAGGGACTAAAAGGTAGATTTCTTTTCATGATTAAAATTAAAATGTATAAACACAAAATATATAATTATGTTATAAAAATGATGATATAAGAAAAATTGCCCCACTGAGCCCCTAGAAAAACATCTGATAATTTTATTAATAAAATATTTAATAATTTCCCGGTATAAATTCAAATTTTTTTTAAAGTTTAGCTAGTTCAATATTTTGCGCCTGGCTCGTCCAAACCTGCTTTAATTAATTTTTTACACGCCCTCGCAGAGGTCTTAAAGTTTTTTTTTGCAAAAGGACTAGGATTTCAATAGAAAATGCCAATTTTGTCTTTTAAGCCCTAAGTAAAGTAGGTGAATCGCTGGTCCGATTTCAGCCATTAACGAACTCGTCCGAGCTATTGAGATAAAAACTCTAAATACCGGATATCGTCACCCTCACATTAAAATTGCTCCAGTTATCGTGCTAATATATACATATGTATATATATAAACTTGGTACATTACAATAGGTAGATTTTTGAAGAAAAGAAATCTACCTAAAAGGAGGTTTTACAACAGAAAGTACTTGTTTGAAGAGCTTCCAACGAAAATTGCTTAAGGAGAAGTAAAAACATAGGAGGGGAAAGTCTAAAAGAAGGGAAGTATATTGGAGGGGGAAGTATAACGGAGGGGGAAGTATAAAGGAGGAGGAAGTACAAAGGAGGAGGTAGTATAACGGAGGAGAAGTATAACGCAGGAGGAAAATATAACAGAGGGGGAAGTTTTTTTTTTCTCAAAACATTTTTAAGTTTTTTTTTCGAAAAATTTTCTTAGTATCAAGGTAGAAATAAAGGGATTTTCGCCAAAGAGAGGTAGCTCTCGTAACGCGTGGAAGTATGAAATTTCTCCCTACTAAAATGATAATTAATTTTTTTTACACCAAAAATTCGTAAAAATATAAGGAGTAATTGGTGAAAATTTGGTAAAAATTGGACCTTGGAGAAATGAAATTTCTCCCTACTAAAATGATAATTAATTTTTTTACACCAAAAATTCGTAAAAAATATAATGAGTAATTGGTGAAAATTTGGTGAAAATTGGACCAATTGTTCGGCCGTAGGGAATTTTCAAAAATTTTAAATAGACATCTCCGCAATTTTTTTGAAATTCAAAAATCACCCTCGTTAGTTTCTTGTTCACCGACTGATGAAAATTTGGTGAAAATCGGTTGAAAACTGTGGCCGTAAAGTGTTCCGGAAAAAATGCTACGGCCGGCCGGCACCACAGACAAAGTTGAGATCGGTAAAGATCAATATTCGATTTGACCCTCCGGGGTCAGGAAGACCCTTCCCCAAAAACCCGTGGTGGAGGGGTATTACAATAACTGAGGTTAAAATGAAGGAAACTCGCAGTAATCGCTAAAAACTAGTACGAAAAGCCGACAAAAAGGCCGTAAATCCAGTAAAAAGGGGTTTTTTTAAACAAAACGCTGAGGAAAAGGGCGAAAAATTCTTTAAAATTGGATTGCTCGTACAAAAATCCTGGGAAAACATCCAAAAAATCCTCAAAAAAATGAGCTTCAGAATAAAAACCCTAGAAAATCCAGAATAATGGGGATTTCCTAGAACAAAATGCCGAGAAAAACGCCCAGAATTCCGTTAAAAGTTAGATTTTTTGGACAAAAAGCCAAGGAAAACGTCCAAAAATAACCGAAAAATATGGTTCCAGAACTATAGTAAGAAGAAACGCTGGAAATTCAGCAAACAAAAGGCTTTATAGAACTAAAAGAAGAGGAAACGGCCTAAAATTTGTAAAAAATCTGATTTTTAGGACAAAAAGCAGAAAAAAACGCCCAAAAACGTGAATAAAAATATCATCGCGTTGACGAAAATCATTCATTTTGGCGAGTCGATAATTACCCACTTTTGGGTGGTACAAGGAAAGAAAACCGATTAAAGAACTGTTCCTTCTAATAAACGTATTCTAATCTGAAAGAGCTTTGACCTTGACAAACTCGTTTATCTGGTTCAGAGAACACACGAGGCGCAAGCCACTGCCCAATCTAAATTCATTTTCATCTCTAATAGTCAATATCATGCTCACAAAAAAGCGTAAGAAAAAAAAATTTTTATCAACGGAAGGGTCATTTGTCTGAAGCTTTCGGCCTCCTTAATAGCTTTTTGTTACCGCCATTTTTCATACTTTTCTCCAGCTGAAAATATAATGAAGAAAGATCGTTCCATTTAGTTATTATTTTAACAACGCCTTTTTATTTTTAAACAATGACATTTCGTGGGAAACGCTTAAAAAAAATTGCATTCCCTCGTAGGCGAAATGTCGATTTAAGCCGCCTACGATTTAATTAAATTCTTCTTTCTTTTCTGGTTGTTATAAATGAGTCATAATATCCAGATTTAAAAATAAATTAGTCAATTAGGCTTGTACTTTTCAGGAATTTGAATGATAAAATAAAAGCCCACTTTTAAGTTGTTTAATGGGAAAAATCGACTTCTCCAAAAATATCGTATTTCCATTAAATTTTTTGGTTTTTACGACAGAATATGAGGAATGATTGTTGACTTTTTTCAAAGTTTAAAATTTAAATGATCACAAATATTTTTGTTAAGATAAAAACTAATTTAGAATCGAAAGGGTGAGATAGGAGAAGTGAAGAAAAAATACGGTCATGATAATGCAACGTTCGGTTCTTTACGAGCCTCGCAGGAAGTACGATAAAACGAGGAGCTATCAACCCAGAAAAAAAATTTTACTTTATCCAAACATCAATACTGTTGGAAAAAATTTTTTTTTTAACTTGATGAAAAGTAAAAGGGACATGTTACGAAATAACAGGTGGGTAATCAAGAAAGATGTCCTTGTTAACATGAAACGGGCAATCATAAGAACGAGTCCAGAAAAGCGTACACGTGTAAAGAAAAAAATAACGGATTCTTTTGTTTTTCCCACGTACGGAAAAGCGAACTTTTCTCTTTTCTCTCTTTTCTTCTTAGAAAGGACATGCACGCGTCCTATGACCCGACCTTGTTTTACGTCCTGTCGTGCGATTCGTGACTACGATTTTTCCAAATTAAAATCTCGACCTGATTCGCACAAAATTAAATTTTTTACGATCATGAAATTTTTATCACTTCCTGAGGAGTTTATGAGAAAAGTTGAAAGATTTTTTTTTTCATAAAGAGGGTGAAAATATAGCTCCAAAATTCGCAGGGAGTCGAATAATTAAAAAGTTATAAGGAAACTTTCTAGTATCGCTTATTTCTAGCGAAATGCTTGAGTTTTTAAGAATTCAACTTCCTTAAAGAAGATATTGTGATACTCTCCACATCGGGTTTTTGGGGAAGGGTCTTCCAGACCCCGGAGGGTCAAATCGAATATTGATCTTTACCGATCTCTACTTTTTCTGTGGTGCCGGCCGGCCGTCCGTCAGAGGAATTTTTTTCAGGAACACTTGACGGCCACAGTTTTCAACCGAATTTCACCAAATTTTCTTTTGTCGGTGAACAAGAAACTAACAAGGGCGATTTTTGAATTTCGAAAAAATGGTAGAGAGTTTGAAATTTTAAAAATTCGCTGCGGCCGAACCGTTGTTCCGATTTTCACCAAATTTTCATTAATTACTACTCCTTAAGTATATTTTTTACGATTCTTTGGTGTCAAAAAAATTATCATTTTTTTTAAACATTATTTTTAACATTAATTATCATTTTAGTAGGGAGAAATTTCATAACTCTTGAAAATTTCATAATTGAAATTTCATACTTCCACGCCTTACGAGAGGGACCTCCCTTGGGCAAAAATCCTAATATTTCTACCTTGGAACTTAGAAAAATTTCAAAAAAAAAAAGAACTTAAAAAATTTTTTCAAAAAAAAAAGCGCTTTAAAAAAACCGAAAAAATTTTCAAGAAAAAACTTCCCCCTCCGTTTTACTTCCCCCCTTATACTTTCCTCACCGTTATACTTCCCCTCCATAATACTTCCCCCTCCTATATTTTACTTCTCTTTAAGGAAGTTTTTGTTGGAAGCTCTTCAAACTAGTAGTTTATTATAAATCAAAAGATTTTGCCGAAATACACCATTTAGAACTGATGATCATCAGACACCCCATTTTAAGAGTATAGGACCAGGAAGAGGCTTCCGCCATATTGCCATGGCGTCTATAGGGCGACACAGCACAGCAGTACCACCAAATTAACAAAGGTTGACGAAAAATGTAAATTTTTCAAGTCGTGACCTGCATAAAATGATTGAAAGTATCGATTGTAAATCAACACGATTTAGAAAGTATAGGAAACAAAAAAATATAAGTTGAGATGGATTAAAATTTGTATTATTATATAATTTATGATTATCGAAGGTGTTATAGTCGTTTTGTTGTACCGTTACGGACCGCTACAGAGAAAATTTATTTACTAGGTTCCAAGTCGCACGTTTTTCATGAATGTGTAGAATTTGTCGACCCGGTTTTTCTATTCGTTAATAAATTCAGAAGAGCGGAAGACGTAAAAAGGCAGGTGGGGGAGACGAAATTCCCATGAAGGCTGTCGACGAAAAGGGTTGTCCGATGTCAAGGACGCCTGGGACAATGGGTAGCTTGGAAGCCTAGTTTATAAAACGGGAAGTCACCATTCGACTTTTATTGATAGTTTTATAGATCAAGTCCTACAGGTGTTGAATCATACGAAATTCTAACGACTGCCATGGGAATTGAGAGGATAAAGATGGCTTTGGGATGAGTCATAGAAACCCTTTGAACGTCGAACGGCATTAGCACCCCTCTTTGTAGTTACGCTCACACGAGCAGAATGGCGCTCCTACTTAAACTCGACGAGTCTTTTACTTTCTTGAAATGCTTCAATTCTCTTTGTTTAAAACGTTCTTTTGATAACTATTTACATATTTAGGGTACCTGTAGAGATGTTTTACTCTGGTGGCACAGGAGGGCCCTTGACGGTGGGACATCCTGCCTCAACATTGCTCCTGCAGCAGAACTCCCTACCAGAGCCCAGACATCGCCTAAACATCTACATCGACCTATGGCTATGGAGAGTGAAGCACCAATTTAGAGAGTTCCATGATAATATGACCAGAGGCTTTTTGGAGGTTCAAAGTTCAGCTACAGCTGGAGGCACCCAGTGAAGTAGCATAAAAACGAAATTCAGTATGAAAAATTTTTATGTGTAGGTATCAATTGACCCTCTGTCGACAAACTGAAGCTTACCACGTTTACGACAGCAGCAGCAACATTTATCAGGTTGGCGTCTGACATTGCGTTTAGGAGTCTCCTTCTTAAGCGGACGCGTTGCAGGCGGTTCGCTTTTTGGAGGGGGATCGATTTTCCCATCGTTTTTCGAACAATCAGAGCAAAGTCCGTTAAGGCCGAGTTTTTCGGCGACTTCAGGATCTTCAAGGTCGATACAATCGCAAAATACGTCGCCTTCCAGATCCGGCTCGGCGCAGTCGCAGTACGCCGTCCCGCAGCATTCACCCTGGCAGCACATTTCGAGCATTTTCTTGTCTTCCTCACTCGGATCAAGAATAATCGAATATCTATGAATAGGGCAAGAGTTCAAATCAGGATGGCAGTGATTACAATAAACGATGAAATCGTCACATTTGCAGTCCACACACTGATCAGGAACAGGATCAGGAGCTGGTTCAGGTTCAGGACTATCAATCGTCACAGTACGTCTAGATTTGCGCTTTTTTCTATCATTAAAAACACAATAAACGATAGGTTTCTCAATTTTAGATTTTCTTTTCGGGTTTTCGGTCTCGCATCTTCTTTTTTGTGTCTTTTCCAGAGTTTCTAGACACTTCACGATGTGTTTGTTGTGGTAGTTCATTTTTCGTCCGCGAGTGTCATTTTTGTTTAAATCATGTGCTAGAAAAATTACATTTAAACAAACCATCCTACGGAACGATTCTCAATTTTCTTGGCCATTGATCGTAGCCGTTGTTCCAGAACTCCGGTTCCTTTCTGCTCCTGAAGCAGATGACGTTCGTAATACGGAAAACATAATACCTTAACAACCAATTTCCTTTTTTTAAACGTTCTAAAGACCTTGCGGTTTGCGGTATATGAAGAGTCATAAAAATATTTCTGGTTTTCTCTCATCGTTATAGGAATTCTTTTTTTATTCGGTGAATTCCGGCCGCCGAGACCGGGAACAAACGTCAATAACGGCGTCTGGATGGAGAGTGCACTCCTATTCAAGATTTTACCTACAAAAATCATCCGCTGAAAAATTATAAAGGGGATTCCGATAAATTAAGACATTTTAGAAGGCCAAAAAAAAGACCCAGAGATTTCAACACCTTTTTTATTCACTTTTTTTTTCTTTGTTTATCAAGACATAAAACCTTGAATAAACGGCTCTATTCTGATAGAACCAACTCAACCGTAAAGAACCTGAGTTTCGCCCCCTAATCCAACAATTTACCGCTTCTGATCCGATTATTTCACCCGGAATTACATCCTCGGGCGATCGTTTAGACCCAATTTTTACGACGTGAGAGAAAAAAAACATGTCTGGAGATAACTTTAGCAGGACTTCGATCAATTATTGCTAAAGTACATACTAGTTTGAAGAGCTTCCAACGAAAACTTCCTGAAAGAGAAGTAACAATATAGGAGGAGGAAGTATAACGGAGGGGGAAGTATACGTGAGGGGAAGTATAACGGAGTGGGAAGTATAAGAGAACAAAATAACGGAGGGGGATGTATAAGGGTCCTAAAGTATAAAGGAGGGGAAGTATAAGGGAGGGGAAGTATAAGGAAGGGGAAGTATAAGGAAGGGGAAGTATAGCGGAGGAAAAGTATAACGGAGGGGGAAGTTTTTTTTTTTTCGAAAAATTTTCGAAGTTCTTTCAAGAAATTTTCTAAGTTTTTGAAGGTTTTTTTTTTCAAATTTTTTCCGAGTTTTGTTTTTTTTTCCAAACATTTTCCGAGTTTTTTCCCCGAAAAATTTTCTAAGTTCTATTTTTTCAAAAATTTTTTTAAGTATCAAGGTAGAATTAGTGGGAAGTATAAGAGAACGAATGTATAACGGAGGGGGATGTATAAGGGCCCTAAAGTATAAAGGAGGGGGAAGTATAAGGGAGGGGAAGTATAACGGAGGGAAAGTATAACGGAGGAGGAAGTTTTTTTGTTTTTTTTCGAAAAATTTTCGAAGTTCTTTCAAGAAATTTTCTAAGTTTTCGAAGGTTTTTATTTTTCAAATTTTTTCCGAGTTTTGTTTTTTTTTTCCAAAAATTTTCCGAGTTTTTTCCCCGAAAAATTTTCCAAGTTCTTTTTTTTTCAAAAAAATTTTTAAGTGTCAAGGTAGAAATAGTGGGATTTGTCCCCAAGAGAGGTCCCTTTCGTAACGCGAGGAAGTATGAAATTTCTCCCTACTTAAATGATAATTAATGTTTAAAAATGATCATTTTTTTACACCAAAAATTCTTGAAAAATACAAGGAGTAATTGGTGAAAATTTGGTGAAAATCGGACGAACGGTTCGGCCGCAGCGAATTTTTTAAAATTTCAAACAGACATATCACCGCCATTTTTTCGAAATTCAAAAATCGCCCTCGTTAGTTTCTTATTCACCGACTAATCAAAAATTTGGAGAAAATCTTTAGAAAACTGTGGCCGTAAAGTGTTCCGGGAAAAAATGCTACGGCCGGCCGGCACCACAGACAAAGTAGAGATCGGTAAAGATCAATATTCGATTTGACACTCCGGGTTCTGCAAGAACCTTCACCAAAAACCCGAGGTGGAGAGTATCACAATAACTTCTAAGGAAGTTAAAAACATGTCTGGAGATAACGCCAGCAGGACTTCGATGAAGACCAAATGCTAAAAACCTTTTTTAAACAGCTGGCAGGCGCTACAAAGCCATCCGATCGTTTTGAAGATCCGGTTTCTGGTTTACAATGAATTCCTAATTAAGATAAAACTTTATCATCTCTTAGAATTAAAATAAATTTTAAAAAAAGGTCGGTTTTACCACGGAAATCAGTGACTCATCGACCAAAAGTCTGCTATCGTTCCAAGAATCACCGATCCCAAACACATATCCTTTCCCAGAAGTTTATCAACATCAGACCCACATTTCTTTAATTTTGTTTTTCTCCAAGGTGTATTTACAACATTCACAATAATCCTTGAAAGCTTTCCAAGGAACCTTAATTAATAGAAATGTCTTATTATTAAAGGACGAAATCGTACCGGTTGTTTATATATCAGGAGTTTTAAAAAAATGGGACTTTCATACCACTTTCTACTCGTTTCCGAGGGCGAAATTGCATATTAATGCTTTAGTTTCTTGTTTTCTTCCATAATGAATAAACAGAAAATGAAAGTATTGTAAAACTATCTTTTGAAAAAGCCAAAAAAAGTGATAAATCAACGTCGAAAAGGTAAAACGAATTTTTGAGAAGGAGATAAAAATTTATTGACAGGAGAGGAAAAAAATTATCTTCGTTTTGATAAACGAGGGATGTGTCAAGCAGTCGAGATAGGAGCGTTCTAGGAATAGACGGAAGCCCCCGCAGACAGCGTTTCTCACCTATCGGGACTGAAATGTGCTTAATATAAACACAGATGTTGCTTCTCAATCGCTTTGAGGGTGGATAATTTTGAAGAGGCGTAAAATCGTCGTGGGGTTCCGATATTAGGTTTGAAAGGGGTTCTCCGTGATTTAAAGGCGAAGCCCACCGGCATAAGAAGTCCTTCTCTCGTTGGGACCCTCCCAAACTTTGTTTTAGAAAGAAGTTAGCGCCAATGCCCGAGAGGGTATCAAAGGAAGAACAGGATTGGACAGTGGCGGATTGGACGTAAAGGGCAGTTTTTTCGACATAATGCGGTTCGCCATAATGCATTTGACCATAAAATAGCAGAAATCGCGAGTTACCGTTCACCATAAAAAAATCTGCAGCTCAACATAAAGAAAATAGTCGAAAACGTTCATCATAATGCATTTGAATATAATACATCTCACCATAAAGAAGAGATTTAACACTTGTCGTTTCGACATAAAATTTGTCGTTTCATCATAACGCAGTTGAACATAGAGGAAACTTTCATTTTAAAGAACTTTTCGTTCGTCATAAAACTGTTTCTGTCTTTTGGGCATAATACACCATAAACTAGGGACAACCAAAGAGCAAGCCTATTTTCGCCATTTAAAACGCGATTATAGAAACGAAAAAAACCTTAAAACTTGATAACCATAATGTGCAATTGGCACATGCTCGCGAGAGAAAAGAAATTAACCCCGTTGTGTCATAAAACGAGCTGATCCCATTGGCTGCCTGCTTGCATTTCCTAGATTATGGTGAGATGCTTTATGTTGAATTGCATTATGGTTAACTGTCAAGTTTTAAGATTTTTGTCCATTCGCCATAAAACTGTTTCTGTCGTTAGGGCATAATACATATCACCATAAACTAAGGACGGCGAAAGTAGGCTTGCTCTTTAGCTGTCCCTAGTTTATGGTGAAATGTATGGTGCCCTAACGACAGAAACAATTTTATGGTGAAACAACAAGTTTAAAGAGAGGATTTCATGGTAGCTATGGTGACTTGCACTTTTTTTTATGTCGACTTGCATTAATTGAAAAAGTCGTTTATGGCGAAACGCTTTATGTTGAAATGCATTATGCTCAAAAATTTTTGAACTTTTGAGAGCTTTATGTTCAATTAAACCGAAACGCATTATGGTGAACTACATTTTTTATGTCGAAATGCAGATATACTATGTTCAACTGCTTTAGGATGAAATGCGTCATGTTGAACGGTGTTCTCCTTTTTTTCTTAGGAGGGAGTCTATAGAGAAAGATCCTTCAAAATACCAAGCCCAAAAGCCCAAAAAGTGTAAACTAAACAAAGAGAAAGCCCGAAATTCTGGAAAACGATGGCAAAAGTAAAAGGTACAGAGTTGCAAAATTCATTCGGTCTGCGCACTTGGAATAAATTGATGATTTGAGCAACAAAAAAAAAAGTACTAAAACTGTTGCTCCATCATTAGTCAAAGCCACAAAAGCCTTCTCGTGAGTGATATAAAAAAAGTTTCCCCGAATAAAATATCGCAGAGCCGCCGATACGGGAGTCCGGGGTGGGCTTAGTGCATTGAATCCTTCCGCCTGAGTCTGCGCGAGGATGCCCGGGCGGAGATGAAGTATCGCAATTAAGGTAAGGGATGAGTACCGAGGATACATATACAGAGTATTGCAAAGGTGTGGGGGGGGGGGGAGCATTTCTCTCGGGGTAGTTGACCTAAACATCGATCTAGCCACTCCCTGACCTACGAAAGTCTTCTTCAAGCTTTTAAACCCACCCCTCAAAACTACTCATTATGCAAACTTCACAATCTCCGACCATAAAGCGAATTCATTGCAGATAAAAACGACGGTTTTCTTCGTTTAAAAGACCTACTTTTTATTCAGACGGCATCCTCGCCGCTTTTTTTTTTTTTTGCCCCCGACTCCATCCTTCTATCTCGCGTCCAATCGATTTTAACCCACCTAAAATCATTAAAAGCCTGATTAAAATTTACTGAGGGAGAAACTCCGATTTAATTTGGCATTCTCGTATTTCTTAAGAAATCTTTCAAGTCATTTTCAATGCTTTTTTTTTTTTGCAAATTAAAACCCACTAAACTCTAACTTAATAAACCTTTCCAAAAACTCGACGTAATAAAAAATTAAATTTCAAAAGAAGGGAAAAGTTGGTCCACTGACACCCACTTGATCAAGATAACATTTTTAATACGATTTTTATGATAAATTTTTGTCTCAACCGGTTTTTTTGACATAAGTTAATAATTTTTACCTACTTTTGGCGTTGTGTCATCGCTCATCATTCAGCCCAAACGGGAAAAGCCCGTTGAACGAAACTCAAGACGGAAGGACCTTTGCCATTTTTTAAGATTTCAAAAAAAAAAAAAAAGCTTAAAATTATAATTATTTTCTTATGAATACATTTCATCACCTATTTTTAAAACACGCTTTTTTTCAGCGCTCTGCAGCTCGGAAAAGGCTGATCTGGCAATGAAGTTGATTTCGTCTAATTTGTAGGAAATTTAATCACCTTTCATTTTTGTTTAGTACATTTTTTGGCTAAAACGTACCGTTTTGAAAATAAAGGCGAAAAACCGCAAAAAGTCACGCTCCAGAGACTCTCTAGCTGGAGAAGGCAGCCGCCGAAAGCTTCGGAAAAAATTTTGTTGCTTTTTTTTACGTTTATACTATCCATCCTCTAAGTGTCAACAACAACTTTACCTTTTCTATCAACATATTTTGAGTATTAGTGGATTGTGCCGAAAAGAAACATTACCTATCAAAACATTTATTTTGAAAAGCTCCCTCCCCAACTTTTTCTATGTTTATCAACCCTTTTTTTCTAGTATTTTGACATAAAAACTATCTACTGTATTATCAAACACTGTTTGTTATTGGCAAAAGTGGCAGAAAACTTCATGGCCGAATTTTCAACCTCAACCTTTTGAGAAGATTTCCGCCCGTTTTAGCTAGTTTTCGGGTGTTATTCTCGATCTTTATACCGAGAAACACCCTTTTAAGCGTTTAACACTTATTAGGTTAAAAAAACACCACTTTTTAACCGGATTTCAGTAAGTTTTCTAGATTTTATACCGCGAAAGAATCCCATGGGCGTTTTCCTCGATTTTTCTTTTCTATAAAACACCATTTTTGGAGTTTTTACTCGATTTTTATGCCAAAAAACACCTTTTTTGAGCGTTTTTCTGGATACTTAGTTTAAGAAACACACGCTTTATGGTTTTCCTGATATTCCAGGTCTATATTCCACCCATTATCGCCGCTCCCTACACGCTTTCTCGATCTTTCTGCCGAGAAACACCCGTCTAAGCGTTTAACACTTATTAAGTGAAAAAAACACCATTTTTTAACCGGATTTTAGTACGTTTTCTTGATTTTATACCGCGAAAGAATCCCACGGGAGTTTTTCTCGATTTTTCTTCTCTATAAAACACCATTTTCGGAGTTTTTCCTCGATTTTCATGCCAAAAAACACCTTTTTTGAGCGTTTTTCATGATAATTAATTTAAGAAACACACGCTTTATGGTTTTCCTGATTTTCCAGGTCTATATTACACGCGTTTTCGCCGCCTATATGCTATGAAACTTTAAGCTAAAAAATGGAAGCCTGCGGGAGCGTTAGGTCATAATTGTTTTGCCTAATTTTAACTTGTGTCATCATCATAAACACTTCCTTCAACACAACAAAGAAACTTAGATAATCCATATTTAGCTTCTAATTTCAAACGTGGGAAATCCTCTTGGAAGAAAAAAAAGGATGTCGGAAGTCTATGATCTCCAGGTAGAAAATGAACAATTATTTAACAGAAGTGGCCTATAAAGGTTCCGAAGTTAGATTATACTTATCCATTATGAACAGATTTCATTCCGAAAGCTTCTTGAATAATTCAACCACCTCATAATTAATAGTTTAAAAATTTTATCTGGAAAGAAGGGAAAACAAATGTTTAAGGTTCATTAACCGCAGTGTCTTAAATAATAAAAACCGGTAATGACCTGTCTGGTCGACCCCAAACGTAGTGAAAGTAGGTTTTTACTCGCGTCCTGTCATTAAGTCGAAAGTAATCCGTCGTTTGAATAGGTAATCTTATAGTGTTAAAGGAAGTTATCTAATTTTATCACCGACAAAAATAAAACACGGATGGAAATCGGTCGGTTTATCGAGATATTCGGATTATCGAATGTTTTAAAACCATAAGTTTTTCCCCTACTTTCCCTCTTCTTAGACAATTTATGAATGAAACTCGCTTTAAAGAATGCTTTTTCTTTTTTGCCAGAAAATTCATGATATTCCACTTGAGGTTTTAGAAAGCAGTAGGATTGTAGAACAAGGAAAGAAGAAATTTCCTTATTTACAAGATTCTCCCTATAATGGCCCACTTGGGAATCTCGGTGAACCTTTAAAAACCCTTCGGTCAGCAATCTTAAAAAGCATTGAAAAGGGAAGCCAAAAAGGAAGGTCGTTTTTAATTAATTTTCTCCTTTTCCGTCTCAAACGATAACAAGTACTAGTTTGAAGAGCTTCCAACGAAAACTCCCTTAAAGAGAAGGGACAATATAGGAGGGGGAAGTATTAAGGAGGGGAAGTATAACGGGGGAGGGAGTATGACGGAACGGAGGGGGAAGTTTTTTTTTAATTTTCCAAGTTTTTTAAAATAATTTTCCAAGTTTTTTTTTTCAAAAAAAATTTTTTTTTAAATAATTTCCCGAGTTTTTTTTTTCGAAAAATTTTCCAACTTTTTTTGAAAAACTTTTTAAGTTTTTTTTTTAATTTTCCGAGTTTTTTTTTTTTTTTTTTTTTTTTGAAAAATAATCCAATTTTTTTTTTTTCCAGTTTTTTTTTAATTTTCTGAGTTTTTTTTCCGAAAAATGTTTTGTTTTTTTTTTCAAAAATTTTCCAACTTTTTTTTCAATTTTCCGAGTTGTTGAGAAATTCAAAAATCGCCCTCGTTAGTTTCTTGTTCACCGAACTAAGAAATTTTAGTGAAAATCGGTTGAAAACTGTGGCCGTAAAGTGTTCCGAAAAAAAAAAAATGCTACGGCCGGCCGGCACCACAGACAAAGTTTAGATCGGTAAAGATCTTCGGTTTGACCCTCCGGGGTCTGGAAGACCCTTCCCCAAAAACCTGACGTTGAGGGTATCACAATAACTTCTTTAAAGAAGTTAATTTCCACTGGAATTTGTTTTTTCCAACGAAAAGGGAGAGAAAAATTGGGAATCCACGTGTCGGGCGACCCCATGTTTTCTGGGCATTGTTTAATTAAATTACGACCCTCCGAGCTTCACTGGACGATGAAAAATTCACACATGGGACCATTTGATTACAATTTTTATAAATGAAACAAATTTTTCGTTGCCAATTAATAAGGCGCTTATCACTGAAATCTGATAAGAAAGTACATCTGCTGCAGCAGATGGAAGAGTCACCTGCCTCCTTATAATCTCCGGACTTACGACAAAAGAAGGAATTTCTTTTATGAACCTCCTTTTGATCTATCTTCTTTATGGAGTCAATATATCTGGGGGTTTAAACAAGTTCTATGGTTATTTAAACTTTGAAAAGATGCCTCATTTGTATATGCCTATTGATACGGGAAGGAGGTGTTTTCATTATCTGAAGGATCAAATCGTTTGTACATAACTATTGTTTTCGTGAAGTCAATAGAAAGTAACGAGCTAAGGGTCAAGGGTTATCTCAGAAGAAAATATTATGAAGTCAGAAGTGGATTAGGGGACATCTAACAATTTGGACATCTAACAGTAGACCCAACTAGCAAAACCCTGGGTGTGCACTAGCTCGTAGGATAAGCAGAAGAGTCTGGGATTACCTCTGGAATCATAAATTGATGAGAAAGTTCTTCTCAAAGATTGGATATCGAAAGGAGAAGTAAGACATGTTGATACATGAAAAAGACGTGTGCTCTTACAGGTGGTATTGATCGCACCTTTCTAGATGGGTAAGAAGAAGACATAAAATACCTGATTTGTCAACTGTGCCAAATCGAGGGCAGAATCGGACCTTTCAAATCTCTCAAATTTGAAACTGTTGCTCCTGTACAGTTCGTTATCGCGCGATTTACGACCGCAGAGACGTTTCTTGAGAAGACGCGGGTTGAAGTCGACGGAACCGAGGAATTTTCTGATGACTTCGTCGTTGACGTCCGGAGGCTGTTCAAGCGGGGCGGCGGAAGCGGCGAGTGACGCCTTCGTAACGCTCGTCGACTCGGACGTTTTGGCCGGTTTGACTCGTTTGAGAAACCGCTCCATCCTTCGCCGGCAACTTCACAACACACTGGGGAACCGACGGTTTATCGGCTCGCTCCCTCCCCTTTTACAATCCCTGTTGCTTTCCTTCCAGTCCCATCCCTCCCTTTTTCACAACCCCTTCGGGTCCTTTACCTCTCAAACATTTTCTACCCGCATTACCAATAATTTAAATAAAAAACAATTCATCATCCCTCTCAACTCACAAAAATAAATCATAAAAAGTTTATTGCCCATCAACAAAAATTAATGTCCACCTACTGCTAATCCAATTTTTTTCTGACTCTGCAAACGGAGGCTTTCGCCATGTTACCATGGCCTCATTTAAAACTTAAAAAAGTTAATTGTGCCCGCAGTTTTAAATTGAAAACTTAGCTTTCAACAAAGGAAGTTTCAGGACTTAAAAAAAGTTTTAAAACTTGGGCAAAAAAAGGCGTAAAAAGCTGCTTGAATAATAGATTCATCTTTTTTTCACCCATTTAAACTTCGCGGTTTCCTGTCTTACATTTTAAAAAACTTATTCAAGCTCTCTTCTGTCAGTGAACTCACTGGACCTTTATGGTCGAAAATTACAAGCGCTAGTTTATTCCAAAATTTATTCTCCTCCTGCAGAAAAGGGACAGAAATTCAAATTTTTTGGTTTATTAACTTCCTTATTGTGATACCCTCAACGTCAGGTTTTTGGGGAAGGGTCTTCCAGACCCCGGAGGGTCAAATGTAATGTTGATCTTTACCGATCTAAACTTTGTCCGTGGTGCCGGCCGGCCGTAGCATTTTTTTCCGGAACACTTTACGGCCACAGTTTTCAACCGATTTTCACCAAATTTTCTTTAGTCGGTGAACAAGAAACTATCGAGGGAGATTTTTGAATTTCGAAAAAAAAGCGGAGATATGTCTGTTTGAAATTTTAAAAAATTTGCTGCGGCCGAACCGTTAATCCGATTTTCACCAAATTTTCATCAATTACTCCTTTTATTTTTTGAGAATTTTTGGTGAAAAAAAATTATCAGTTTTTTACATCAATTATCATTTTAGTAGGGAGAAAATTCTTACTTCCACGCCTTACGAGAGGTACCTCTCTTGGGCAAAAATCCCATTATTTCTACCTTAATACTTGAAAAAAATTTCGAAAAAAAGCAAAAATTTTCGAAAAAAAAAACTTGGAAAATTTTTTGAAAACAAAAAAAACCGAAATTTTTTCGAAAAAATAAAAAACAGAATTTTTTTCGAAAAAATAAAAAGCGCAAAAAAAAAAAGGAAATTTAGAAAATTTTTCGAAAAAAAACTCGGAAAATTTTTTGAAAACAAAAAACTTTCCCCTCCGTTATACTTCCCCTACCTTATACTTCCCCTCCTATATTTTTACTTTTCTCTAAGGAAGTTTTCGTCGGAAGCTCCTCAAACTAGTACTTTTATTGGTGAAAACACGGCTCCTCTAAGGGTCAGTTGTCAAGGTTTGATTTCCGGATATCATGCGGTCCTCAAGAGTCTTAGCCGCTCTTCGAGTTGGCTCTGTTTGATGCTGGCGAATATGGCGAAAGCCATCGCTTCAAATAAGCCAATTATTTGGTTGTCGTTCATTGCTACGAACACACATGTTTTTTCCTTTTTTATAAGCGTTTCTAGTTCCAGAAGAAAAAAAAAAGATTTCTTTGTAAAACCTGCACATGTTGAAAATCCATTGTGTGCGCATGAAATTTAAAACTGTCTTTTATGACGAACGTTTGTCAAAACGTCTCTTGAAGGGCTTTCAGCTACCTGACAAATTATACACTTGAAGCCCACCAAAGAAAACAAAAATATCAATTTAACCGTAAATAATTTTTTAAACTCAACCATAGAATTCTGAAAAGTAGGGTCTAGAGATAGTCCTGACGGAACTCACCACCTAGTTGGGTTTCACAGGACAGCCGGCAGCACAGACTAACTCATGATAGTCGAAGTCATTTTGACCCTACGAACTACGAAGTCTGGAAGACCTATTTCCGTTGAGGTTTGCATATCATCCTTATAAAAAATCATACTTCCTGTTTGGTGTGTTAAAACTTTTAATTAACAAGTGAAAAAAAAAGTTTAACAAAGTGTGTCACAACTTTCAATTAGGTATTATGTTTTCGGTTGGAAGTTCTACAAGAAAAGTGCTGTCTTGTCCGGCCTAACGAAAACTTTGGGCTTGAAAAAGTTGGTTTTAAAAGTTTTACTTTGAAAAAGCTCCTACCCAGAAAAATTCATTTACTCATAAAATTGACCAGGAACTGGCTGGTAGATTTTTCGTTTCAAAATGTTCAAACGAAAATTCTCTCTCTCCGACATGGGGGTCAAGACGGCGAAAAATACCAAAGTTGGTACTGGGATGGCAGGAACGTGTTGGAGCACCCGACGTGGTTCATTTTGTACAAGTCTCCATTCGGCTAATCCGCTTATCCCAGTAGCTTCGGTTAAAATTCGTTCCATCGCTGGATTTAGCCCCTTTTGAACCGAACGAACGAAAATGAATCGCAGAAAAACAGAAAAGCGAAGGAGCTCGCCAATCCACTCATTCCACACCACGCGGTGAAGTTACACACTATAACTCCAACGCGGCTAATTCAAACTCCAGCCTATCGAGGAAAAAAAATTTAATACTTTTTTTTCAAATTTTTTATTTAAAGTTAATAAATAACAAAAGATACCATCTTCTGGGTGATCTTCACATGAGATACAAAAGTTCAAAATAAAATTTTTACAAAATTTCCTCAATAAACAGACTTAAGGACTTTTTAAAAAAAATCTTCCTTAACTAAAAAAATCCTTAAACTGCAAAAAAGTGCTTAAATTGAGTAGACATATTTATTTTTTGGGGGTTTCATTGTAAACATGGAAACTACAAAATAAGAAACTTTTTTTTTTCGTCACCAGGTTTAATAAATTATTAATACTAGTAGATCTACCATCGAAATTCGTCGTTTTCTGAAAATAAACAAAAAAATATGAGAAACACATATTATCAAGGTACCAGTCTGGAGCTGGTACTGACAGGAACTTCCTTATTGAAAAGGAACAATATAGGAGGGGGAAGTATAAAGGAGGAGGAAGTATAATGGAGGGGGAGGTATAAGGGAGGGGAAGTATAACGGAGGGGGACATTTTTTTTTGAAAAATTTTCCAGGTTTTTTTTTCGAAAATTTTTTAAATTTTTTTTTTAATTTTCTAAATTTTTTTTGTATTGAAAAATTACCTAATTTTTTTTGTTTTCAAAAAATTTTCGGATTTTTTTTTGAAAAATTTTCTAAATTTTTTTTTTTTTTTTTTTTTTTCGAAAAATTTTTCAAGTTATTTGGAGTATTTGGTGAAAATAGGACCAATAGTACAGCGGCAACAAATTAAACAAAACTTTAGACAGACAGATCACCGCCATTTTTGCTCTTCAATAATATGAGTTTACCATTAAACATAGATGTTTCTTCAGTTTTCTTTTTCTTAAATCTTGGCGTATTTTGAGCGCTGGTTCCCAAAGACATTGTTTTCACATTTGAAAACGGATCTAAAATTACATCGAATAAATAAAAAGTCCAAAATACATTTCAAATACCATCATTGCTGTTATTTTTTGGTGTAAAACTAGGAGGAGGGGGCTCGAAATTTTTGGCGTATGGGTTAAAACGTCCCATCTGAACAGATTTCTGACGTGTGAGATGTTTCTGCGAGACGACGTGCTGAAAGAAAAACTCAAAATGATTCTATAAGGTCATCTAAAGATTTTTACTTGAGCTAACTGAAGTCTTGAATTCGTACGGACATTGCATAAAGCGCAGAATAGCTCGTTTGGATCTGGCTTAGGTAAAGGTTCAGGAGGACCTAAAAATAAAAAAATAAAATTTCATTTTTTTAAAGTAATATTACGTTCGGGGACTTCTTCACTTCTTTGGTTTAGCAAGGTTTCAATTGGCTCTAACTCCTCAGGAGCATTTTTAAACATTTTTTTGTGCTTCGCACCAGCAACATGAGCTTCCACTTGTCCAATGGCATTTAAAAATATATTACAAGCTGTACACTGATAAGTCCCTGTTTCACTATCTTGGATTATACAGGGGAGTGTGGCGAAAGGTCTCAATTTTTGATCTCTAACCTAAAAAAAAAATTATTTTCATGACAATGCCCTCAGTGGATCGGTTATCAACGACTGAGACTCAGGAAAAAACGTGAAACCTTTTTTTGATGTTTGGTGCCTTCTAAGTGAATTTTAAATGATACATCGCCGTTGCATTCAATGTTGCAAATTTCGCAACGTCGCCCTTCCTAAAAAAAACTTAATTAAAAAAAGAATAATAAAAATTCAACATACTACTGTAGTTTTGGTTGGTAGTTTTCCGCAGATATTGTCGAGCACTGCTCTTTGTATCGGGTCTTTCACCTGTGAGGTGTCATCAGGGATTCCAGATGGCGGAAAGTTTCCCGGAAGGATCGGAGTTGCGACAAGTCCATTTGTATTTAACTGCTCAGGGCTGAAAATTATATCAAATAAATATAAAGAGCTAAAAATGTGATTGAAACTGTATAATGTGAGCTCCAGTTAACCATAACTTGCTAAAGTACTCAAAAATAACACTCTAGATTAGAAAAACTCCCCATGTGAAAGGCACGCAGGACATCAATGACCCTATTGGCAGACCTGTGGGTACCATGTGATCTAAATATCATCAGAGTCTAATAAATCACATCATACACAACACATCAGCTCTTTCTATCAATTCTAAATTAGTGGCGATGAATCATCCCACAATTGGTGACCCACGGCGAACACAGCGATGAAACAACAACAAACACAACAAGCATCAGTATCGGAATCATCAATCAAATGACATCAACAGTTCCGCACCAGTTTGACTCACTGAACTGGTGGAACTTCCTCAACTCGTCAGCAGTTCCACACCTCTTCAACCCGCTGAATAGGTGGAATTTCAACCTCAGAACGAACATCTCGACATCTGCGAAACTCACGTCACACCTACGTTCTAGTATCCGCATACGCATCTTCGCTCAACACACAGCACCTCGGACACCCTTCACCCTTGGGGGTGATGTGGGTACCACATATGATCTAAATATCATGAGTCTAATAAATACATCATACACAACACATCAGCTCTTTCTATGAATGCAAGTGATGATGATCCCACAGGCCTTTTTCGCAGTGCCAAAGCCATTGTCGACCTGCTGCAACAAACTTCACAAGCTCAAACATAGGATGGGAATAACGGACTTTGGCAGAGAGCCAAAAGTCGACTTACATCAAAAGTTTTATTGCGACCAATGGTCATTTTCACCTCATGGTATCTCCAATATCCAATTAAAAACCAGGGTTTTGAACTTCTTCAGACCAAAATACAAGATAAGTGTGCTCTGCCATCATTGAGCAATAGAAAGCCATTTGGATTCATCCAAATGGATAAAAACCCATCATCAAGGTTTATCACTTTTGTTTATAAAAAATTAAATAAAAGACACAATTTAATGCCTTACCACCCGATTATTGTAGCAACAGTAGGAAACTCAGGTTTACTCATTCTTCAAGGTAAAAAATTAAATTTATCTTGAAACTTAAAAAAAAATACAAATACGCCGAAAAGTTATTAATTAAATTGGAGGTTTAATGCATCTAAGGTTATCGAAGATATGATAACAAATGGGAACCTCACTTATCAAAACAATGAAAGTCGAAGAGATAGAAAAGGAGCTAAAAGCATTTTTAAATCCAAAATTGCTTGAATTCGACGATGTTTATAGTGATAGACTCTTTTTAATTAGAAAATCGTATAATTTTATCGTAAACGACTCGGATTCTGGGTAATTTTTTTTTGTTGTGCTCATTTTTGTAGTTGGTACAGCTTAAACCAGCTTGATGCTTTAGACTTCCATACCCTCCATAGCCTCCGTGGGGCAGTGATCAATTTCTGCACACTCTGGCTACACTACCTAATGATTTGATCTGCTAAGAGGCTTTGGTAAAAGCCTCCTCCTGGGCCCAAAATCTACCTTTTTGTGCTTTTTAAAACCTCTTTTTTGCAGTATTCTTTCCATTTTGGAGACGCTTCAAAGTATTTTGGATGTCACATGGGAGGACCTCAATGTCGGACATTGGAGTTCGATACCTGAAGGCTTTCGAAAGCTTTATGGACTTGCCACATTATTAAAGGTTCGATTTTTTACACAGCTTTGTTCCAACCACAGTTTGAAACTGGTTTGAAACTCCTGGAGCATGCGCAGAAGGATTTGGACGTCAAATTTGACGTCGTTCATATTGTTTGTCCGTCAAATCTGAAGTCATCTGACGTCGAAGGTGACGTTGGAACAAGGCTAATATTAGAATTTTGATCCATTAGGTCTCTTCAGGTGAACTATTTTCAGTTTATTGCTCTCTCAAATTTTCCTGTGGACTGCTTGGTGATTTTTCCGAGTATGCAGGAAGTTAGAAAAGAACAACCGGTCACCCTTTTCTACTAACCACTCATCACGCATCCCAGTACCCTCCACCTCATTTTATGGCTGTGGCCATATGTCACGCTTTGATGGAAAAGTCCCTTTTGGGTTGATGGTGCAGTTATGCTTAACCCTTTCGAGACCGCAGGAAACTGTAGTTGCCATTCGCACTTTTCGTTTGGATACCGCAGGCGACTTTAGTTGCCCAGCGGCGCCAGCGGGAAGCCTCTCTAAAAAATTTAATACCTTCGCTTCCCGTGGCGCTAGCGACATGCAAAAACTGGCAATCTGTTGGGAAGAAATGAACTACGTGATGATCGCATCACTCGTTGCTTTCTGTGCTTTGCTTGGCGCTGGGAGCTGTCGGGGAGAAGTGAGGGGTGAAGAGAGGGGAAAAGTGCTGCGCCAGTAGCGCAGAGAATCCGGCATCAGACGCGGTCTTGAAAGGGTTGAAGAAAAATTTTAGAAAGCAATGATCGTAAAGTCTTATTATAAGAAAAATGTTGTAGTCCTCATAAATCTTATTAAAAGGAAATGTAATTTATGATGAGTATTTTTTCTCTGCCGTGAATAATATGCTCGTAGATTTTTCAGGTTTTCGGATTGCCGAAAACCTGAAAAATCTACGAGCGTAATTTAATAATATTATGTTATAGGTCATCATTTTGCTAAAAATCTATAAAATCGAACAGCAAACCGAGCGTTTAAAAGATGCCGTCAAATCTGCGGATTTGGGACTCATTTTGGGTTGCGGATTTCACAAAGAGCTTTCCACAGCTGCAACTTTGATCAGTTCAGCCATTTATGAAAGTAAAGAGCATCAAAATGAATTTTCAATAACTTTTTTCTTTAGTTAGCCCTTCAATTTCACAAGAATTTAAACTGGACTTGAAAACCTCATCGGAGATTAAGTTTCCTGGGATAAAAGGCGAGCAGATAAAATGTGTGGTCCGTCCCTCTTTGGAGTATTTTTCAAACAACCATTTTTCACCTAAGATTCCATTAAAAATGACCGGTAAAAATATCCTTTATCTTCTAACCTACAAACTTGATGGTTCAAAAATGTTCCGACAGATAGCACTAATGTATTTTTTATTTAAGATTGTATATCCCATTGGCCGGCATTTTCAAAATGGAATGATATCGAATATTTTAAAAAAGTTGCTGGTGCTAGAACTGTTCCAATCGAAATCGGTTCGTCATATACGGAAAGTGATTGGGGCATGAGGCTTACAACGATTCAAGATTTTATTGAAAGCCACATCATGAAAAAAAGCGATTCTGTCGGATATTTGGCACAACATCAACTTTTCGACCAAATACCTGAGCTAAAAGACGACATCCGCATTCCTGATTATTGCTGCATATCCGATTCTGACGATTATGAAGTAGACACAAACGCCTGGTTCGGACCTGCGGGAACTATCACCCCAATTCATTATGATCCAAAACACAACCTTTTTTGTCAAGTATGAACTTAGTTTTTTTTTGTATACCTTTTTAATCATTTTATTCCTAGATTGTCGGAAGCAAACGTGTAATTTTGTATGCTCCTGAAGATTCAGAAAATTTGTACGCCCATGATGTCACTATGTTAAAAAA
Source organism: Orius insidiosus (assembly GCA_014119065.1). Classification (NCBI taxonomy): domain Eukaryota; kingdom Metazoa; phylum Arthropoda; class Insecta; order Hemiptera; family Anthocoridae; genus Orius; species Orius insidiosus. Next base: position 125,923 of record JACGAQ010000095.1, read on the forward strand.
TACAGCACAAGTCGACCCATACAACCCTGATTATGATACTTATCCTAGATTTAAAAGTGCCAAAGCTTTTGAATGTATAATGTCTCCAGGTAATCCATTTTTTTCTGCAGTAAAAGAGACGTTTTTTACAGTAAAAAATTTTATTTTAGGCGACATGCTCTATATTCCGCCCAAGTGGTGGCACCATGTAAAATCCTTAGATGTAAGCTTTTCTGTGAGTTTTTGGTGGGAATAAATAAGTATGTAAGTACAATTTTTTAATAAACAAAAACCTTATTTTTTCATTCATATGATTTTTTCAAATCATTTTAGCACATTTTGTTTTGATTCTTTGGTTTAGGTTGAGCAAAAAAAGTTTTTTTGATTTTTGAACTTCAGTAGATCTTTGTGTCGTGATGGACGAGAGTGTGGCGGACCCATTCTTCGTCGTAAAATCTCGGGTCGCCGAGCCGAAGGATCGCTCTTTTACAAGTGTAATACCACAAAACGGATACTAAAAACAAGAGAAAAACAATTTTTTTACATTTTTAAAACGCCTTACAAGTTCTTTGTACGAAAAACAACAGTTTTATGTAAATTGGCCAATTCCATTCTAAAAGTTTTCCGTAACGTATGAAGATGGTGACGGCATGTAAAGCAATTGTGAAGATCAAATAGAGAATCGTTATAATCACCGTCGCTCTGAACCTTTTGAACAAAATCCCGACGAAACCTGCCTAAAATTCTTTTTAAACCAAAAAGAATAATTTTAATTAGTTTTTACCTTGGCGACATTCGTACGAAATATGCAATAGCAAAATGTAAGAAGAGCAAAAAGTATATTTACAACCTGAAATCTTAATTTAAAAATTAAATTTGTATATAAAATATATTAAAGCTTACATGGAGACACCTAAAATTGCATAAAATTCTTTTCGTACGAACACTTTCGTTGTTATTACGTTACAAGCTAAGTCGCAGATGAGCATCGTCGCCATCAAGCAAAAGACGAAACAGTAGCATCCTGCGCTTGGAGGATCGGTTGACATTTATAACAAAATATTTAAAAATAAAAAACTACAAAAATCGTGTTTGTCAACATAAAATTAGAGGAAACATATTATGTTGTTGTATAGTAACCATGGTTACTGTGATGGTTACCATCTTGATAGACTCCTCTTGTGAAACCTTTAAATTTTTAAAATTATTGAGCTTTTTTTAACTTCAAAAAGAATGTTATTGTGATACCCTTTGATCTGTAGTTGTCGGAAATTCTAACCTCATAGGGTCAATTTAACGATTGGTTATTGATCTTGAGGTTGTCCTGTTTTTCTGAAACACTTGACAGCCGCAATTTTATAATTATCTAGATTGTGGGATTTTTTGAAAACTCATAAAAATTGTGAAGATCTGTTTAATTTCCCCAGGGACAGCCCAGATATTTTTGAAGGAGATTATTGTATTTTGCTTTCTTTTGGCTTTTTTCTCGCCTTATTCGCAGGTTTTCTGTAATGCAACAGCACTTTTAGCTTCTTATATTATCATATTCCTCGAGATGCGAAATGGCGTTGATGTGGTTGTTAGTTTATGGGATTGTACACTGCGGCGCTGTGATCTTTCATGAAAGAATTCTGAACTATTACAATGTCATTGTAGATGATCGTTTGTGGGGGTGTGTAAACTGTAAGTCAAAGTGAAATGGACGGGAAAAGAGGGGGAGTGGGTTAGTGTTTTTTCTACAATGCAACAGCACTTTTAGCTTCTTATATTATCAATTATCATATTCCTCGAGATGCGAAATGGCGTTGATGTGGTTGTTAGTTTATGGGATTGTACACTGCGGCGCTGTGATCTTTCATGAAAGCATTCTGAACTACTACAATGTCATTGTAGTTTTATAACGAATTAATATGATCGTTTGGGGGGTGTGTAAACTGTAAGTCAAAGTGAAATGGACGGGAAAAGAGGGGGAGTGGGTCAGTGGTGAAAGTGAGGACTCGAAGAGTTCTTCTTGTGTCGGGCGGGCGGTGGAGCGGGAGGCGTCCTAACGGGACCCGGCCTGGCCCTAACTGGTGACCCAGTTCGTCTGCCCCATTCACACAAACTGACAAACCGTCCATGGAGCTCGAAGCTCCATCCAAGTGTTTCACATCTCGAGTTAGATTTATGAGAAGGGTCTTCAGATGAAGTCTTCAATATCCGCCTGGGTGAGTACCAAATGACGTTCGGGGTTAGAAAACATGTCATTGCATGATCCAGTTGTCTACGCGTTTTCAATTTTATTTCGTTCCTCTAAAAACTACTAAGCAAGTGAATTTCCTCAAAGTTGCGCATAGTCTTGCTGTATTGAACTACCTAGTTACGCTGGTGCGGGATTGTGCACTTGCTGTTAGATTCTGCTAATTTTTCACACAAGAAAGAAGAGCGAATGAAGCTTCTTTTCATTCTTAGAGACTTCTTATTCTTCTAGAGACTTTTGTGAATTTTTTAATGAAAGGGGGTTTTAAAAACTTGAAATTTTCGGGCCGTTCTTTTTATGGAGTTTGGCTTCGGAAGCTATGGTTAAAAAGGATCATCGACCTCTCGATGTTTCGCGATGTGCATAATTTCTCTCTCCTCTTTTTTAAGTTATTCATCACTTGACCTTTCCAGTCTTGAGCTTTTTTTCCCACTGGACATTCTTCGTGGTCGCCGAAGACTTTTTGTCCTTGATCTAGTACACGTAGTTGGGGAAGATCCTACGACAAAAGGCGTCGTGAAATTTCACTTTTCCCCTTTGTCGAAGGCGTGAAGAACTGCATCCTCGTAAACAATAAAAGGCCGGGAGAAAGTGCTTTCTTCTATTGGGCAATTATAATAGAGGACAGTGCCCTCGACTTCGCCGCGCCTTTAAAACGCACGGATAAAATTTCACTTGTTGAAAAATGGGACGTTTTGTATAAGAACTCAAAAATCGTGACCCCGAAGAAAAGCCTCCCAAGAAGTCAATTAGCGCCCGCATTATCTCAACCCCTGGAGAATTTCTGTAAGGGCCCGTTAACTTCTGGTCTCATACCAAAAGCGGTCTAGACGTATGTAATTAAGTAAAAAGCCTTTGATCTTATCGTGCCGAAAGACCAGAAAGAAGAAGAAAAAAAATTGCTCTCCGCAAGACTTCTTTTCTTGTAAGTGGATCGAGTTTACGAGTGCAACGGGTCAAATCAGAGGCGTTTTTCTGTATAGAAAGTAAAATCTTCCTCCAAGATTGTTAACCTCAAAATTATTTTCCTTAAAATCTACATATCGTTTTTATTTTGCGGCAGAATGGTGCGCTCTAGTGTGCACATTGTCGCGTTTTTTCATGTTTGGGTGTATACGTTTTAAGGTTAACAAAAATAACCTATCAAATCAGGTTATTTAACCTCAGATGGTAAAATTTTTGTTTCAGGTACTGATAAATTTTGTCGGTGTCCTAGGATATGATGGATATACAACCTGTACTAAGCCGTTTCGGGGTGGCAAAAGACTAGACGTGCCATGTGACTTTACTACTCAAACCTGGTGTACAATACCAGGTTCTTATTATCCATGGTACTGTTCTTTATTTGAAAAAAATTGAGTTTTTATCATATTCTTTTTAGGAGAGCTGTTCGACGGTTTGTGTATGAAAATCATGGATTGATGAAGCGTATGTATGGGGATGAGAGGCACATTTCGGTTTTGAGGTCTGAAATTGAGACGAATGATGTTGAGTACCAAAGCGAAAAATGGACGCATGATATGAAGCATTTTAAGCAGAAAAAAGAAGAGTATAAAGCAAGGTCGACGACGACTTCTACGACAACTACGACGCAGTCGCCCACAACGAATAAGACAACCACTCAAGAAACACCCCTCACCACAAACCAAGAAATCACCACAGAACAAGATTCCTCGACTACAGAATTCGATTTTGAATCAACCACAGAACTCTTCACAACAACAATGAAAACTGCACCACCTTCCAAACCGCTTATATTTCAAGATACTTTAGAAAAATCGACTACAACCACTGAGAAGGCCCAATTATTTTATAAAACTAAAGGAGTGTACGTATTCCACCTTTTTACATCAACAAAATTAAATTTGAACCTATTTATAGAAATGCTTGCCCAGTAAAAGAAGAAGTCGTGGCACCATTTTGGGCGAATAACACCCGTGGTGAAGTTCTAGCTCTGCTCAACCTATATCCTTTTGAGCAGTACGTTCATTGGGAACGGTGCACGTAAGTATCATAAATTATCACTCCATAGTTTACTTTCTTCTTTAAGGTTTGAAAACAAGCAAATGTTCTGCCGAGAAGGATGTCGATGCGAGCAGCAATATCGCCTTCATAGACTCCTCGCATACGACCCGACCAACGACTGTCGTGGTATATTCTCCGATTGGTTCAAATTCCCTTCGTGCTGCGTCTGCCGCTGTTATGACCTTCCAAGTGAGTTTCGTTTAACATCAAGGTCACCACGAAAAGAAAGTGAACCAAACGATAAATCTAATAACTAACTTAATTTTTAATGAACAAATTGTGTTTTAACCATTTATCTAATGGAATAAAGAAGGTCAAGTCTTCAGCCATTTTGCTTATAATGTTAATTTTAAAAAGGGCCCAATATAGCGAAATTAATTTTTAAAAGGAAACAGTTTAAGCTAGAAGTTTCCTGTTGGAACATGCTTTTTTATTACCAATATTGGTCTAGGAGGTTATTTATGTTTCTTTTATAACCTTTTTTTTTAAACAGTTAATCGAGTTGCCAAATTGACATTTTATAGTGCAATAATATTGTTTAATTAATCAAAAAAAATTATTGTTGTGTATATTCATGTAAATAATGATTGTATAGTTTAGTTTTTGTTTGTATAAATTTGTAATTTTTTTTATAAACGTTTTATTTTTCTTTCTTAATCCCTTTGTGTCAAAATTTTTTTTTTTTTTTTTAATTTTTGGACGGAGAAATGATGGAGCTTCTGTTGATGAAGAGAGATTTTAGGGTGTCTAAGTAATAAAAGAGAGAATTAATTAATCTAGTAATTTAATAAATAAAAAATAAAATATTCTATGAATCACAATTGTTTTAATTAGCGAAAAGCAAAGTTCCTAGTGTCTGGCTAGACTGTGAATTAGCTGCTTGATGTCTTTTCTTTTGCGAGCGACATCGCTCTCTTTGATGACCTCTAAATTTTTGAGGCTGCTGTGAGTTAATAGGTGAAGAAGTACGTTGTCTATATTGCAAAGTACGAATACGCCGCAGTCGTAAGAGTTACTCTGCTGAAGCGACTTGACCGCTTTGAACTCATAATGGACGTGTAAGTATTCGGAAAGTTTGGCGGAAAGAAGCTTCGCAGGGCCATAGTTGGAGTTCGAAGAGGAGTCTATGTGGTAGAAAGTGTGGTCGGATTTGCAGTAAACCAAAAGACTCCAGTGTGAACCCCCTGGGATGTTCGGATTCTCGCAGTCATTGAGAGGCATCAAAGCGACGCTTTTCTCGCGGAAATTGAGCGGATCAAGGAAGACCGAGAACTCGCTCAGCGGTGAAAGTTTAAGGCATTGCGTGACTTCTGGGCGTATAAAACAAAAAGGTGAATTACTATAAACTTCCTCTTCTAAATATTCAAGGTAGAAGCCGATTATGGTATCGTTCAGCCAATGGGGTCCATCCAGCAGTTCAACATCAGATTCATAAATTATCGTGTCGTGATAGCTCAAAATCACAGTCTCGCCTCTCCCACTCATCGCACCATGTTTATGTTTTTTTTTCTCTACCTTTAATTGCCCAACAGCTGTTCCAGTTTATCAAGGATAACAGAAAACTTCTAACCCATCTTAAATTGTGGCTGCGAGTGCTATCACGTGAGAGGCTGACCTTGAAATAAAAAGGCTAAAACTGTAATTTTGTATCGTGGGAAATGATGCAAAATGCGTGATTGCTAGTCAGTCAATATGGCGAAAGCCCCCTTACTGCGCCCATAATCTTCTGCCTTCGTGACTACTTATTTAGGCTCGTAGAAACAACGTAATAAATCGTAGAAAATGATGCAAAATGAGTGATTGCTTGTCAGTCAATATGGCGAAAGCCCCCTTACTGCGCCCATAATCTTCTGCCTACGTGACTACTTATTTAGGCTCGTAGAAACAACGTATTAAATCGTAGAAAATTCTGCAAAATATCTGCGTGATTGCTTGTCAGGCAATATGGCGAAAGCCCCCATAATCTTGCGCAAACTTTTTATTAGTCCCAAAAATAATTAAAATTCTACTCGGTCGGTCCAGCCATTCCGGAGCTCTACAAAAATTTTCACCACACTCATTATTTTCGTCTGAGTAGATTTTTTTTCTTCACTTATCAGAAAACCTTCTACGAATTGGAACCTCTCTCGATCAGTTTTCGAACGAACACTCGACTTCTTTTACTTCCAACAGAATACCTCGGGATTTTCGGAATTTTCTAAACTACTTATCTTTTATTTTTGTTTCCATTGAATTTTTTTCAAAAATTATTTTCCCGTTAAATTAAAATGAGCGCGATCCGAGGTAAAGAGCTCGTGAGGCTGTTCGTGAGTCGAAGGCCGTTGATGCGGTGCATGTCGACTATTTGCAGTAATCAAATAAGAATCTCATACCTCAGAAACAGGTATAATAAAATAACACCATTTTTATGGTTTATTAATAAGTCTTTTATATCAAAAAAATTATTCTCCTTCTTCCCTTCTCTATTACGCAATCACTTTAATTAAGGATGTTTTGTCAAAATTATTTGAACTGAAGACAGTTTAACAGTGTCCTTGTCCCGACGTTTATGCCTTTTTTTATAGGTTTTGTATGTATTAAATTATCTTGTAGTATTATAAAATTTAAAATAGATTAGTAGACTGCTTTTAGATTATTAAATTTTAGTTAGCAGCTGAGTTGATGTTAACAATTTTGTTCCACGTGCTGCAGATTGCTGTATTTTCTTATATGGTTTTTCCAGTTTCACAAAGATGCTCGGCTATCCTGGAATCTTACAGTTGCTTCATATTTCATACTGAATATTCTGCCCGCTTTTCATTTATCTAGGTAGTCGTTTTTGTTCCATTTGCTGCAGATTGCAGGCTTGTATTTTTACTGTGATGTTTTTGCAAGCTCAACTCTCTACCTGTCTTCCTGGAGTTTTTCGAATTTTGCTTCACATTTCATTGAAGCTTCCCTAATATGAAGCTCATCTTGATTTTGTTCCATTTGCTGCATATTCAAGCTCAGCTTTCCTGGAATCTTGCTGTAGTCTTTCTGATTTTGCTTTATAATTTACATCATCAAACTGAACATTCCTGCTGTTCATTCTTTGAGCTAGTCGTCTGATTTTGTTCCATGTGCTGCAAGATTGCTGGCGATTTTTTCTGTTTTTTTGTTTTTCCAGTTTCCCAATGAAATTGTGCTGTATATTCAAGCTCGACTCTCTTAAAATCTTTCTGGAGTTTTTCAAATTTTGCTTCATATTTCAAAATGAAAATGCTGCCAGCTTCCCAGTTATGAAGCTCATCAATTGATTTTGTTTCATTTGCAGCATATTCAAAGATATTGTTCATACTATGGTTGCATATTCAAAGATATTGTGCTGCTTATTCAAGCTCAGCTGTCGTGGAATCTTGCTGTAGTCTTTCCAATTTTGCTTTATAATTTATATCATCAAACTGAACACTCTTGCTTTTCATTCTTTGAGCTAGTCGTCTGATTTTTTTTCCATGTGCTGCAGATTCTGTTTTTCCAGTTTCCCAATGAAACTGTGCTGTATATTCAAGCTCAACTCTCTTGGAATTTTTCTGGATTTCGCTTCATATTTCAAGAATATTCTACCTGCTTTAGCTCATAAATTGCTGCACATTCTATGTGCTGCATATTCTAGCTCAGCTTTCCTTGAATCTTGCTGCAGTGTTTCCAATTTTGCTTCATATTTCAAACTGTAGATATTCTGACAGTTAATCATTTATCAAGCTCTTCCGCTTTTTTTTTCTTCTATGTGCGGCAAATTACAGGATTCATTTTCTTTTCTCTCTGACCAATGGTATTCCATCCAAAGATATTGTGCTGCTTATTAAACCTCAGCAGTCCTGGAATATTCCTGCAGTCATTCCAATTTTGCTTCATATTTTGTGAATATTCTGCCAGCTTCTCATTTATCAGGCTCATCCATTGTGCTGCAGATTGCAGTCTCTATTTTCTGCCTTATAATTTTCCAGTTTCCCCATGATACTCTGCTGCATATTCTAGCTCAGCTGTCCTGCAATCTTTTTGGAATCTTGCAAATTCTTTTTATGCAATGACTATGACGTTTCCTTCCTTTTCCAGTTCTTTGCTGTTCAACTGCCAGCTTAGTGCATCCTTAAACAAAATAGCTAATCTATCTTTTCATCATGGCTTTCCTATAGTTTTTTTTTCACTTATCTTAAATGCAGTAGATGGCATTATATTCACAGTTTTAAATATGAAGCTAAGTTATAAAGATGGTTAGACGAACTTTAATATACAGCACCTTTGGGTGAAAAAATCATTGGACAGATAAAACAGAAAACAGTCATCAAATTACTTGGAAGAAAAGCAATGATGAAAATATAAAATTTATCTAAAATCAACTAAGCTGCCATTGTCAAATCGACTGCAAATCATTTCCCTCTTTTTTCTGCAGAAAGTTGTGCTCCTGACTGTTCTAAATCGACTGCAAATCATTTCCCTCTTTTTTCTGCAGAAAGTTGTGCTCCTGGCTGTTCTAAATCGACTGCAAATCATTTCCCTCTTTTTTCTGCAGAAGGTTGTGCTCCTGACTGTAATCGACTGCAAATCATTTCCCTCTTTTTCTGCAGAAAGTTGTGCTCCTGGCTGTTCTAAATCGACTGCAAATCATTTCCCTCTTTTTCTGCAGAAAGTTGTGCTCCTGACTGTTCTAAATCGACTACAAATCATTTCCCTCTTTTTTCTGCAGAAAGTTGTGCTCCTGGCTGTTCTAAATCGACTGCAAATCATTTCCCTCTTTTTTCTGCAGAAAGTTGTGCTCCTGACTGTTCTAAATCGACTGCAAATCATTTCCCTCTTTTTTCTGCAGAAAGTTGTGCTCCTGACTGTTCTAAATCGACTGCAAATCATTTCCCTCTTTTTTCTGCAGAAAGTTGTGCTCCTGACTGTTCTAAATCGACTGCAAATCATTTCCCTCTTTTTTCTGCAGAAAGTTGTGCTCCTGACTGTTCTAAATCGACTGCAAATCATTTCCCTCTTTTTTCTGCAGAAAGTTGTGCTCCTGACTGTTCTAAATCGACTGCAAATCATTTCCCTCTTTTTTCTGCAGAAAGTTGTGCTCCTGACTATTCTAAATCGACTGCAAATCATTTCCCTCTTTTTTCTGCAGAAAGTTGTGCTCCTGACTGTTCTAATCGACTGCAAATCATTTCCTCTTTTTTCTGCAGAAAGTTGTGCTCCTGACTATTCTAAATCGACTGCAAATCATTTCCCTCTTTTTTCTGCAGAAAGTTGTGCTCCTGACTGTTCTAAATCGACTGCAAATCATTTCCCTCTTTTTCTGCAGAAAGTTGTGCTCCTGACTGTTCTAAATCGAACTGCAAATCATTTCCCTCTTTTTTCTGCAGAAAGTTGTGCTCCTGACTGTTCTAAATCGACTGCAAATCATTTCCCTCTTTTTTCTGCAGAAAGTTGTGCTCCTGACTGTTCTAAATCGACTGCAAATCATTTCCCTCTTTTCTGCAGAAAGTTGTGCTCCTGACTGTTCTAAATCGACTGCAAATCATTTCCCTCTTTTTCTGCAGAAAGTTGTGCTCCTGACTGTTCTAAATCGACTGCAAATCATTTCCCTCTTTTTTCTGCAGAAAGTTGTGCTCCTGAATGTTCTAAGCCTGCTAATATTTTGCAAGGCTAATAAATCTTTCTATGTAGCAAGATACCAAAAATAGTTTCTACTAGCAAAAAAACGTTCACGATTTTCATTCTGGCCTGTCAGGTGAATCTAAATAATTATGTAATCGCCGATCACAATAAGAAGCGTGCATTTTTTACCGTCGTGATCCTAAAGTGGACGTCACATGGCCAGAAAAAGTCTTCTACACATGAAGATAAATGTTTCGTAATAATCTTCTCCTTGTAAAATTTTTATTAATAGAAACGACATTTTTATTAAAAAAGAGGAAATCAAAAGACGTTTTGTACTAAAAATACCTTACATTCTAAAATAAGAATTATTAATTAGAGCAGGGAAAAAAACTGTGTCCGAAAAGGAAGTCTATAAATAAAATGAATTCACAATATTGTGAGTTTATGTGGGTTTATAACCCTTATGTGACATTGTAAACATCAAACTTAATTATGATCGAATCAGCTGGGGTGTATAGATTATGGCACTTCTTGGTGAATTTTTAAGAGGAAACTATTTTTTAGACTTTGCTCAAATGCGAGAAGGGTGCCGATTTTCTGCCATGAAACATCTCAGCGGTTCTACTCATCTTTGCCTCCGCATACTAAAGTTCCGCTACCAGCGTTGTCTCCCACAATGGAAATGGGAACCATTGTTAGTTGGGCGAAAAAGAAGGTTATTTTTAAAAATCTTTTTTAATTTTTATTAATTGAAGTTTGTAGGAGATAAATTAAACGAAGGAGATTTATTGGCTGAAATTGAAACGGATAAAGCGACGATGGGATTTGAGACACCTGAAGAAGGATATTTGGCGAAAATACTCGTACCTGCTGGAACAAGGGATGTTCCTATTGGAAAAGTAATATGCCGATAAAAAAACAAGTTGTAAAATCAGATTTTCAGCATGTTTGTATAATTTGTGAAAGTGAAAGTGATATTGCGGCTTTTGCGAGTTATAAAGATGAAGGAGGTAGTTCACCGGCGATGAAACCAGTGGCGCCGTCTCCTCCTCCTTCGCCCGCTCAGCCGGCTCCTGCCTCGACGCCTTCGCCTGCACCAACTCCTGCGCCATCGCAGGCTACTCCATTGACTGAAAAAGGGCGCATCTACGCCAGTCCCATGGCGAAAAATTAGCCGAAAAGAAAAACATTAGATTAGAGGTGCGTTTAAGTGTGAAATGCATATTTTTATGTTTTTTTAGGAAGTGGGAAAAGGTAGTGGAATGCACGGTTCAATCACAAGTGCAGATTTGCAACTTTTGTCAGGACGAGCGCAGTCGCCAGTCAACGTTCCCAGTGGTGCACCATTTGCAGACATTCCTATTACCAACATGAGAAACGTCATTGGAAAAAGACTTCAACAATCAAAACAGGTTTGCCACCCACACCTCTCAGGCAAACTTAAAAATCATTTTTCAGACTATCCCGCATTTTTATACAAGCGTAGAATGTGTAATGGATGAGATTCTTTCGCTCCGGGTCAAATTGAATGAGGCTTTGAAAAAAGAAAACGTGAAACTAAGCCTGAACGATTTTGTAGTCAAAGCAGTCGCTTTATCCAACCGAAAAGTTCCAGAGGCAAATTCCTCGTGGTTAGACACAGTCATTCGTCAGTAAGTTCTAGCATAGAATGTCAAATTTTTTAAATAATGAGCAATTTAGGTACAGCTCAGTAGACGTTAGTGTTGCTGTCAGTATAGATAATGGCCTGATGACCCCAATTGTGTTTGGAGCAGACAAAAAAGGACTCATCGAAATCAGCAACACCATAAAAATGCTTGCGCAGAAGGCTAAAGAAGGAAAACTTCAGCCTCAAGAATTTCAAGTAAAAATGAGAAGTCTAAGGAGATCATAACTTCCTTAATTTAGGGTGGAACCATCACGGTTTCTAACATGGGAATGTATGGCGTACTCCATTTCTGCCCTATAATCAACCCACCGCAAGCTTGCATATTAGGAGTCGGAGGGACATTCGAAAAAATGGTGCCAGTCAACGGCGTCGGGTAATTTGATTTTAAAATTGTTTTCTTTTTAATTTTTTTTAAATTTGAAGTGTCGTTAAAAACGTCATGACTGTCACTTTGTCTGCGGATCATCGAGTCGTCGACGGCGCAGTTGCCGCTAAATGGCTTAAAGTTTTCAAAGAGCTTATAGAAGAACCACATAAAATGCTACTGTAAATATTTCCAAAAGCAAAAAGCCTTAAATAACCCCTTTTTTTACAGATAAATTCCTCATTTGACCTCCAAGGTTATAATTTAGAAAGACACAAAAATACTCTTGGCACTTAGATGTCAAACTGCCAAACTGGAAAACGGTCTTGTCAAAAATGTTTTCTTTCCGCTGGCTAATAAATCAAGTCCAATTTCCAGTCATTTTTTTTTATAAATTTATTTGTTGTTAATTTGTACAAATTTGTTGATTTTTATTATTGTACCAATATATTATTTTTCTGACTATTTTAGTGATATGGAAACTTTAAATCTGTGGTTGACAAATTTTCTTCCATCCATTTGCTTGCCTTTTTGTCAATTTCGTCCGTGTATTCCTTATTTCCTCCAATTTTTCCTGAAATATTTTTATCCTGTTAATTCTTGTTCTGAGATAACCTTAACCAGTGACATCTGGAGGTATAAAAAGGTTATAAGTAGCTTATTTACTCTCCTGATGAATCCTTCAGCATCTTTGTTAACAAGTCCTTCAATTGTGATTGGTGCGGTTCTAGGAATTTTTTTGAAATTTTCAAAACTTAAAAAGTCCTTAAGCTTCTCGACTTGTTCATCTGTGATATTTTTGCTGTAAAAAGATGCTACTGTACGGATCACACTGGACATATCAGAAACTAGATCTTCGTAGAATAGAAACTGAAGATTAGGATGCTTTCTCTTTTCCCAACCTTCGCGCACGTGTTCCCAATATGGAGTATACATCACTGAAAACTTAATATTATCAAGAAAAAGAATAATTTAAATAAAACCTAAGTTATTTTCAAAATAGTCCAGTAACGAGAGAAATCCCCGATGTAGTTGTGCGAATTGAAATGTCTCTGTAGATGGTAGAATGAGACTGCTGCATCTTTTGGGTTACGCGCCACATAAACGACTTTGCAAGTCTCAACAAGTTTAGGAGGAAGCAGTTCGAAAGGCAAGTGCGACTTAAAAAATCGCGGAGATTTCATATTCTCTCCCAAGATATAACCTGGTGTATTCCTCTTATCTAGAGCATCGACGATATCTTTTTGATATCCATTTAACTTCTTTATTTCGTCCATATATTTTTATTCTGTATCAAATTATATCTAGGTTTCAAAATTATTGGTCGCCATTTTTTAAATAAATGCAGTTGAAAATTACCTTCCTAGAAAGGTTTTTGTGATCTAACCTCTCATAGAACAAAAATTTTCTGTTCTATGCATCTAGGTTGGGAAGGTGATTTTCAACCCAAAATACTTAAAACTCACTCAAAATAAGGAAATCTGTCAAACTGTGGTATTTTAAAGCTTTTTCGAAATCTAAATCATTATTAATCAACCAAATCATCTCTTGGGTTACAGTTGTACCTTTAAAAATAATTTTTTGTGATTTTATTTCTTGATTAAATGGACGAACCTGAACGAGGAAATGTTACAATCCAAACATCATCTGGCGGAGTTTAAAATTATAAAAACCTTCTGCGTGTTCTCTGTAGCTTTGAGGGAAGAACCACTTTTTAGGGCCGACGGTACAGAATCCATCTTTTGCCCTTTAAAATATTTTTTCAACTCTTCATTCTCTTCAACATCAACAATCTCGTACGGAAACATGATATAGAATGAATGTTATCTGTTGCATAATATCAAGTATCTCATTTTTGCTGTCATCAAAGACCTTGAAAACAGACCAATCAGGAAAAGCTACATCCTTATTGGTTAAGCGTTTTGACAATGTCAAGTATCTCAACAGAATGGGGGAAAAAAATGTATATGTCATTTTAATTTTAATAACCTTTAGACTAGTAAAATAGAATATCTGATAATTTCACATGCAAAAAGAACAGTCTTAAAATCTAATTACAATATTAATAACATGAACAATTATCACATAATATGACACAAACTAAATATGTACTTTTATGATAAAAATAATTTAAAAAGTTAAATATCGAAACAAAATTTTTAAAGGCACTTTGGAAGATTGCACAAGCCTTAAAAATATTTGGCACTTTAATACAAATGTGGGTGTGAAGCCCATCTTTTTTTAAAAATCGCTTTGGAATAAAATATTACGGAATGAGAGTTTTTGAGAAATGTAGGCAACAAAGTATTACAAATCTGAAATTCCCTTTTTGTGGAAAGATTATTAATATCTGTTTTGGTGATTAATTCTCTGACGTTTTCGTATGAATTTAATGATGCGAAGAATTCAGCGAGTTCTGAAAATGATGGACGGCCAGAAGGGACATATTCCCAACATCTCTCCATCATTTTATAAATCATCGGTTTGCAATGGTCAGGTTTGGGTAAACGGTCGCCTTTGTCAATCAGTTTTATAACCTAAAAATTTTTGTTTATTTTTTGTTATTTGATTTTTTTGGTTCATACTTCGTTTCCTTTTAGATTTCCAAATGGTTGTTCACCGTAAGTAAACATTTCCCAAAGAGTGACACCAAAACTCCAGACGTCACTTTCGGATGAGAACTTTCCGTAGTTGTACGATTCAGGGGCATACCATCGAATCGGCCAGCGACCCCCAGTGGTCGCTTGGTAATACCCTCCTTCCTCTTTCATCGGCCGCGAAAGTCCAAAATCGCTAATTTTCGCTTGATGACGTGTCGCCAAAAGGACATTCCGCGCAGCCAGATCACGATGTACAATCTTATTCTGATCTAAATATTTCATCCCGCTTGCAATCTGCGACGCCCACACTAAAAGCTCATAATAAGAACCCTTTAAAAGATGTTAAAAATTATCCTAAAAATACCTTACATGATTCTGAATAGGAAAATTGTAAGGCTTATTTCCGAACAACATTGTCAAAACATATCCTATGATCGCTGTATCTAATAAGATAACTTCCATCTCCTTTATTTGCTGCCTCCAATAAATTTATCGCTTCGTTCCTGTCAAGCGTTCCATGGTACCATTGCTCTCGAGTTGTCTTTGGTGTGGGTATCGGAAACGTTTCTGTTTTTAAGATATTAAAAAAAATGATATGGTTATTTTTGACATACTTAAGATAACCGCATTGAAAGTAGCCGTTGCTTTCTGCGAGCATTTGGGAGTTTCGTTTTTGTTTGTTCTTGGCCTGCTTGGTGCTCCGACGTGAAGGAGCATCTCCACGATATCTTTGTGACCTCGACTGGCAGCTTCATGAAGTGGGACCCATCCTTTAAAATACACAGCTCATGAAACTAGCTTACAACATGAAAAATTAAAAGGAAATCCTAGGGACATCTATGGAAATGAGAAGGCTGACAAGGCAGCACTCCGATTGGCTCTGAACCCAGGGGTCACATTTCTAAAAGTGTGAAGAGGGAAGTGCTAAAAAAGAGCACTCTATTAGCTAACAAGACGGCTGAACTCCCCCAAAGGCAGGACAAAAAGTTCATCATAGGGCCAAAGCATGGCTTCAGCGTCATCAGGCAGGGCAGGATCAAGGCATGTATCTTGGTGGGACAAGAAGATATCTAGTAATCCAGAGCACTTGGAGCAAATGTGAAGGCTGGTGAACCCTGCTGCCAAATTGCTAGAAGTCTGGTAAAAATGTGGTTTATCTGTCAAAAAACCAAGGAAAAATAACGAAAAATCCTACAAAAAATGTGATTCTTTTGTCAAAAAACCAAGAAAAACTCCCAAAAATCCGAAACAATGCGATTCTATTGTCTTAATTATTTAAAAATATGGTTCTTTAGGTTACAAAAAAACAAAAAAAAAAAGTGTTTTGTCTAAAAACCAAAAAACCCTTCCAAAAAATGTTTTTTTAAAAAATAAATATAAAAAAAACCAAGGGAAAATAACAAAAATTATTTAAAATAGGGTTCTATTGGAAAAAAAAACTCCCAAAATCCAAAAAAAAATTTTTTCACAAAACCAAGAAAAAATGCAAAATATCCTATAATAATGAAGTTTTTTTTGTCAAAACTAAGGAAAAAAAAAAAAAAAAATCCAAAAAAATGTGGTTCTTTTGTCAAAAAAAAAAAGGAAAACTCCCAAAAAAATAAAAATGTGATTTTTTGTTTAAAAAACCAAGGAAAAACCAAAAATAGTCCAAAAATTTCTTTTGTGAAAAAAAAAAACCAGGGAAAATAACAAAAACCTATTAAAATGTTCTTTTGTCAAAAAAACCAAGGAAAAAAATATTGTGATTTTTTTTTTTTTTTCAAAAAACCAATAAAAAAAATGCCAAAAATCCTATGATAATGTAGGTTGTTTGTCAAAAACGAAGGAAAATGGCAAAAATAAAAAAAATGTATTTCTTTTTCAAAAAAAAACAAGAAAAACCCAAAATCCTATAAAAATGTGATTTTTTTTAAAAAACAAGAAAAAATGCCAAAAATCCTATGATAATTAGTGTTTGTCAAAAACGCAGGAAAAAAAAAAATTCTGTTAAAAAACCAAGGAAAAACTCCAAAATCCTAAAAAAATGCGATTTTTTTTTTCAAAAAAAAAAAAAAATGCCAAAAATCCATAATGTAGTCTTTTTTCAAAAAACTAAGGAAAATACAAAAATCCTAAAAAAATGTGGTTCTTTGTCAAAAAACCAAAAAACTCCCAAATCCTATACAAATGCGATTTTTTTTTTTTTTTTTTTCAAAAAGCAAGAAAAAATGCCAAAATCCTAAGATAATGTAATTGTTTTGTCAAAAAACTAAGGAAAATTAAAAAATCCTATAAAAATGTTTTTTTGTCAAAAACCAAGAAAACTCCAAAAAAACCTATAAAAATGTGATTTTTTTGTCAAAAACCAACAAGAAAATCCTGAAAATCAATGAATCGATGCTGTGTCGTACTGGGCGAGGTCTTGGAGGCATCTAGATGGATGAAAATTTGGAAGAGGTGGCTTTGGTTTCGGCTTGATCGGATGCTGCAGCTCGTCGGAAGACCATCAGGTAAATAACGATAATGTTCTACCACATGTTCCAATGAATCCAAATAAGGCCCATCATCAATAACATAATAAACCCTTTAAAAGATGTTAAAAATTTATCCTAAAAATATCCCTTACATGATTCTGAATAGGAAAATTGTAAGGCTTATTTCCGAACAACATTGTCAAAACATCCTTTATGATCGCTGTATCTAATAAGATACTTCCATCTCCTTTATTTGCTGCCTCCAATAAATTTATCGCTTCGTTCCTGTCAAGCGTTCCATGGTACCATTGCTCTCGAGTTGTCTTTGGTGTGGGTATCGGAAACGTTTCTGTTTTTAAGATATTAAAAAATGATATGGTTATTTTTGACATACTTAAGACGTAACCGCATTGAAAGTAGCCGTTGCTTTCTGCGAGCATTTGGGGAGTTTCGTTTTTGTTTGTTCTTGGCCTGCTTGGTGCTCCGACGTGAAGGAGCATCTCCACGATATCTTTGTGACCTCGACTGGCAGCTTCATGAAGTGGGACCCATCCTTTAAAATACACACCTCATGAAACTAGCTTACAACATTGAAAAATTAAAAGGAAATCCATCCTAGGGACATCTATGGAAATGAGAAGGCTGACAAGGCAGCCACAATACTCTGATTGGCTCTGAACCCAGGGGTCACATTTCTAAAAGTGTGAAGAGGGAAGTGCTAAAAAAGAGCACTCTATTGCTAACAAGACGGCTGAACTCCCCCAAAGGCAGGACAAAAAGTTCATCATAGGGCCAAAGCATGGCTTCGCAGCGTCATCTCAGGCAGGGCAGGATCAAGGCATGTATCTTGGTGGGACAAGAAGATATCTAGTAATCCAGAGCACTTGGAGCAAATGTGAATGCTGGTGAACCCTGCTGCCAAATTGCTAGAAGTCTGGTAAAAATGTGGTTTATCTGTCAAAAACAAAAATTTCCAAGGACGTTCAAACAAAAAACCAAGGAAAAATAACGAAAAATCCTACAAAAAATGTGATTCTTTTGTCAAAAACCAAGAAAAACTCCCAACAATCCGAAACAATGCGATTCTATTGTCTTAATTATTTAAAATATGGTTCTTTAGGTTACAAAAAAAAAAAAAAAAAAAAAAAAAAAAAAAAAAAAAAAAAAAAAGTGAATTTTTGTCTAAAAACCAAGTAAACCCCTTCCAAAAATGTAGGTTTTTTTTATAAAATAAATATAAAAAAACCAAGGGAAAATAACAAAAATCTTATTTAAAAATAGGGTTCTATGGCAAAAAAACTCCCAAAATCCAATAAAAAATTTTTTCACAAAACGAAGAAAAAATGCAAATATCCTATGATAATGAAGTTTTTTTTTTGTCAAAAACTAAGGAAAAAGACAAAAATCCAAAAAAATGTGGTTCTTTTGTCAAAAAACGAAGGAAAACTCCCAAAAAACTTATTAAAATGTGATTCTTTTGTTTAAAAAACAACCAAGGAAAACCCCCAAAAATAGTCCAAAATGTAGTTCTTTTGTTGAAAAAAAAAAACCAGGGAAAATAACAAAAACCCTATTTTAAAATAGGTTCTTTTGTCAAAAAAACCAAGAAAAACTCCCAAAGTCCTATAAATGTGATTTTTTTTTTTTTTCAAAAAAAAAACAAGAAAAAAACCAAAAATCCTATGATAATGTAGGTTGTTTGTCAAAAACGAAGGAAAATGGCAAAAATAAAAAATAAATGTATTTCTTTTTCAAAAAACCAAGAAAAAATCCCAAAATTCTATAAAAATACGATTTTTTTTTAAAAAAAAAGCAAGAAAAAATGCCAAAAATCCTATGATAATTTAGTTCTTTTGTCAAAAAACTAAGGAAAAATTACACTAATCCTAAAAAATGTGTTTCTTATGTCAAACACCAAGGAAAACTTCCAAAATCCTATAAAAATGTGATTTTTTTTCCAAAAACCAAGAAAAAATGCCAAAATCCTATGAGAATGTAGGTTGTTTGTCAAAAACGATGGAAATGGCAAAAATAAAAAATAAATGTATTTCTTTTTCAAAAAACCAAGAAAAAACTCCCAAAATCCTATACAAATGCGATTTTTTTTTTTTTTTAAAAAGGAAGAAAAAATGCCAAAATCCTATGAAAATGTAGTTCTTTTGTCAAAAACTAAGGAAAACTTCAAAAAATTCCTACAAAAATGTGATTCTTTTGTAAAAGGGAGAGAAAAAGAACTTCCATAATCCTATAAAAACGTGATTTTTTTTTTCCAAAAAACCAACAAAAAATTCCAAAAATCCTATAACAATGACCAATGTAGTTCTTTTGTCAAAAAACTAATGAAAAATTACACAAATCCTAAAAAAAATCAAAAACGATGAAATCGCCGTTTCATCGTTTTATCTTTTTGGGTTGTTTTTTTTGTATAAAGTTTTAAATGGAGGAGTGGATTGTTCTGAGTTGTTGGAATTAGTTCCTCTTCATGTACCTCCGAGAATGGTTCGGCGTTCTCCGACTTTTCATGTTGGATACCATAGGACAGAATACGGAAAATCATTGTCGTTCTCTGGATTTCTGGAGGTGGTCAATCGTCTGGAAGTGAGCATTGACTTCTTCAATGACTCTTTAACTAACGTCAAAACGAAATTGTGGTCCTTGAGCAAAGATTAATGTTAATTGTTTACTTATTTATTTATATTATTATGTATTATTTATTATATTATGTTAAGGTTAGTGTTGTGATGGTGATGTTACCCCTCTAGTCTAGTCTTTTGTTACGTTGTTATATTGAATTTGTACCTGTGACAGTGCTATTTGGCCATTGTTGCGTAAGCATAAATAAATAAATAATAAATATGTTGTTCTTTTGTCAAAAGTCAAGAAAAACTTCCAAAAACGCTATAACCATTTGATTCTTTTGTAAAAGAAAAAAAAATCCAAGGAAAACTCCTCAAAAATAGTAAAAAAAATATGTTTTTTTTTTTGGTTTGTAAAAAAAGAGGCGGGGAAAAACTAAGGAAAAACAACAAAAATCTTATTTAAAAAGATGGTTCTTTTGTATAAAAAAAAAAAACCCAAAATCCTATAAAAACGTTTTTTTTTTTCTTTTCTTTTCTTCATCAAAAACCAACAAAAAATGCCAAAAATCCTATGACAATGAAGTTGTTTTGTCAAAAAACTAAGGAAAAATGACATAAATCCAAAAAAAATGTTGTTCTATTGTCAAAAACCAAGGAAAACTCCCAAAAAAACCTATAAAAATGTGATTTTTTTGTCAGAAAACCAAAAAAAAACTCCTGAAAATCCAATAAAACAGTGTTTCTCTCAAAGCGGGATTTCTGGTGAAAACGCCCAGACTCCTTCAAAGTACTAAATATGGTAACATGTTTATCAATCTTTACCGCAGACTCCCTGCCCTCTGGCCACACTTTGGGAAGCCCTGATCAATATAATTCTTTAGACTTCGAAAATTGCTTGAAAGCCACTAATGGGTAGAGATGGATAAACCTTAGTTTCCAGAATTAACAAAAAAATTACCTGTAGAAGTATTTCTGATTTGGACATTAGCGAATCCGCTGTCCAGCAATATCCGGACAGTGTTGATCAAATTATTTTGGCAAGCATACTAAAATAAAAAGATTAAATTATTCTAAATTAAAACGGAGAATACCAATTATCCTGATGCATGTAAAAAAGAAAGAAATAAGAAAAAGGGAAAAAGTTAAAATGATTATGATTACATGAAGGGGTGTGTTGCCCATTTGATCACGACAGTTGACGTTGGCCCCTTTGTCGATGAGTATCTGAAGAATGGCGTCTTGCCCGAGGATGCTGGCATGATGGACAGCGGTTTGTCCCATTTCGTCTTTCGCTTCAAGCCGATAGTCGCATTTGAGGAGTTCAGAAGCGACATTGAAGTCTCCTTGTTTGGTCGCTCGGTGAAGAAGGTTCGTTCTTCCATGCCGTCTAGTATCATGCGGCGGTAAATCCTTAAGGACTGGCTCCACTAACGTACACATCAAACCATGCGAGTCTTCTTGATAGTATTCAATCAGCGTATCCAACCCATGAATGATTGTCTCTTCATCTAAAACCGAAATAACAAAACCATCTTCCGCACAAAACCATACCCAATGAAGCGATAGCAAAAAAAGCATCCTCTCCATGCCTCCTTATCTGATAATGAATAATCTCATTCTCATAATAAACAGAAAGGACGAAATCCTTAACGCTTGTGCTACTGTCCCTTACCAAAAAACGACCATTCAACAGCATTTCACCTACAAAAAAAATCAATAAAAAAATAATAAAATCAACAAAAATTACCAGTGAGCAATATTTTCAGCATCTTCCCTCGTAAGATTCCCATGGTACCACTTAATATTATCATCACCCATAATCACTTCCTTTGTTTTGATTCTGTCAAAAACATAAACTAATCATTTCCTCCTTTTCTCCCACATTCAATCATCGTTATATCAAAGAATATTATATATAAAAGTTTATTTTGATTACAGGATTTTTTTAACTTGTCATTTGAATAGTTGGAACAACAGGTTTCGTGACCTTGAACAACTTTGTTATGATGAAAGAAGAAGAGGAAGGTGGAAAACAGCTGTCTTTTGTCTTGGCAGTGCTGTTCAAAATTTCCCCATTTTTTTGTTTAAACAATAATAATTAATAATAAACATGGCTGCTGGTCATTTTTATGTTAAATAATTATGTTTTCATGATTTCAATTTGTTTTGAAAACTATTTTAGCTCTTTTGTTGGGAACACTGATGAGAGATGGCAATGTTAATAGGAGAGTAAGGTTGGACCAATGTGATGTAACAAGCAAAAAAGTGGACGCGCACACCATCTGTGACGTCACGCTGGTGATGTTTTAACTTTTCACTTATGGAAAATCTTATTTTACGTTGTACCGCTGAAAGTGCTGCTTTTAGACAAAAATTGAATAAAAGAAAAATTAAAGTTTTTTTTTTAACTTCCTTAAAGAAGTTATTGCGATACCCTCGACGTCGGGTTTTTGGGGAAGGGTCTTCCAGACCCCGGAGGGTAAAATCGAATATTGTTCTTTACCGATCTCAAGTTTGTCTGTGGTGCCGGCCGGCCGTCCGTATCATTTTTTTCCGGAACACTTTACGGCCACAGTTTTCATCCGATTTTCACCAATTACTCCTTATATTATTTAAGCATTTTTGGTGTAAAAGAATTGTGACTGTTTAATTATTAATTTTTTTTTAATAGGGAGAAATTTCGTACTTCTACCCATTACGAGAGGCACATCCCTAGGCCAAAGAGCCCATTATTTCTACCTTGACACTTAAAAAATTTTTCGAAAAAAGAACTTAACATTTTTCAAAAAAAAAAAAAACCCGGAAAATTTTTCGAAAAAAACTTAGAAAATTTTTCAAAAAAAAGAACTTCGAAAATTAAAAAAAAAAAAAAAAAAAAAGGAAAACCCGGAAAATTTTTCGAAAAAACATACTTGGAAAATTCTCCTTTATACTTTCCCTCCCTACTACATCCCCTTCCCTTATACTTCTCCCTCCATTATACTTCACGCTCCGTTATACTTCCCCTCCCATATACTTCCCACTTCGTTATACTTCCCCTCCCATATACTTCCCACTACGTTTTACGTCCCCTCCGTTATACTTCCCCCTCCTAATAGATACTTCTCTTTAAGGAAGTTTTCGTTGGAAGCTCTTCAAACCAGTACTTTCTTTTGAAATTGTGTTTATTTTTAATTCTTAAGTTAAAAAAGTTATTACTATTAGATATCCTTTGAAACTTAACATTAGTAATGCATTAGATATGAGTCCTGCAACATCGTGACGTAACAGTGGGTAGTGGAGGGGATAAAGGAGAAACGTCATTGGTCCAACCTTCTATTCCTCAAACCTTGGATGATAAAGAGATGTCTCTCCGCATCTTCATAATCGATTCTTAACGGCCGTTTTCTTGCCGGCAAATCGTACCAACGGTTTTCATTTCATCCAGTGTTTCTGACGATGTATCTTGAAAAATTGTGTTTTCCACGTGTTATTTTTATTTAATATGTTTGTCATTTTATTTATTCCGTTTTAAAAGTTTCTATTTTAAAAATTGAAGATGTCCTTTAAGTGGGGGACAATAATCGTTTCTTGGGTAAGGAAATTTTCAAGTTTTGCTCGACTATCTTCAAAACTATTTTTTTTTCAGGCGAACGCTTTAAATGTTGTTGACGGCGAACTTTACCATCTTTCCGACCTTGTCGCCTACAAATTTTTTCCTTCTCTTCTCAAATTCATTCAGTAATTATATTTATCATAAAAAAATTGTTATTAATTAAAATTTTTTATTTAGGAAATCAAAAAATGATTTAAAAGTAAGGGATGCTGTTCATTATATTGAAAGTCGCTTCGTTTTGCTGAAAGACTGTCTGGATGAGAAGAACGAAGAAGATATTTTGCTTTTAGCGCTTCTTTTTTTGCTTGATATTGGAATCTACGCTCCCGACGAAACGCTCATATCGAAGTTTTCTGCTTCGCTTTCCGAAGACGCCCAACTGCGAATCACTTCGTTGCTCCAATCATTCGTTGCGCTCCCACGAAATGAAATCACAAAAAATCAATATTGGACAAACTCAACGAATTATGTATGTATCAGATTTTTAAAAGATATAATTTATTTTTGTTTAGCGTATGAAAGTTCATCTTCTAAAACTTCGACTCCGAAGTCTTCGCCTTCGACTCCTGATTCGACTTCAAAAAGAACAGCGAGAATTCGAAGATTAAAATCTGAAATCGCCACATTGCAGACTGTAAACGCCGAACTTCAAGATGAACTTATTCCGCCAAAGAAAACCTCGGAAGTTTAGGTTTATAGAAACAAAATTATTTTCTTTCTTCTAATTTATAATTTTAGAAAAAATAATAGCACAAAAAGAGTCTGAAATACGGAGTTTAAAATGCAGAAATTTTAGCCCTGTGAAAGAGGTACCAAAAGCCCTAAAAAACCATGCAGAGGTTGCCTCAAAAATGAGAAAAAGATCGAGGAACTTGAAGTCCTCATCAAAATAAACGAGAATACCATCAATGAATTAGAAAATGAGAAAAAATCTAATAAAATTGAAGTAAGTTATCTCATAATTTTAGTAAATTTTTAAAATTTAAATTTATTTTTAGCTCAACTCCTTGAAAAAAGAGCTTGATTGGAAGAAAGAGGAGTTGAAAATAAAAGATGATGCACAACGTGATTTTTTTGCTTCAATTAGGGGAGATAGAAAAATGGAAAAAACTTTACGAAGTGAGTAGTGAAAGTGGGGAAGCGTTATTTTTTTTCTTCTTTTTCATCTTTTTAGGAGGTGACTGCGCAGCTTGATTCAATGAGAAAGAAGCCAGACTGCGACTCTTCGATCGACTATTCATTCGAAGCTCCAGCGAATATAGGAACGGAGCTCGTAAATCTTGAGTTGAACTCACTCAAGGAAGATTTGCACGCGAAAAATGAGGAACTGAATACATTGAAGGATGAACTTCAGACGAAAAACAGCGAAATTTCAAGATGTACGAAACAAATCGGTGAAAAAGACCAACTTCTTGATTCCTTTAAGAAAAAAGTTGTTTCGCTAAAAAATTCGCAGGAGGATAATGAATCACTTCAATCTGAAATTGATGAAAACAAAAAAGAAATTTTATCACTTCGAAATGAAGTTGATGAAAACCAAAATATAATTACTTCGCTTCATTCTGATATTGAAATGAGAAAATTTCATCACTTCATGAGGAAATGTCACTAATTCAAAATAGATTTGATGAAAACAAAATGGCCCTTTCATCGATACAGAATGAACTTTTTGAGAAGAAAATGGAAATAGAATCGCTTAAAATGAATATAGAAGAAAACAAAGTTTTTATTTCGTCGATTCAAAATACTCTTCTTGAGAAGAAAAACGAAGTTGACGAAAAGCTGAAAGAAAATTCAGCGCTGCGAAAGGACATTTATGAAAACCAACTTCTTATTTCATCGATTCAAAATGAACTTCTTGAAAGAAAGATGAAATTGAGCTGCTGCAGAGTAAAATCGTCGAAAACAAGGAAGAAAACTCTTCGCTTCACAAGGAAATTGACGAAAATAAAAATTTCATTTCGTCGATGAAAAGTGACCTACTTGAGGAGAAAAATAAAATTGATTCCCTTCAGAGGGAAATTGTCGAAAAACAAAATGAGAGTTTATTGCTTCAAAGGGAAATTGATGAAAACCAAGTCCTTATTTCATCGATACAAACGAACTTCTTGAAAAGAATAATGCAATAGATTCACTTCAGAGGGAAATTGAGGAAAAGAAGAATGAAAATTCATCGCTGCGAAAGGACATTGGTGAAAAACAACTTCTTATTTCATCGATTCAAAATGAACTTGTAGAGAAGGAAAACGAAACTAAAAAAAAGCTAAAAGAAAATTTATCACTTCAAAAGGAAGTTGACGAAAATAAAATTATCATATCATCGATGAAAAATGAACTACTTGAGAAGAATAATAAAATTGATTCCCTTCAGAGGGAAATCGTCGAAAAACAAAATGAGAGTTTATCGCTTCAAATGGAAATTGATGAAAACCAAGTCATTATTTCATCGATACAAAACGAACTTGTCGAAAAGAATAATGCAATAGATTCACTTAAAAGGGAAATCGAGGAAAAGAAGAATGAAAATTCATCGATGCGAAAGGATATTGGTGAAAACCAACTTCTTATTTCATCGATTCAAAATGAACTTCTGGAGAAGGAAAACAAAATTAAAGAAAAGCTAAAAGAAAATTTATCGCTTCAAAAGGAAGTTGACGAAAATAAAATTATCACATCATCGATGAAAATGAACTACTTGAGAAGAATAATAAATTGATTCCCTTCAGAGAAAATCGTCGAAAAACAAAATGAGAGTTTATCGCTTCTAAGGGAAATTGATGAAAACAAAGTCCTTATTTCATCGATACAAAATGAACTTCATGAAAAGAAAGATAAAATTAATGTGTTGGAGACCAAAATCGTGGAAAACCAGGAAGAAAACTCATTGCTTCACAAAGAAATTGACGAAAATAAAATTTCATTTCGTCGATGAAAAGTGACCTACTTGAGGAGAAAAATAAAATTGATTCCCTTCAGAGGGAAATTGTCGAAAAACAAAATGAGAGTTTATTGCTTCAAAGGGAAATTGATGAAAACCAAGTCCTTATTTCATCGATACAAAATGAACTTGTCGAAAAGAATAATGCAATAGATTCACTTAAAAGGGAAATCGAGGAAAAGAAGAATGAAAATTCATCGCTGCGAAAGGACATTGGTGAAAAACAACTTTTTATTTCATCGATTCAAATGAACTTGTAGAGAAGGAAAACTAAAGAAAAGGTAAAAGAAAATTTATCGCTTCAAAAGGAAGTTCACGAAAATAAAATTATCATATCATCGATGAAAAATGAACTTCTTGAAAAGGAAGAAGAAATTAAGTTGCTGCAGAGTAAAATCGTCGAAAACAAGGAAGAAAACTCTTCGCTTCACAAGGAAATTGACGAAAATATAAATTTCATTTCGTCGATGAAAAGTGACCTACTTGAGGAGAAAAATAAAATTGATTCCCTTCAGAGGGAAATTGTCGAAAAACAAAATGAGAGTTTATTGCTTCAAAGGGAAATTGATGAAAACCAAGTCCTTATTTCATCGATACAAAACGAACTTCTTGAAAAGAATAATGCAATAGATTCACTTCAGAGGGAAATTGAGGAAAAGAAGAATGAAAATTCATCGCTGCGAAAGGACATTGGTGAAAAACAACTTTTTATTTCATCGATTCAAAATGAACTTGTAGAGAAGGAAAACGAAACTAAAGAAAAGGTAAAAGAAAATTTATCGCTTCAAAAGGAAGTTGACGAAAATAAAATTATCACATCATCGATGAAAAATGAACTACTTGAGAAGAATAATAAAATTGATTCCCTTCAGAGGGAAATCGTCGAAAAACAAAATGAGAGTTTATCGCTTCAAAGGGAAATTGATGAAAACAAAGTCCTTATTTCATCGATACAAAACAAACTTGTTGAAAAGAATACTGCAATTGCTTCACTTCTGAGTGAAATCGAGGAAAAGAAGAATGAAAATTCATCACTGCGAAAGGACTTTGATGAAAACCAACTTCTTATTTCTTCGATTCAAAATGAACTTTTTGAAAAGAAAGATGAAATAAAATTGCTGCAGAGTAAAATCGCGGAAAAGCAAAACCAGAGTTTATTGCTTCAAAGGGTAATTGATGAAAACGAAGTCCTTTTTTCATCGATACAAAACGAACTTGTCGAAAAGAATAATGCAATTGCTTCACTTCTGAGTGAAATCGAGGAAAAGAAGAATGAAAATTCATCGCTGCGAAAGGACTTTGATGAAAACCAACTTCTTATTTCTTCGATTCAAAATGAACTTTTTGAAAAGAAAGATGAAATAAAACTGCTGCAGAGTAAAATCGTGGAAAAGCAAAACCAGAGTTTATCAATTCAAAAAGAAATTGATGAAAACCAAGTCCTTATTTCATCGTTACAAAATGAACTTCATGAAAAGAAAGATGAAATTAATGTGTTGGAGACTAAAATCGTGAAAAACCAGGAAGAAAACTCATTTCTTCACAAGAAATTGACGAAAATAAAAATTTCATTTCGTCGATGAAAAGTGGACTACTTGAGGAGAAAAATAAAAATGAAATCCTCCAGAGTGAAATCGTGGAAAAACAAAACCAGAGTTTATCGCTTCAAAAGGAAATTGACAAAAACCAAGTCTTTATTTCATCAATTCAAAATGAACTTTTTGAAAAGAATATTGCAATTGAATCCCTTCAGAGTGAAATCGAGAAAAAGAAGAATGAAAATTCATCGCTGCGAAAGGACATTGGTGAAAAACAACTTTTTATTTCATCGATTCAAAATGCACTTCTGGAGAAGAAAAATGAAATTGAATCACTTCAGAACGAAATCAAAGAAAATCGGAAAGAAAATTCATCACTTCAAAAAGAAATTGATGAAAACCTAAATGTAATTTCATTGCTCCAATCTGATCTTATTAAGGAAAAACAGGAAATAGTATCACTTCGGACGGAAATAGATGAAAATGATAACACGATTGCTTCGCTTCAAAATGACTTTGATGAAAACCAAACGGTCATTTCCTCGATTCAAAATAAATTGCTTGAAAAGGAAATGGAAGTTGAATCCCTTCAGAACGAAGTCATTGAAAAACAGAAAGAAAATTCGTCTTTACTCAAAAAAATTGATGAAAACCAGATTCTAATTTCTTCTATCCAAAATGAACTTCTTGGGAAGACAAAAGAAGTGGAATCACTTCAGAATGAAATTGAGGAAAATAAAAAGAAAATTTTTCCCTTCGTAAAGAAATTGAGGAAAACCAAGTGCTCATTTCATCGATAAAAAATGAACTTATTGAGAAGAATAATGCAATAGATTCACTTAAGAGTGAAATCGAGGAAAAGAAGAATGAAAATTCATCGCTGCGAAAGGACTTTGATGAAAACCAAATTCTTATGTCATCGATTCAAAATGAACTTCTTAAGAAGGAAAACGAAATTGAAGAAAAGTTTAAAGAAAATTCATCGCTGCGAAAGGACATTGATGGAAACCAACTTCTTATTTCGTCGATTAAAAATGAACTTTTCGAAAAGAAAGATGAAATTAAATTGCTGCAGAGTAAAATCGTGGAAAAGCAATCCCAGAGTTTATCAATTCAAAAAGAAATTGATGAAAACCAATTCCTTATTTCATCGTTACAAACTGAACTTCTGGAAAAGAATAATGCTATAGAATCACTGCGGAGTGAAATGGAGGAAAACCAGAGAGAAAATTCATCGCTCCGAAAGGACATAGATGAAAACCAAGTTCTCATTTCATTGATCCAAAATGAAATTCATGAATTGAAAAAAGAATTGATGAAAACCAATTCCTCATTTCATCGTTACAAAATGAACTTCTGGAAAAGAATAATGCTATAGAATCACTGCGGAGTGAAATGGAGGAAAACCAGAAAGAAAATTCATCGCTCCGAAAGGACATAGATGAAAACCAAGTTCTCATTTCATCGATCCAAAATGAAATTCATGAATTGAAAAAAGAAATTGATGAAAACCAATTCCTCATTTCATCGTTACAAAATGAACTTCTGGAAAAGAATAATGCTATAGAATCACTGCGGAGTGAAATGGAGGAAAACCAGAGAGAAAATTCATCGCTCCGAAAGGACATAGATGAAAACCAAGTTCTCATTTCATCGATCCAAAATGAAATTCATGAATTGAAAAAAGAAAATGATGAAAACCTTAAAGAAAATGCATCACTTAAAAAGAAAATTGATGAACATAAAATCCTTATTTCTTCATTTCAAAATGATCTCGTTGAGAAGAAAATGAAGTTCAATCTCTCCAAAATGATAACAATAAAAAATGTATATCGCTTCAAAAAGAAATCGATGAAAACAAAGTCCTCATTTCATCAATTCAAAATGAAATCGGTGAAAATAAATTTGTGATTTCTTCCCTCCAAAAAGAACTTGAAGACAGCAGAAACACAGTTTTATCACTTCAAACGGAAGTCGAGGAAAATGATCATGAAAAAGTATCACTTCGAATGGCGCTTGATGAAAACAAAAATGAAATTTCATCACTTCAATCTGAACTTGTTGAAAAGAAAAAGAAAATAGAATCCTTCCAAAATGAACTGACAGAAAGTCAAAATGAAATTATGAAAAAATCTAAGATTATTTTAGATGCTGAAAAGAAATTCAATGAAATATTAAACAACCTTTCATCTTTAAAAGAAAAAAGTTCTATTTTAGAAAAAGAAAACGACGAAAGAAAATCGCTGTTTGAAGAAAATCGAAAGAAGCTCGAATTTTCACTCGCGGAAATCGATTCTCTCAAAAAAATGCTGGAAAGCAAGGAACAGATCGTAGAAGAAAAACGTCGCCTTGAAAACGAACTTTTAGAAAATCAAAATTGCGTTTTATCGCTCCGCGAAAAACTTGAAAACGAAATAAACAAAAATGAAGATTTAAAAAGTGAAATTTTCATCATTCGACAAGACGCCGAAAATGATAAAAATGTTTATTTAAGTGTTTCAAACTTAAATGAAGAGCTAAACCTCAAAATTGCATCCCTTCAGGAAAATCTTGAGAAAAAAGAAGCCGAAGGGAATCTTTTAAAGCTAAGACTTCACACAAAAAGTCAAGAATTAGACACTTTTATTAGAGAGAGAGAATCGAATGACGAAAAAATGGAATCGCTGAAAAAAGAATTGTCAGAATTAAAACAGAAAATTGATGAAATATCAGATTTGAAGTTGGAGATGACATCGTTGAAGCGTTCAAATCAAGATCAAAAGACGGAATCTTTAAATTTCATTAAAAATCTGACTGAAGACAAATGTCGGCTGGAATCTGCCCTTGAAGAACGTTCATCAGAGTTAGAAGTCGCTCATGAAACCCTCCAAAAACTTAGTTCCGACCTAAAAATTCAAAATTCAAACCTGGCATCTTTAAAATCCGAAATGGAAGTTCTCTCCGAGCGAAATTCTGAACTTGAAAAATTAAATCAATCTAAAATCTTGGATATAGAAAAATATAAAAAAGAAAGCGAAATTTTAAAAGAGTCTGCGGCGAAATCTGCGAAAACTTCAGAGAGGCTCGACAGAGAAATTAAAGAAGTTTCCACTGCCAAAGAAGAAATCGAAAAAACACTCGAAAAGTAATTTTAAATTATTTAAAATATATTTTTTTAAAACTTTTTTTCAGTCTTAAAAAAGAGAACGCAGCTCAAAAAATCAAAATTCAAAAATTCGCCAAAATTGAGGAGAGTGTGAGGTCCGAGTATGACGAAAAATTGACGAAAATTAAGGAAAAATTGGTAATTTTTAGTTATGGATAGTTTTATAATTTTTTTAAAATTCTGATGTCAATTTTTTTAACGAATTTCATAATTTTTGTTTGTTATTTGCAGAAAATTATGTACGACCAATACATTGAAGATTTCAATGCGAAAAATTCATCGAAAGAGTTGGACATTTATAAAAATGAGGTTGGTAAATGAGAAATTGAAATCTTTCCCAAAATCAAATTCTAATTTTAGATAAAAAAATATAAGGAAAGGGCTGCATCGCTGGAGCGAAAAAATCGCGAGTTGAGCGACCAGCTTCTCATAACTCAGGAAGAAAACCGTTCGCTCGTCTCCAGAACTTTCGCCATCCCATCTGCCCCTTCTAGAATGAGCTCGGTAAAAACTCATATTAAATTTATATTTAAAAATGATTTTTTTAGGGTTTTGATTCTCCTATTTTCAAATCGAGATCAATGGGAAATTTGTCGTAAGTATATCATTTTCTTTTTTTTTCGATTAATTATTTTCTTTTTCAAAAGTGGGAAGAGAGGCATCGACAATTTTGGACAAGACGTCAGCTTTAACGATTCGTTAAATGGTCGCCGTTCTTCGATTAAAAGCCTCCCCAGAGGCATCGGTAAAATGTTTCTCTCAACCGGTTCGTTCACTAACACACTCTTACTATTAACATTTCTCATTTCCTTTTCTTTTAACCTTATTTTAATTTTTGTTTCATTCAAACTTATATTTTATAGGTAAAGTTTTCCCTGCGGCGGAAGAAGATGGCGAGATATTCGACAATAGGTGTTTGTCAGATTTGAAAGAAGGTGTTGTCAACCTCGGGGGACCTGAGCCAGATAGATTATCCATCTTGCAGCAAAGAAATTCCATGTGTTTACCCCATCTTAAGTCATCCTATCCAGTGGAAACTCAATTTTACAGCCCTAGATCCACACATGAAAACAAAATAAAGGTATAAAAAAGTTTAAAGTTTAAAAACAATCTCTTAATTATAATTTTTAGTATGAGGTAGACGCCACTCAACGAGTTTCTAAACAGGTAATTAAAATTTTTTAAAGTAGATTTTTGCACTTGTAGTTTTTGTATTTTGTAGAGTTCCTATAAAAAACCTGGCCCTCCTACTCCGACGAAATCCGCTGCACAAAAAGTAATTTTTCCTCACAATTAGTGGCATGTTAGTTATTTTTTTGATTTTTTCAGGCTCCCCGCACCCCTAATCAAATTTTGGTTTGTAGTTTTCTCTTCACAAAAATTGTATATTTAATTGTTTTTCTGTAGGTGGAACAAAACGTTTTGAAACCTCAAAACCGCCCGAAACCGGAAGCGTGGGCGATTCCGCTGACGCCGAACAGGCCGACGACAAGTCGTCCACAAAAATCTTCAACTCCGAGCAAAATTAAATCATTTTTTAGCGGTCGTCGTAAAGATGAGGTAAACTTCGAATTTTGTCCTTAATTTTTTATATAATTTAATTTTTTTTCTTCTGCAGAATGCTCGACCTTAATTTTTGATGCCAGGCTTACTTGTGATATTTTTTTTAATGTAAATATTGCTATAACATTTTATTAAATTATTTTTCTTCCATTACGCTTTTTTATTTTTATTTTATTTTTGCCTCGAAATCACTTCTGGGATGTAGAAGATCCCCCAATACTCTTCCGTTTCAAGCCTCAAAAAATCCTGAAACGCAATAATAAGCGAGAAAAACGAGTTTTTAGGTGGAAAATTTTTTTCAATTTTTTGCCCTCAAAAACCCCGGAAACGCAATAATAAGCGAAAAAACGAGTTTTTAGGACGAAATTTTTTTTTAAATTTTTTGCCCTCAAAAACCCCGGAAACGCAATAATAAGCGAGAAAAATGGGTTTTTAGGTCGAAATTTTTTTTTTCAATTTTTTGCCCTCAAAAACCCCGGAAACGCAATAATAAGCAAGAAAAATGGGTTTTTAGGTCGAAATTTTTTTTTCAATTTTTTGCCCTCGAAAACCCCGGAAACGCAATAATAAGCAAAAAAAAAACGAGTTTTTAGGTGAAATTTTTTTTTTTAATTTTTTGCGCTCAAAAACCCCTGAAACGCAATAATAAGCGAGAAAAATGGTTTTTAGATCGAAAATTTTTTTTCAATTTTTTGCCCTCAAAAACCCTGGAAACGCAATAATAAGCAAAAAAAAAACGAGTTTTTAGGTCAAAAATTTTTTTTTTAATTTTTTGCCCTCAAAAACCCCGGAAACGCAATAATAAGCGAGAAAAATGGTTTTTAGATCGAAAATTTTTTGCCCTCAAAAACCCCGGAAACGCAATAATAAGCAAGAAAAATGGGTTTTTAGGTCGAAAATTTTTTTTCAATTTTTTGCCCTCAAAAACCCCGGAAACGCAATAATAAGCGAGAAAAACGAGTTTTTAGGTCGAAATTTTTTTTTTAATTTTTTGCCTCGAAATTATATCTTGGATGTAGAAGATCCCCCAATACTCTTCCGTTTCAAGCCTCAAAAACCCCTGAAAGGCAATAATAAGCGAGAAAAATGGGTTTTTAGGTCGAAATTTTTTTTTCAGTTTTTTGCCCTCAAAAACCCCGGAAACGCAATAATAAGCTAGAAAAACGAGTTTTTCGGTCGAAAATTTTTTTAAATTTTCTGCCTCGAAATTATTTCTTGGATGTAGAAGATCCCCCAATACTCTTCCGTTTCAAGCCTCAAAAACCCCTGAAACGCAATAATAAGCGAGAAAAACGAGTTTTTAGGTCGAAAAATTTTTTTTTAATTTTTTGCCTCTAAATTATTTCTTGGATGTTGAAGATCCCTATACTCTTCCGTTTCAAGCCTCAAAAACCACTGAAAAGCAATAGTAAGCGAAAAAAATGGGTTTTTAGGTCGAAAATTTATTTTCAATTTTTTGCCTCGAAATTATTTCTTGGATGTAGAAAGTTAATTTTTTTTTTACAGCGAAGTTATTGTGACCAAAATTGCTTGGTCCTACGAGGTCTCCCAGACTGCGATAATGACTATGGGTCTTATTGACCCTGCGGGGTCCAGGGGGCCCCCGAAGAAGAATTTTTAATCACAACAACCTTACTTTTTAAATTATAACTTCGTTATAAAATGTAATCGATATCTAAAATATGTAAAGGTTTTTTTACAAAACCCTATACTGTAAGAAATTTTCATAATAATTTAAAAATTTGCTTCATTTTTTCCAAAGTGGGCAATCAAAAAAAGCGTACGCTCATATTTTTTTATAAGTAGACAGTTAATACACACGTCAACAATAGGATTGCTTTAATAATGTATTAGAACTTCATACTGTTTTTCATTTCCTGCAGTGCGCCTTCTTCAGCAGAGCAAAAATGACCGAAGCTTACTTTCTAAAAAAAGGGAAGAAAGAAAACTACGGTTTTTTATTGAAACTAGGAGGTATTGACTCTCGGTGGACTGCTGTAACATATTTGACTTTTGGTAATAGTTCATTTAAGACTTTCCAATAAAACTAATATAAATTAAAGCGACTCCTCACATCTTTTTATTCTTTTACACGGCTTATCTTAAGATGGACCAGTTCGAGGACTTCACCGAATGCCTACACTTCGCATTGTTTTTATTGGTCGTTACGCCTTATCTATTATGCGGAATGATTTTCAAGAAAAACATGGAAGCAATCTACATGTAATGATGTAATCTGTAATTTATTTATTAAAATTTTAATTTTAGAGGTATAGGAAAAGGATTTTATGACTACAAAGAAACTTTATCTGGAAATTCGCAAAGAAAATATCTGAAATTAATCAAAGGACAAAAGAAGCAAAACAGCGTTTTTCCATAACGTACATAGTTATGGTTATAACCGCTGGGGGACTTAGTTTTTCTCGGCCAATCACAAACTTTATATACAATTCAGACGACAACGAGATTGAATTCGACGGGATTCAAACGTACGTAAATTTTTTACGCTAATATTGAGAAGAGGTGATGAAAAAACCGATATTCCACGACTAAGTGGGTCTTGCAAAAGTAGAAGAGAGAATGAAAAGGAGCCCTTATAGACTGAAGCCGATCAAATATTATCCGTTTCATCATTCCCTCTCCTCATACGCTGTTTCAATAATAAAAATATAAAGTGGGTGACTAAATAAGTCAGCATTGTAAATTTTTAATCTCTTAACCTCTTTTGACGAAGATGGCCCGACGCGCCAGCTCCAGCACTCATATTTCGTCTACTTTTTCAATAAAATTTTTTTTTTAGAAAGGTTCCATTTCTAAGTTGGTACCCCTTGGATACTAGAGAAACTTTTTATTTTATTATATGTTGTTCGATGCAGTTAATTATGCTATCGATAGGCCTTTGTACGTATTCAAGAACAACAAGATGAAATAACTTAAAAAATTTAGTCGTCATCTTAGAAATAGCCATTTCATTTATCTGCTTCGCTGAGGAGATCATAGCCCAACTGGAAATTATTGCTTGGGGACTTCAAAATTGCTTCGAAAGAGCTGAAGCATTGTATAATAAGACCATAAACAGCCGTAAAAATCCGCAAATCGACGACGACCTTTCAGATAGATTTTACAAGTTTGTTTAAACCATTCTGTAAACCACCACCATGTACTAATCAAGTGAAATCAAATTATTAGCTTCACAAGATATAACAATTTGTTTTAGATTATTCAACGATTTTAACCAAATTTATTTTTACATTATTTTTGCAATAATGACTGGTTCGGCATTTCTTTTATGTCTTTGCGGCCTCAACTTTACGCATGTGAATTCTTTTTGCGATAAAAATTAATTTTTATAAATGGTTTACAGCCTGAAGTCCCATTAACTTCAAAGGTTCAATTCGGCCTTATTATGTTGACAGAAATAGTGAACTTATTCATTTATTGTTATTATGGTGAATGCATACAACAGAAAGTAAGTTATATTACATGTTTTAAATAAAATTATGTTTTAACTCTTAAACTGATAAAAATATTATTTTTAGAGTTCTTTTGTAAATTTTGCTCTTTACGAGAGCGCATGGTTTCA
Organism: Orius insidiosus; assembly: GCA_014119065.1. NCBI lineage: Eukaryota > Metazoa > Arthropoda > Insecta > Hemiptera > Anthocoridae > Orius > Orius insidiosus. The sequence goes on from JACGAQ010000095.1 coordinate 161,800, forward strand.
AAATTCGAAGATAACAAAAAGCTATTTGATTATGATTCATGGAAAATGTTTATTTCCTATGACGTTGACTGCAGCAGGATATGTCGAAGCATCGCTTAGCTCGTTTTCAAACGTTCGTTATTCTAGTTTTACAACTTTCTTTTACTTATGATCTCTTATCGACTATTTTTCAGGTTTTAAGCAGCGCTTATTCTTATTTCAATCTTTTAAATGTGTTAAACTCTAATTAGATAGCCAGTATGTACACAGAACTACACATTCAATCTCTTATCAGCACCTAGGACATCTACTGTATGCAAAATAAAGTTAGGTGAAATAAATAAAAAGTTCAAAAACGTCTTTTAGTAAAGTTGAAAACAAGTATGTAGTATGTACAATTTGACGGGGAAGGCAAGAAAAGGATGTAGATGCAAGCCGGAAAACTACGAAATCTCGCCTTCTTCCGACGTTGGGCCGAGGAATAAAACACTTCTTCACTTTACTCACAGTCTTTTATTCAGAACAGGAACCACATTTAAAATAAACACCAATTACATAGTTTTAGAGAAAAGAGGGCAGGAACTTCCTCTGCTGGCACTTCTCAAATTCCAGCCCTCTTTCGGCCGTTCACGCACCTTCACCGAGAGCACGGACCAGACTACCCTCAGTCACCGGTCTCTACCCGAAGAATGTCCTCAACCCCTCTCGCATAAGGGCGGCTGTACCCTTCTGCACTCAGCGAAAAGAGCAAGTCTACGCACAGCAACAGGATGAACCTTTGAAGACACTTACAGTGTTACCCTCTTCTCCCTTAAACCAAAAAAATATTCCAATACCCGACAAATTTAAGTTCAATCGGTCCAGTTTCCGGAACTATGGAGCCGTCAATGTGGTTGAAATTAGCTTTTTTAGTTTTTTGCTTCAAACATTTTTTGGCTTGCGGTAGTTCGTGAAATCTTATAAAAGGCACGGAGCACGCTGGTTTGGCCGTCCGGTTAGAGTGGCCTGCGCTTCAGCTAACGGTTTTATCTGTGAAGCCAATCTTTATATGGAAGAACCGAGAAAAAATAAGACATAGGCTCAATTATGAAGTATGTAATGACTAAAGCATATGTTTAAAACAATTATATTATGGACGAAGCGATGTAAATTAGCGGAAGACATGCCGAATTGTGCCTGGTAAAGTTTTATAGCGACGACCGCGAAGGGGTTCGGTTTTGTATTTTTGTAAATGGCGATCGCCCAGACGAGACCAGGCGAACAGATCAAAGGGCTTCCTAAATGAAGTTTATGGTTGACACGAAAGCATAGGGTCGAATTTTTAAATTTGTCGACTTCTTCTTTGCAGTCTAAATAATCATCATCGTCATGCAAAGCGTAAGAGCAAGCCTCTGCGTAGTAATCTTGGCACATTCCGAACGCTACAGACGCGTTAACTTTCTGTAAATCTCCCGCTTCTGTTATCGTTTGGATGAAATAGCAATGATTGATGTCCTTCATTAGGCGGGATTCGTAATCGTCGTTTTTTTGGAAGGCTGGAAGTCGGGCGATCGTAATATTGCTGAAAACGTCCACTTTACCTTTCAGGGTGACTTCAGCGTAGTCGTACAGATATACCTGCTCAGACCTTTCGACGCATTTCGGATGTATCCGGATCGAACTGACGTCGTATCGGCCTTTAGGTGTCGTCGCCACAAGATCGCTAGGAGGAACCGGCCCCGGTTGTGGCGTGTCCGTCGGAACCGTCACACAAGAGCAAGGAGCTATGATCAAATTTGACTTGATTATGACACCGTCGCAATAGTTGTTTTTTACCAGGTTGAAAATCCCCGATACCATTGCGTCAGATTCAAATTGCAAGCTGTGGTCTATCAAAAATGGAAAAAGAGATGTAACAATAAAAAAGTTTTTTACCAAGTTCATTTTTCTATATTTTAAATCATATGAATTGTATTAAGCGATCGCATTTGTTATATTTAATCTGTGGGATGGATCATCACCACTAAATTTAGAAAGAAAGAAATAAAGAAAGAAGTTGCGTGTGTCATGTATTTTACTCTGAAGAATAATGATAATTTATTTAGAACATATGTTTTGTGGTTCCCACATCACCCCCCTACGGAGAAAAGAAGGGTGAAGGTCTGAGGTGCTGTGTGTCGAGCGATGATGTGTCGAAGATGCGTGTGTCGATGCGAGTGTCGCAGATGTCTAGAAGTTCGTTCCGAAGTCGAAGTTCCACCAATTCAGCGGGTCGAAGAGGTGCGGAACTGCTGAGTGAAGAATTGCTGGCGCCGTCGATGGGTAATCTAGACGTGCCGGAAGCTATTCTCGTTCTGTGTTTGCATGTTGAGAGTGTAAATATGAGGCGCTCCGGGTACGAAGGGCGAACTCAACATCGGACAAAAATTTTTTTTTTCATTTTCAGATTCTAGACCTTTTGATGAATACACCCATATAATTTTTATATTGAGTTTGCCCTTTTTTCCCCTTTAAAATACGTAAAAACCGATATGCGGCAAAGCTCTAACTGCGATATCCGAGCGGGTACGAAGGGCGAACTCCACGTCATCTCCACATCCTAGTCCACAACCCCCACTCCTTTTCCCATTCCAGGGCATGACTTTTCTGTTGAGTTCGCCCGTAACATAAAACTTTAAAATGGGAATATCTCGAAACAACGTTTGGTTGAGTTCGCCCTTCGTACCCGGAGCGCCTCATATGTACCTTGCTGTTGTGGTTTCATCGCTGTGTTCGTGTTCGTCGTGGGTCAGCAATTGTGGGATGGATCATCACCACTAAATTTAGAAAGAAAGAAGTTGCGTGTGTCATGTATTTTACTCTGAAGAATAATGATAATTATAACATATGTTTTGTTCACGTCGGGGTCACCAATTTGTGGATGAAATGAGATAACTTTTTATTATTCGAAGATTTTTATTCAAGTGATGTTCACGCGACCAGACATCTGACTCGACTGAATATTTTTATAAATTTAAACATATGTTTTTGAGAATCATGTGTCGCCAAAAATCCTTAAATCCAGTGTACTCCTCAAGGAAAATACTAACAATTATGTATACTCCTCTTCTAGTTCCGCCTCATCAAGAATAACATATGTTTTTAAAACAGTTTTATTGAATATGTTACTAAGATGAAGGAGATGTAAATTAATGGTTTCGATGTAGCTTGGCTGCTCATGGTTAGTTGTGCACGAAATAACTTGAAGGCAGCGACATAATATAAGTTTTGGCTCTGAATTTCTTGATGGACGACAATCGCCCAGACTAATCCTGATTTACAGACGACAGGGCTACCTCTCTTTACTTCCGAGTTTGCTTCAAAACAAAAGACGGACTTCCGTTTGTATTCGGAAAGGTCTTCTGCGCATCGATAAAAGTCCTTGTCTGTTTCCGGCATGAAGGAGCAAGCAGAGGTTAAATAGTCGAAGCATCCTTCGCGTTGAGGAGTTAAGTTCATTTTCGTATATTGAGCGACTTCGACGATGGATCTGATGAGGAAGCAATCGCTGACTACTTCGAACATTTTCGCTTCGTATTCTTCGACGCTTTCGTAAATGGGAACCCGCGCGACGCGTACTTTGCCGAAAACGTCGACTCTGTCGTCTAACTCGAGCTCAGCGTAATCGTAGAGGAAAATGTTGTAGGATTTTTCTTTACAGCCAGGGTGGAGAGTTATGCTGGAAACACGGTGTTTACCTTGCTGTGACATCACGAAGATTTCGCTCTTCGGACTCGGCTGTGGAACTTTTCCTTCGGCATCTCCAGGAACGATGACGCAAGAGCAGGTCGTCATCACACGATCTGATCTTAGTATCACTCCATCGCAATAACTGTTCTTTAACTTGTTCACAACTCCGACGACGATGCTTTCACGAAGACGGGCCTCAACGGTATGCATCAAAATTATAAATAAATAAAATAACATTTTTTTAAACATATGCGTTTGAAGAAACCTAGTATGTACGCTAGCGGTTTCAAATGCTTGTTATATCAGTACAACAATGAAGGGATTTCAAAACTTTTTAGCTGTTTTACCGGTCAAAATGGGTCTTTTTGGTGAAAACGCTCAGGCTCCTCTAAAATAATCAATTCTGTATAAAAAAACAGCGCATAGTCATTTATGTAAATGGTCTTTATGTAAAAGTACCATCGAAGTCCTTCCTTTATTATCTGAGACCTGCGGTTGTTGGATTATCGTTTTTGCGCAATTTTGAACATGACACCGACTGATACAAAAGATCACTTTTTCTTCCTTTTGTTTTCTAATTGATTTTCTCAGGACAAAAGGGATTTTAAAAATCCCGTCCGGTTGCATTTGCTGTCCTGGTACTTTTTCAATCCGGGAGTCAATTTAATTTGACAACCTTTTCTTTCTATAAAAGTCCCGTCGAAAGCCGAAAGGCATGGAGGAGGGGGAAAATCAGGGCGAGTTTTCTGGGATAAACAATATTTAAGGCGCCTTTGCCTAGTCAACAACCTTAGATTTTTATCGAGAAAAAGCTCGAACAAAGACGGAAATAAGGTTCTTTCTTTATGATTGATGCTTACCTATAAAATTTATAATATTATATTTTTTGTTTTAGTCTATGCTATAGCTTTTGAGATTATATTTATTGCTAAAATAAAAATCTCCCGAAAGTTTTGTGGCTAGACAAAATTATTTTGTAAAATCGTAGTTTGTGCAGTCTTCTCCATAGAAGTTTTGTCGAGGCAAATTTTTCGTCCGTTCAATTATTTTATTGTATAAATGTCTACCTAGTTTTCGGGTAGGTTTAGAGATACGAGACAAACAAGGACGTAAAACTTTTTCGAGTCCCGAACCCGCTGGATATTACCAACATGTTATTCCAGGAACGTCGGGGAAAATTCCGAGTAATTTCGAGTTCGTTTTTTCTCGGAAAGTCCTCCTGTCTCGACGGTGTTTGTGAGCTGCTGCCTCCCGTCGAAATTTATCGTTGTAGTAGGAGCGTGTTTGTGGATAGGTGGTGGGAGATGGGGCGGCGCACCCCCACATTTTTTCGTCGTACTCGGCGGGCGGCGATACGATTCTCGTAGCGTAGTATTCTATAAGATCTTCTCGGAGTTCAAAGTAAGTTAGTTGGGTATTCTTAGCGGTAGAAAAAATTTTTTTAGAACAAAAGACGCTTATCCAAACAGTAGAATCTCGACTATTCTTGACCATAAAATCCAGAAAATAATCGTCACTCAAATCCCTAGAGCCATAGAAATTTCGCAGTGCTAGACTCACGGAGAGTGATTTTAATAAGTCCGATTATCGAAATTCAATAAGTAGGCTGTTGAGCCTCATTGCAAAAGGCCAGATTATCTAGGTTCTACTTTGGATAATACGACGGTTCATCTAGATCAGTGTTTCTCAACCTTTTTGAAGCCTGCGCCCCCCTGTAAACAAGAATTTATCTACGCCGCCAAGGGGAGCTTGAAAACGGGAGCCGGATTATAGGTTTTCGGTCCAAAGGGCCAGATTGTAGGTTTTCGGACCAATGGGCCGGATTATAGGTTTTCCTACCTAAGTTCCAGAATATAGGTTGTTTGAACCAAAGGGCCGGATTATAGGTTTTCCGACCAAAGTTCCAGAATGTAGGTTTTTTTTGGACCAAAGGGCCGGATTATAGGTTTTCGGACCAAAGGGCCGGATTATAGGTTTTCCGACCAAAGTTCCAGAATATAAGTTTTTTTGGAGCTAGGTTTTCGGACCAAAGTTCCAGAATATAGGTTTTTTTGGACCAAAGGGCCGGATTATAGGTTTTCCGACCAAAGTTCCAGAATATAAGTTTTTTTGGAGCTAGGTTTTCGGACCAAAGTTCCAGAATATAGGTTTTTTTTGGACCAAAGGGCCGGATTATAGGTTTTCCGACCAAAGTTCCAGAATATAAGTTTTTTTGGAGCTAGGTTTTCGGACCAAAGTTCCAGAATATAGGTTTTTTTTGGACCAAAGGGCCGGATTATAGGTTTTCCGACCAAAGTTCCAGAATATAAGTTTTTTTGGAGCTAGGTTTTCGGACCAAAGTTCCAGAATATAGGTTTTTTTTGGACCAAAAAAAACCGTATTATAGGTTTTCCGACCAAAGTTCCAGAATATAAGTTTTTTTGGAGCTAGTTTTTCGGACCAAAGTTCCAGAATATAGGTTTTTTTTGGACCAAAGGGCCGGATTATAGGTTTTCCGACCAAAGTTCCAGAATATAGGTGTTTTTGGACCAAAGGTCCGGATTATATGTAGGTTTTCCGACCAAAGTTCCAGAATATAGGTTTTCGGACAAATTAAAAAAGGACTCACCCTAACGCCCCCAGCACTTAGCCATTGCCCCCCTATCACCCAAATTTTGCATAACGCCCCCCAGTAACTTCTCGGCGCCCCCAGGGGGGGCGGTACCGCCCCCGTTGAGAATCACTGATCTAGATGTTGGTAATGTGATCTTGACGGATTTGGCCAGATAGCATTGGAGTTTCTGCAGTATATTACTTAAGATGATTTTTTGTTTTAGATGATATTATTTCAAGTAGTGGCGATTATGACTTTTGCTATGATTGGAGTTAAAGGGAATTCGATATTAAAAATAATTAACCAAAATGAGGTCGCTAAATTGGTCGAACAGCAAAGTGGGTTTGAAAATATGAAGCCGGAAGTGGAAAACCACGTTCACGATTTGCAAAGCGCCAGGGTAGACTTAAAAAACCTTCTCAAAGGCTCCGGAACATCTCTGGTCGTCACGAAGAAATCTCGTTTACGAAAAGACTGGTGCAAAGCCGTTTCTTTCCTTCAGGAAATCAACGAGGAAGGATGCCACAGGAAGGCGATCGTGAACAAATTCTGCTACGGGCAGTGCAACTCATTTTTTATACCGAACGGATCAGCGGACAGACGTCGTAAAGGGACAGAGACAGCATTCAAATCATGCCCGGGGTGCGTCCCAAGCCGATGGTCCTGGATCACAGTCACCCTTTCATGCCCTTCTTCACCGGAAGCCATCAAAAAGAAAAAAGTTTTCAGAGTCCGTCAATGCCAATGCTTACCAATCGAAATGTAAACAGTTCCCAACAGCTAGCCTATTGAATATCCCTGGGCAACTTCAATTTTTGATGTTCCCTACGCAAATGTTTCCAAGCAATAGCCAATTGGTGTCTATGAGCTTATATAGATTGTGATAATGCTAACTTTAAGTTTTTAGTTATTTAGTTATAAAGACTGAATTCAAATGGGGAAAAAATTTGGACTGACAACGGGTTTCTGACGTTCTTCGTCAAGAAATGAACAATCTGGAAAAAATTGTAAACCTGTGATTTTACTTAATTGTTGAATTGTGATAATTTAATAAAAAGTTTGGAATTTATAAAGCACTTTTTTTTGGCTTCTCATAATAAGTTGGGGTCTCAATTTTTTCCCACACAGAAACACCTGGAAAAAGTTGGGGAAAACCTTTGGCAGAAATTCAAAAGCAGGATTACCTAAATTTTTATCAACATACGAGAATTCCGAGTAAGTAGATAAATCAAAAGAACTGTCGGACAAAGTATAAAAAAAAAATTGACTGTATTTTTCCGAGTAAGGAAACCGTGACTCGGAGATTTTGGAAGAAAAAGGAGACGAAGGAAAAATATAATATAGAATAACCTTCGTATGTCAACAATCGATTTGAACTAGGGCGAAAACTTTAACATCTATTTTTTCAAGTTGAAAAAAAAAAAAAACATTTAGGCCTTATGTAATGTTTATTGACAAAAATGATGAATGAAAATGATATAAAACTACATAAACTGCCGGAAAACTAAACGATAGTTTTGTTTATTCCCTTCCACATGTCATAGTTGTAAAAATTTATAGCCTTAAAAATATTACACTGTTCAAAATACACGGGAAGAAAACTTTATGCATCAATAGTTGCGATAGTTTTTACCCTCGTAAACTTTTACGATTCCTGAGTGAAACCATGCGATATAATTTTTATATATTCGAGTCAATTGACGTTTTTTGAAATGGACATTCCGGGTTTTTACCACAGAGAAAATGTCTCGGGTGACCTTTAAACGTAATATGTAGGTCAGAGCTTTTCACATTTTAATACGGCTAGATTGATTCAAAAGTCAAAAAGAAATTAAAAGTCTTTTTTTATTGATGTTTTAGCAATATGGCGATGCCAACACCTTGGACGAAAGTGTAAACGTTTGCTGCTCAAGTGCCCAAATCCCTTACCCCAAATTAGTGTTTTTGAAGGCGATGAGGTCAAAACAAGAAACTTTCATTGGCCAACAGTTTGAAATAACTGCGATTTAATTGCCACAAAACTTCTGTTCGGTTAAAGAAAATAATGTCCTAATCGATTTATGTCAAAATTTCCCTTTAGAAATCGCCTCAAAATGGTAAAAAATATAGATATTTTTTGATATCTCAGAGCATCTTGATCTATCTCTTATACTCTATAAAATTTAAGAAGTAAAGGATTTTTTTTTCTATTCGACCACCTCTTTTTCGCCTGAGTGGCGGTGGGCGTTTGAATCTTCTGTTTCGTTTACAGTTTCATAGATGGCACACGAGGTTACTAAATGAGAAGTTAGTGAATTTTAGAAAAGAAAATTCGATTAGAACGATTAGGAGCGATTATTCAATTTATTTATAACATCAAAGCATTCATAAATGGCGAAATCATCTTCTCATTTATAATTTTCGTTTTCTTTTTTAAAGAAAGTTTAATCTACAGAAGCCGGCTGGGCGCATTCGATCATTTTGTGAAGTTCATTCTGAAAAAAATAAAATAAAACTTAAATGTTTTAAACTTTTTGCTTAATTTTCAATTAAAATGAGCTTTTATGAGAGAAATTACTTATATGTAAATTAAATATGATGTAGTCTCCTTTTTAAATTTCGCTAGATTTATTTTATACTCTTGACCTCGGATGCTTTTAAGTGGAAAATCCCTTAAAACAAGAGTATAACTTTTAAAATCAGCTTAGGCAGACATTAAAGAAAGTTGTCTGAAAATGTTTACAACACATTTCTAACTTGAAATAAAAACAAGAATGCTAAACCATCAACGCCTACGGGTCTTACTGAACTGAATACTCCCGGCCCCTTCATAAAAGATATTTTTTTCCCCAGAAACGTGATTTTATATTATGGCGGTTATTAAATTTTAATCTGCCTATTATACAGGTATACATTATGTATGTCTCGCCGTGTTGAAAATTTTCCGGATATACCCCTCATAATACTAGCGAAAGCTCCGGTATAATTAGTAGGCCAGATGGTTCTGGAATCTCGATTAGGTTCTATGGAACTTTTAGAAAAAATCATTCCGAAAATAAATGTTATGTTTTAGGATATTGTTTAAACTTTTAAAAGAACTATTAGACCATTAGGGTATAAAAAAAATCCCGAGTAGCGAGGGTTAGTGATAATTAAATCGCGCCACCGTGTTTTTGAGTTCAAATCCATGTCTACGTTTTTATCAAAAAGTTCGTTTACCTGCAAGTGTCTGGACACGAATAATAGGGAGTTGAGGTCGATTCTGCAGTTCAGAGGGTTGACCGATCTTTTACCCCATCCGGTGGAAAACGTGAGCTGAGCCAAGGCACCCATCGAAAGCATTGAGATTATCAAACCGAGGCAGATAAAAGACGTGAATTTCATTTTCATCTGAAAAAAAGAGTAACATGTTTAGAAAAAAAAAGTCTTTTGTGTCGAGAGCTAAAAGGCCAAGGAGGGGAAAGCTTTAACCTGTCTTGTCAAGACCTCTCTCACTCCATTACTCATCTATTTTCATCCTGGAAGTTAGAAACGTGATAGATGGAAGTTTTCGACAATAATCCCACCCTCCGAAGGGTGTGAAAAAATTTTCGGTATTCGCTTTCATTTCAAAATAAAACAAGAAAATTACCTTTTGTATCGCCTTAGTTTCAGACTGTTTCGTTAAGAGTTACGCCTGTATTTATAGTAGTTCTCCCTCCAGTCACCCTAAGGAAAAAAAAGTAATTTAGTTGATGAGAAATTTTTTGAGCTTCATTCTATTTTTATGGCTTCTTTTTGAAGAGATTGGTTCTAAAAAAAGTTTAAATTAAGAAGGTATTTGACTCATTTTTTCTCTTTATTTTAACAATATTGAATCTTAAATACTTAGAAGAACCCAAGACTGCAGAGGAGCTAGTACAAATCCTCATTTTAAGGCAATTAAGGATCTTTTACCAAGGAATTTTAATTTTTTCACCCTAATTAGAAGAAATGAGAATAGCTGGTCTACTAGTAACATTCAAAAGTTAGACGATGTATATAAGAGCGGTTTCTAAAAGGAGAATTTCGGGAGCGTATTCTTCGTAGAATTTTTTTCGGCGGGGTGGAACAATGGCGCGTTCCTTGATAGTTGTAGTCATGATAAAATTAAATTTGTGTGGCTGATTTAAACCAACAAAAAATGAAAATATTTACGTCTACTGAAAAAAAAAAGGTTTTATATTTTGATTAAAAGATCCATTTCATTCTTTTCAATTCGAAGTCTTTAGAATACGTAAAAAAAGCTCCTTTTTTTCCCCTCTCTCTTACTCCTTTTACAGTACAAGGACTTAAAGCATAATTTAATGAGACACCTTTTCATTACGGCGGTTAAAGATTTTAAGAGATAAATCCTCTTAAACGTTTACAAAGAAGGAGAGAAGTGTGGGTGGAAAAGACGCGCAAGAGGTCTTCATTGTTGGAATATTGTTATCCACGTTTGAGGATAATAAACTGATGGGGGAGACCCGAGGCATTCTTCTTCTATCCGGCAGACAGACCATTGTCTAAAATCATTAATCTCCTTTTACCCAACGCATCTGTTATATGTGACCTAGAAACTTTTTTTTATATATTTTTTTATAACGATGTTAAACGATTATCTGTAAACTTGGGGGTAAATATTAACTACAAACGGTTCAAAAAGGAAAAATCACCGAGAACAGAAGCACACTTTCGTCATAATTTGAATATAACATAATCTCGACATAAAATGGAGGAAAAAATTAGGTGGGGTGGGAGAGACGCGGGGACGTGGAGGTAGAAGCCTCCACAAGCGCTCCTCCACGTTTGTTGTATGACGAATTTATGACCATCTGGGCGTGAATAAGCAATAGTGGGAGTTTTGAAGACCCTTTCTAATAACCAAGAGATGAGAATTGCAACAACTTTCTTTGTAGGAAGTTAAAAATGTGCGAAAACAATATTGAACTCATGTTTTGAAGGGGTAAAATGTAAATGGAGGGAGAGAACCGTGATTAAGTCTCATTCCGTTGGGAATCCTCTCAAGTCCGCGGAATCTCTAATTTCTTCCTCTGAGTTAAGGAGTTTTTCTTGCTGTTTAGTTAGCTCCGGGTCTCCTTTAGTTTGCGAAAGACAAACACATCTTGAAGATTGGGCAAGTTGAAGGAAAAGGCTGGAAAGGGGTGGGAGTGGAACACGTAGTTTATTGATTGATGTCCCTCCAGAAGCACATTATTATGTATGATGGCCCGGATCGGGGGTTCCTCCGACAAAATCATGACAAGTGAGAAGGCGTACATCATCCTTGAGAGAACGGACCCAAACCTCTTTCCTCGACTAAACTCCATTACCCTAAATTCTATGTAAATAAGAGCACCCTCTAATGGTCTCACAATTATGCACGATCATATTTCAACCATTAAAGAAACGTTGAATAATCAAATCATTCTTTAATTTAAAAAAAAAAGAAGAAAAAGGAGATTAATTTCAAGATAATGGAAATCGTCATTTTAGATATCTTTTCTTTTTCCAGAAAAAAAACCAACTCGGTCTTTGAGCTCTATCTGTTTTTTGATTTATAAATAACATTGATTGACAACAAATTATATCCCCTAATAACCATTCTTAACGAAGAAATGAGATATTCAGTGTTGCTTCTAAAACGACGCTTATGAAAATGACATAATTTGAGGTACTTGAATAAATAAAACGTAGCTAATACTTATGGAAATAGTCAAATAGCGTCATTTACCGAGTTGCTATCCATTAAATATTTATAAGAGATAGGGAGGAGGACAATAAAGAGTGACATTAGGGTACGTGAGGTAGGTAATCTATGTATGTACCCCCGCTACGATATGCAAGAGTCTCCATCCTTCACATTAAGAACTTAACGACGCGCCAGCCTCGAAAGGAATTTATTTATACACTGGGAACATGGGACGTTTTATATGCTTAAATTACCCTTTTCTCTCCCCTCCCCATTTAATGAATTGACTTGCTATAAAATGTGCACGATTGTCGATTTGTCGCGGGAATCTTTTTACAAGATTTTGAGTATTCCTCGGCTTTTTGACAGAAAAACTCAATTTTTTAAGAAGATTTTTTGTCAAAGAAGCCCCATTTTACAAGATTTTGAGTTTTCCTCGGCTTTTTGACAGAAAAACTCCATTTTATCAGAAGATTTTTTGTCAGAGAAGCCCCATTTTTACAAGATTTAGAGTTTTCCGGCTTTTTGACAGAAAAACTCCATTTTATAAAAAGATTTTTTTTAGAGAAGCCCCATTTTTACAAGATTTTCAGTTTTCCTCGGCTTTTTGGCAGAAAAACTCCATTTTATAAGAAGATTTTTTGTCAGAGAAGGCCCATTTTATTTTTAAATTTTGATTTTTCCTCAGCTTTTTTACAGAAAAACTCCAATTTATAAGAAGATTTTTTGTCAAGAAGCCCCATTTTTACAAGATTTTGAGTTTTTTCCGGCTTTTTGACAGAAAAACTTCATTTAATAAGAAGATTTTTTGTCAAAGAAGCCCCATTTTTACAAGATTTTGAGTTTTTCTTGGCTTTTTGACAGAAAAATTCCATTTAATAGGAAGACTTTTTGTCAAAAAAGCACCATTTTTACAAGATTTTGAGTTTTCCTCGGATGTTTGACAGAAAAACTCCATTTTATCAGAAGATTTTTTGTCAGAGAAGCCCCATTTTTACAAGATTTAGAGTTTTCCGGCTTTTTGACAGAAAAACTCCATTTTATAAAAGATTTTTTTAGAGAAGCCCCATTTTTACAAGATTTTCAGTTTTCCTCGGCTTTTTGGCAGAAAAACTCCATTTTATAAGAAGATTTTTTGTCAGAGAAGGCCCATTTTATTTTTAAATTTTGATTTTTCCTCAGCTTTTTTACAGAAAAACTCCAATTTATAAGAAGATTTTTTGTCAAAGAAGCCCCATTTTTACAAGATTTTGAGTTTTTTCCGGCTTTTTGACAGAAAAACTTCATTTAATAAGAAGATTTTTTGTCAAAGAAGCCCCATTTTTACAAGATTTTGAGTTTTTCTTGGCTTTTTGACAGAAAAATTCCATTTAATAGGAAGACTTTTTGTCAAAAAAAGCACCATTTTTACAAGATTTTGAGTTTTCCTCGGATGTTTGACAGAAAAACTCCATTTTATAAGAATATTTTTTTGTCAGAGAAGCCCCATTTTTAGAAGATTTTGAGTTTTTCTCGTCTTTTTGACAGAAAAACTCCATTTTATAAAAAGATTATATGTCATAGAAGCCCCATTTTATTTGTAAATTTTGAGTTTTCCTCAGCTTTTTGACAGAAAAACTCCATTTTATAAGAAGATTTTTTGTCAAAGAAGCCCAATTTTACAAGATTTTAAGTTTTTTCGGGCTTTTTGACAGAAAAACACCATTTAATAAGAAGAATTTTTTGTAAAAGAAGCACCATTTTTACAAGATTTTGAGTTTTTTCCGGCTTTTTGACAGAAAAACTCCATTTTATAAGAAGATTTTTTGTCAGAAAAGCCCTATTTTTACAAAATTTTGAGTTTTCCTCGGTTTCCTCCTAACATTCAGCTCAAAATGGATAAGAAAAAGAGATGGTAACTAAGGAGGTAACCGTGAAGTTGAATCCGGATTTGGGAATTCCATTTCTACTTAGTGATAAAAGGGAAAATTCGGAGAAGTGACGCTCTAATCTCTCTTGAGGAAACAATTTTTTAGTGACTTCATCCGCAAATTCTGTTTTCCTCCTTTCCTACTCTCTTCGTGACGTCACATATATTAATCACTATGACAACACGCTTTTAAATAATAAACATATTCGGTTTTTTTCAAAAACGATATAAACGAATCGAGTAGTTTCGTTCCCTTTATTTGTTGATCATAATCGGATCATTTAGTCCGTTCAAAAGGGGTAATTAATCACAATTAAGTGATCATAAAAAATTAATTAACCCACTTTTTTTGAGTCGATTCCTTTCAAGTTTTTACGTGTTTAATCCTTCTTCAAATTGAATAAAATTAACCTTCCTTTCGAGCTTAATGGACGGTACATTAATATAATAATCTTATCCTTTCAGGGCAAAATAAGTTGACGAAATTCCTAATCGATTGAAAGAAATTACTCTTTGAATTTCAGATGATTATGAAACCCCATTGCACTTTACAAAACAAAAAAGGAAATGTTAAAAAAGGATAGTTTTGATAGAAAGAGTGCCAAAAATTCGGTGAAAAGGGTGTGCTTCTCGGCTTAAGGTAGAAGAGGCCCTAAATCTTTGTGGCGAGATCATAAGTAAAGAAAACTCCCGAAAATTCGTTAAAACGGGTGTTTATTGCATCTAAGACCGCAGAGGACGCCTAACTGTGTTTTTTTTGGCTTCGGAGGCCTGAATTTTGGCGGTCTAATAGTTTTCGATTGAATTACCTTTTTAATCATCGCTGTTAAAGCTCGTTTTCTCCCATGTGGTTTTTTTCTTTTTTTCCTGATCGGTGACCATTAAAAAAACTGCGATACCCGTAAAAGTGAAAATCCCAGCTAGCGACAAAGATGTCGTAAAAACCGCCTCGTTCGAAAGAACCTCCTGTTTATGCGAAGTTTTCAATACTCCGGCCAATTTTCGAAATATCATTAATTTTTTTAACTTAATAACATATGTTTTTTTGGAGGGTTTTCGTCTTAATTAAAAATTAGGAACTGCCCTTTACGCTATGAATCATCGTTTGGAGTGACCTTAGGAGTGGGTATGTGGACATCCTGTCAAGGGGTTGGTTAATGACGAAGCCAACCCTCCGGAGGACACTCCACCACATTTTCTCTCCCTCGGTGTGGTCTCAAGCATCAAATATCCATCAAATGACAACAAAATATTTTTTGTCCATTATTAATTTAAACGTATATCTCTCTCATTGTAAACTCCTCCTGAAAGTTTTTTAAAAATATCACCGTAAAAATAATAAAATTTTTTTTTTCATTAAAATAAAACTTTTTCGTATGCAACTGACGATGAGGATGCAGATTTACACAATAAATAACAGGCTTGGATTATGTAAAAGAGCAAATTGACCCCAGGTCCGAAGTATAAAGGATTTCCCCACAGATTACCCTCTCTCTTCCCTTCCATCCCGACCTCATGCTTACCCTGTATACCAACCTTGTATTCTTATCCTGTAATTTTTATTCGGCTAAATTATTGCTCGATTTTGTGGAGGGTGGATTTTTTTTTCAATTATTAACTTTTGAATAATTTGATAACTTTGTGGGATGTTTTAGACTTCTTTGAAACGAGATAATTAACTCGTTTTGAGAGGATGAAAAAAATCAACTTTCTCTCCTTTTAAACAGGTTTTGTTTTAATTAGTATATTCGAAGCCTTTTTCTATTATTTTAGAACTTCTATAAACTTATAAAAAAGTAGTGAAATGATAATTTATGGAGGTCCGTAGAAAACTGAGAGAATTGGTGTGGTGCCTTAATCATCGAGAACTTTCTCAAATGAGGAGAAACAAAGTTTTTGTTTTTTGAAAATTTCTGATATTATAACATTCGGCGAAGATAGAAATGCCGTAGCAATGACATTGTTGTTAACTTCCTTAAAGAAGTTATTGCGATACCCTCGACGTCGGGTTTTTGGGGAAGGGTCTTCCAGACCCCGGAGAGTAAAATCGAATATTGATCTTTACCGATCTCAACTTTGTCTGTGGTGCCGGCCGGCCGTCCGTAGCATTTTTTTCCGGAACACTTTACGGCCACAGTTTTCATCCGATTTTCACCAAATTTTCACCAAAATTTCTTTAGCCGGTGAAGAAGAATGTAACGAGGGCGATTTTTGAATTTCGAAAAAATGGCGGAGATATGTCTGTTTGAAATTTTAAAAAATTCGCTGCGGCCGAACCGTTAATCCGATTTTCACCAAATTTTCACCAATTACTCCTTATATTTTTTAAGAATTTTTGGTGTAAAAAAATTGCGACTTTTAATAATTAATTTTTTTTAGTAGGGAGAAATTTCGTACTTCTACCCTTTACGAGAGGCACATCCCTAGGCCAAAGAGCCCATTATTTCTACCTTGACACTTGGAAAATTTTTCGAAAAAAAGAACTTGGAAAATTCTCCTTTATACTTTCCCTCCCTACTACATCCCCTTCCTTTATACTTTCGTTCCCTAATACTTCCCCCTCCATTATACTACCCCCTCTGTTATACTTCCCCCTCTGTTATACTTCCCCTCTGTTATACTTCCCCGTTCGTTATACTTCCCCCTCCGTTATACTTCCCCTCCCATATACTTCCTTCTCCGTTATACTTCCCCCTCCGTTAAACTTCCCTTCCCATATACTTCCCACTCCGTTATACTTCCCCTCCTATATACTTCCCACTACGTTTTACGTCCCCTCCGTTATACTTCCCCCTCCTATATAGATACTTCTCTTTAAGGAAGTTTTCGTTGGAAGCTCTTCAAACCAGTACTTTTTATTTTGTTATGATAGATTGATTAAGTTATTAAAAATTCAACAAAAAGTTGGGAATTATATTAATTTATTATTAAAGGGCGTAGTTAGTTGGAAGAGATTTGGAAAATGTAACTAGAGAGATAAGAGGACAAGTAGTAGAATCAAGATCTGCCCTAAGGGAGTCGGAAAGACAGTTATAGTTCGGGGGTCGGCTTCTTCTATCTGGGAGTTTCGGAATGGCGATAAACAGCGAGATAAAGAGCACCTGGCCGTGATAAGGCGCGAGGCCCGCCCCAGCCCATATTCCCGACAACAAGGTGGATTGGCCAAAAGCCAAGTCCTTTCTTCAACAAGTGCCTTCCCGACGACGTACAAACAACCTCTGGAGCAAAATCCATTTTCATACAACAAACGCATTTCCCTTTAACTATTAAATAACGGTTGCTACTTTACCTAACTAATGTAATTGGGTTCGTTGGGATCGTTCATTTACGATCTTTATTATCTATAAATTCTAGAGACAACTACATAACTTTTTCCATTTCCTCTCATGAAGTACCTTAGTTAATCCTTTAGTAATCCAAACTTCTCCGGTTAATCGACAAGAAAGAAAATGACCGCAAATTATTAGTGCGGTTTTCTTGCCTTTGATCTTCATGTTATCTTGAAAATGAGAGCTTTTCTCGAATTTCCCAAAAATGGCGCAAATCTGTCTGTCTAAAGTATTGTTTTGTGCACAAAGGTCATACTATTGATCCAATCTTCACCAAATTTTCATCAATATTCCTTAAATAATAAGAATGAGGAAATTTTTGCACTTTTCGCCCGTTCCGATGGCCTGTCTGGGCGATGACTTTTATTTTTCTACCTTGATGTTTTCGATTGTAGGGGCGAAAAATTATAAATTGTGCTACTTGGTGGAAATTTTTCTGGGTCCAGATTAGTACTTTTTGTTTTGGTTCATGGTTTCGCCAGCGGTATTTTATATAAACGCCAAATTTCGGCACAAGTAGGAAACTCAAATTAGTTAAATTAATGTTTATTTTTCATTAGAGAGTTAAATATCGGATCAGCCGAAATCCTGAGTAATGGCTGAGGGTGAACTTTCCCGCACGTTGGTCTCGTTGGAAGGGAGCCGGGAAATCCCACGTTTTGCGGGCGACGAAGAGGGATGTTAATCTGGTGGTAATGAGTGGAGTTGTTAACGTAAGGCCTGGGCAAGTTATAGTCCTTACCCGGACACTCCCAAATCGTCCTATTTTACAAACTTCAAGATAAAACCTTTATCTAGTTAAAAAAAAAACTTTCTAAAATAAATTTGGATAGTTTTTTTTTACCCTGTATTTTTTTTAGTCTGATTTAATGATGTGCTTTTCTCGGAGAGGAGGCTTTTGCTGATGACTGAAACACAAGACTGAAGATAAAAAGCTTTTCACCCGAGACAAAACCCGGCGGAGTAATTCCATTCCAGATACTTAATTAAATATAAGGATATAATGCAAATGCAATTTTTTTTTTCTTCTTCCATTTCAAATTTTTTATTGAAACAACCTCTAGTGTAAAATACTGAAATTCGCTGTTGGGTTTAAAAAAAGTTAATTAATTTATGCACTATGAAGAAAAGAATTCCTTTTAAATTAATCAAATTTTTATAGTTTTAATTAAACGCAGCAAAAAGTATGATTTTAATTGTATTAATGACGTTATAAAGCAATACGAAGAATAATACCATTATGTTGATAAATAGTTGTTTCTCGGGTGGTCACACTGAACGGATTATCGAGATAATACTGAATTAAAGTCAGATTATTCGGTGGGCTTGGATTAAAATGTCCCGACAGAATATTCTTTTTGTTTAGAAAAAAAAAAACAGTTTTTTTTGGATCGGCATTTTTTTGCGAACGTTTTGAATCCTCAAAACGAAATACGGATTTCGGGAAAACTGCGAAAGGAAGAGATTGTAGTTTGGTGAAAATTGGATCGAAATTTCTGCCGAAAAACTTTTTCACTGCTTTGTCTTTTTTTTTCGGCGTTAAGTTAAAATTCAAAATGGGCAGAAAAAAAAATTTAAATTAAAGAATCGATAAAGGACGATGTCGTACGGAGGGAGCCGAAAAAGGGGTTTTACCTCTACGTAGGGGGTGGGTTATGGAAGTCGTAGTCCTGTTGAAGGGGATTCAGTGGCGTTCAGGTTGCGGGAGCGAAAAGGCATCCCTCCCTTCAAACGCCTGCCCGGACAAAAAAAATCGCGAAATCGAAAAAAAAATTCTTTGTGCACAAAAAAAAAAAAAAAAACACCCGAAAATTTTATCTGAAATTTCATCTGAAATGAAAATAATTTAATTTTTTTTAAATTTTAAAATTAGTATAAAAATTAAATATTCAAAAAATGGATTATAAACGTTTAGTCTCATATGGAGCGTCCTTCAAATATATTCAGGTAAATTTTTCTCTAAGTAAAAAAAATAATAATTTATATTAATTTGATAATAATTTAACATAATTAAAC
Organism: Orius insidiosus; assembly: GCA_014119065.1. Classification (NCBI taxonomy): domain Eukaryota; kingdom Metazoa; phylum Arthropoda; class Insecta; order Hemiptera; family Anthocoridae; genus Orius; species Orius insidiosus. Next base: position 181,005 of record JACGAQ010000095.1, read on the forward strand.
ATCATTGAAAAAGCCTTTAAGTTAAAAAAACTGCAATGAGAAATTTTCTTTCTAATTTTATCTCATTTTAAGAACAAGAGGGGCAATCATAGAAAAATCTCATTTTATTGATTTCGGTCTGAATTTTATTAAGAATAAGTTATGGTACACAAAATAGCTTTGCGTGTCACTCAGAATTTCCTTAAGGTTGGTGACCTTTAATATTACGGAGAGAAAAATAAATAATAATCAAATTCCCTAAAATTACGAATAAAAATAAAATAGCAATAATAGTTTGTTAACTAAAATGGGAGATTAAAACGAAAAAAAGATTAAAGTTGATCAAAGTGTTTTTTCTCCCTTTTTTTAGTTTTAAAACTTGATTGCTCAGAATAACAAAACAGGGGCAAAAACGATTTCTAGCGCAAAGGCGAGAAAAAACGGTTCAAAGTTCAATTTGTTTCATTAAGCCCGACGGGACGCAAAAAAACATCAATTTTCTCTTTGTTATTTTGAAAAAAATACAGGTTACTTTTGATGTTATTTTTCAATTTTAATGAAACAAATTATTGGCTATTATGATACCAATTAATTCTTCAAAGTTTGAATAATCAATATTTACTTGCACTGGATAAGCTTCTCAAATTTCTAGGTAGTTTCGTTTTTGAATTATTAAATCATTCCGGAATCCCGGATTATAGAAAGAAGAAGATCCCTTTTGGCCAATAGAGGCTTAGTTTCCAGTGCCATGGCAATAAGGTGGAATAGCTGAGACTCTCAAAAGTTTATAGGCAGCTTTGAGGATGCCATCAATGGGAGATTTGAAAATAAAAGCACTGGTCGGGTCCTCTTCCCTCTGTGTCATTTTCAAGTTGAAGACTTTTCCTGGCTGTTGAAGAAGGGCTTTTCTGGTGTTACAGAAAGTTTGCAATAACCCGAAATACCACCCATAGTTTCCCCTCAACCAAAAGCAGTGTTGCACCAATCTTTTTCGCCTAATCAGGTTATAAAAATTCTATTCCGAACATATCAAGCTATCATAAATATTGAGGGGGAACCTCGAAGTGGTTATTGCAAACTTTCGATTCGTCATAATCATAAATATTTTTTCCTTATGAAAAATTCAATAATTTATGTCATTTTTAAAAACTGGAATTCAAATCGTTCTTTCTCGATAAATACTTCAAATTCCAATTGCCATTTGGCCGCGGTTTTCTTTAGAATGTCGACAATAAAAAGACAAGGTATGAAGTCTGGATTGATGAATTTCTAAATTGACCAATCAGGCACAACCTGCGCTCAGGCAAGGGATTACGCCATATTTTCATAACAGCGAGAATAAGGGACTACTCAAAAGTTTCTCGAAATTTGAGCTTCATGATATAACCTACAAAAATAAATGATTTAAAAGTTTATTTGTTAAATTTTTAAACGAAGCTTAAAATGGTTTAAAAGAAAGTTTCTTTTTTTTTCTTTCTCGGAAAAGATAAAGCTGCTCTCGAGTCTGCATACATATGCATGTATGTAAAACCGTCCGGAGGAAGGGGCCCAGGGTAGGGGGTTGAGAGCTGGAGGCTCCATAATATTCATTAGCGGATGTCCAAACAATGGTCCAACCGGCTTGAAGCAAAAACCTCTTGAATCCATTGTCACATAAATATATATCACTCTTACATTTATTCCCTGCTTACCCTCGTTTTACACTTTCGCCTCTTTCACTAAGTAATTTACACGTTTATCAAACAATTTACCCACTCACAAAACACGTCACGGAAATTTCTTTCAAACTTTCCAGGCCTTATTATCATTTTTTTTCCCCTCTTTTGAAGGGCTTTTTACACAAAACTGTTTAACTATAAGCGTTAAAATCACGGTGCTTAACTCATAAACTAAACACGAGCTGGCATGTGACTTACAGTTTAATTCAGCCACAAATAAACCCGGTTTAATTTTGTTCGGGAGGGTAAAATACCGGAGTTAGGTGAAGTTTATTTGATACCTAAACTTGCCCGAGTTTCATCTCTACGTCATGTCTTTATTTACAAAGAAAGACTTTTTTTCGGGAAGGAAAACTAAAATAAACCAAAAAAACAAACATCCTCAAAAAGTTATATCTAAAATTAGGGGGTTATGTTTTGATGAAAGCACAATTTTATGAATGGTAAACGAAGTTCAAACGGTGCCATTGTAAGGAATGAGGAACGTGGACCTTCCACGGAGGTCATTAAAAACTTTCAGAGAGGTGAAAAGAAAGAAGTTGCTTCTTTACCCAAAAAAAGACGATTTTGCTTCACGGCTATGCTCCGTCACATAGGGAACGATAGGGATTTACACAACGAACAACGATCACACACATTCAACAACACACATTAGAACAACGATAGCTCGGTGGTAGGATCTAGCGCTTTCCGCTTCTTCCCCTGATTTCATTCTTTCTATGTAGTGTTTTCTAGGGCAGTCAGTAGGAATCAATGAGAGGAAGTACTACTAGCGATAGCTCCCCCTATTACTCCGCTATGAAGGAAAGAATGAATATATCCATGGTGCGCCAGGAACAACTCTATCAGAGCGTCCGAAAAAATTCCCCCTACATTGCCTGTTGAACGCCTGCGTAGGTCAATTGGTTGATGTTACAAACCAATAAACATTCTGAAGCTGATTTCATTATAATGAAAGGACTGCGGCAAACAGAGGTAAAATCAAAGTTTATTGTAGTAGGTCAAACAGACAAAGAGTTCATAATGGGAAGGGATCGAAACGAAAACGGCCGAGGACAATACGTCGTCAAAGTGCTGCGCTTGAAATCGCTTCGGCTGGAAAATTTCTCGGACGTGCGGACACCCCCTCTCCAAAAAGCAGTGCCCCTCTTTCGCATATCGGTTTTGTAAAGGAGGAAGTGGAATTAATGCGCCCGGGGGTTGGACAACAATGGATAATGATTGAGGATAACGATCGGTGAGAGTATAGCGACCCAACAATGGCCCCTCACATATATTACACGCGGTTATGCAGATTATAGTGACAGTACCCTCTCCGTCCGATACCTACTTCGATACAATAAACATTCTATAATTTATATTCCTATTTACCTTTTAACAGCTTAAATCACATTTCGACCTTACCGATTTGTTTTCATTGTAAATATTTTCAACTCCAATAATTTTTTTCAGGATTTATGAACAGAATACCTAAAGAAATTGCGTAATGTGGAGTGGGAAAAAAAGGGGGGATAAACCTTTTTTGAAGGCTTAATTAAAAACTTGGTCTAAACCACTTGACCCTCCCCACGAGGGTCGCTAAAAATGATAAGCACTTATAATAAAATTATGTTTTCAACTTGTTTTTACCTAAAGAAAAAAATTGTTACACTTCTAATTAGCGACAACAGGTGAAACTAAGCCTTTGTCTCAAGATATTAAAACTTTTCACTCCCTTACTTTTTTTTTTATTTTCTCTTAAAAATCGTGTAGAAAATTAGAACCTTGAGTAATTTAACTTCCTCACTAGGAACTCATTAAATAATACTAATAATTAAGGGGGTGGCGTGGCCCCTGGAGTTAAAGCAGCGGCCCTTCCCCCTTTCGGTGGTGCAAAGGTCATAGGTTCAATTCCCAAACTGGAATGTTTTTTTATCCCTTCAAATTTAAATTAGATTGGAATGTTTTTTGGTTCTTCAAAGCCTTTACAAACTCTGACGTCACAATCTCAAATTACCTGAGAAGACATCTATTTCCTCTCTTCAAACATTACAAACAGAAATGATTGTGTGGAAAAAAGTTATTGAACATTTTTCTTGTAACTTTGAAGTAGGAAAAAAAAAGGTTTTAGGTACAAGTCGTTTGTTAACATTTATACAAAGTTGGCTAATTGCCATTTTAAATCGGGTCGGAAGGGGGTGTACGTAAGGCTTAATTACCCGCCATTATCCTCATCGATTCACTTTTTGTAGCGATTCCTTGAAACCCCTTTTCATAGTAGCCCTCCGCCCCTTCGAACGACCATCAAGCCCGCACTCGACAAACGACTTGGTAACCAATGAATTTCAAAAGTACATATTGTTCAGAGAAAAAAAAATCCCTTCTATCCTTTGATTAATATGTTTTATACAACATTAATTTTCAACCAGGATTTCAAATTGAAAGTTTAGAACTGTTTAATTGGCCATGTTTAATGCCGTAATTCTCCTCTTCCATTTTGTTAATTACTCTATTAAATTTATACTAGTTTCATATAATTTATGCTCAATAAAAAATTGGCCAGATTCTCTAGTGAATGTCTTAGGAATGCTGCGGATTATTTGCATGATTTATTTCTACGTCATGATTTTGTAAGGGAAACACCTTGGACGTTCGAGTTTTATGCTCGGTCGTTCATAATCTCCTACCGTGTGAGATAACCGGACCTGTCGGCGCGAGAGACAATGCTATTCCCCAATTGGGAATACGGCCTTCTCTTATCTCCGGTTCTCCCCCCTCGCCAATACCCGAGCGGGCAACAAGATTACGCGGGATAATGCCTTTATCTCCCACACCATCTTTCCCACCGGCTTACTACCCTCTACAATATAATTCCTATATCCCTCACATTATAAATACAATTATAAAAAATGTTTAAAGTGAATTTATATAAAATGATAAATCTTCTTGGTCTCGAGAGGTTCGAAAAACGTTAGGGGGAAGTCTGGTGCTTCAGGTTGATTAATAAGCTGGGTGATAAGTAACTGTTGATAAATGGTCTGCGGTGAACACTTGTAGAATGTCGACCATCGGGCCCTAATTTTTTTCCGCCCACTTTTTTCTCTAAATCCTTAAAGAAAAGAAAGGAAAAAGGATCCCTGGACGCCATCATCTTGTAGTTTGAAAATCTTAAGTAAAGTAGTTGATTTGTTTTATTTTATGGTTGTCGAGGATTTAGTACATATGAGGCGCTCCGGGTACGAAGGGCGAACTCGACATCGGACAAATTTTTTTTTTCATTTTCAGATTCTAGACCTTTTGAAGAATACACCCATGTAATTTTTATATTGAGTTTCCCTTTTTTTCCCCTTTAAAATACGTAAAAACCGATATGCGGCAAAGCTCTAACTGCGATATCCGAGCGGGTACGAAGGGCGAACTCGTATCCTAGTCCACTCCTCTTGGAATAGCTCACCGCCACGAAATAAAAATATATTATACATTTTGTGAATTAATAATCGTAAAAAATATTCGAAAATTTTTAAAAAACCCTTTCCTCTATGATTCTATAAAATCTAAAATCTCGCCACGAAAATTCCAGAGAGTGACTTTTCTGTCGAGTTCGCCCTTAACAGAAAACTTTAAAATGCGAATATCTTGAAACTACGTTTTGTCGAGTTCGCCCTTCGTACCCGGAGCGCCTCATATTATGATACTTCATTAAAAAAAAAAAACAAACAAAAACAGATGCAATCTAACCCTTTTATTGAATGCTTCAAATATTTTTTCTGACTCCGACATTGTTATTTTTAACTTAAAAAAGTTGCTTACATTGGATTTGAGGATTTAACTTCAGGGAAAAATATTAAACAATTTAATTGGAATAACATTTCACAGTCGGATTGTTCTCTCTTTTTATTTTTTTTTTCGCATTTAAATTGAATTTCCTCCCGACTTCCCGAATAAAGCTGAAGGTGACTTACAAACATGGAAATTCACTTTTGAGAAGTTATCAAAAATGTTCGGTTTCAAGCTTGAACTTTTTGAAACACGATTAATTATGAAGGGGCTTAAAATGGAAAGTAACCATTTCCCCCCTGCCCTTGTACTGACTGAAAAGGACGGTTAACGTTTGAATGTTTTCTGTTAGACTAATGACGTTCCATAATATTTCAAACTCCATTAAGTTATTGTCAAAACCTTTTAAACGACAACGATACAACCTAAAACAACAATAAAATGAATTCTAGAATTTATTGTTGACATTTTCATATCAAATTATCGACAATTGGGTACGTTAACATTAGACATCCTAAAAGCCCACAAAACGAGTTATTATTGACTTTTTGGAATTAAAATATACATCCTAAAGACCACAAAATGCCCTCTTTATTACGTTTTATTATAATTCAACGCCTTCTGAATCTTTAGAACGCACCAATCTTAGGTAATCGTCATGTGCATCAAACTGCTTTTATTTTTTGGAGGAGGTTCTTAAAATTCTGTAAAAAGAGGGATCTTCTGTCAAGAAACCGAGAAAAACTCCCAAAAAATCCTGTGCAAATGGGGGTTTACTGTTTATAAAACCCGAGCGAAACTCCTTACAATCCAGATAAAATGGAGGTTTCTTCTGAAAACATCCAGACTCCTCTAAAACTAGCAAAATGTGATAAAAAAAAGGGCATTACTTGAAATATTGGGGGACCTGATTCCAGGGTCACCGGAAACACAGGAAATATGGCGAAACCCCCTGGTCCCATATATAAAAGTCAGCTTGTTTCTTGGACATAATTATCGTTGAAACGCTTTAGATTCCCCTGCTTCCTTGATAGTTGAATCGTTTTAAAACCCACTGCCTTCAAAACCGTTTATGTGATGTTGAGATAGCTCGAGTATTTCCTTTGGATGAAAAAAAGGTTACTATCGGTTTTAAGTGTTCTTTCTTCGTTGCTTCCTGACTATCAAGACCTTATATCGATTAAATGACTAAACCAGGACAATAGATGAACCAAGTTAAATCGAATTTAGACTTTTATAACGCCTAATGATGTTTGGTATTAGCTCTTATTTTATCCGTTGAGAAGAGTTGGAGTCGCAATAATCGGTGGGTAAAAGTGCTAACTGGACCGAGTCAACAATAGACTGCATTGTCAGGCTATACCGTCTCCCCTAACGCCGTCTGAAGCGACGATATCAGCACACTAGACCCTTTCCACCCTCCCTTTCAAAAGGCACTTACCTTTTTTTATTTTTTATTTATCACGATTCCTTCGCATCGAAAATCTATTTTTCCAATACAACAATTTCCTAAACGTAAAAAAATATTTTTAAAACATTTCATTGGTGCTTTCGAAAATTGTTTTTTTTTTCCCCTAAAAGAGAAAGTCGGATTTCTCTCTCGGCATTGCAGGCGTATAAATAAAGACATTCTTGAAATTGTGTATTTCAACCGCTAAATTTCGTTTTGTAAATTTTACCTCGGTATAATGAAAGGCGGAAAGCAGTTAAAACAGAAGTTGAACGTCTATTTAATTTCGTTTCATTATAATTATTTCCGTACTGACAAGACTGGAAATCTAAGTTGGTAAATTATTCTCTTGACTTTTGAGTTTTGATAAATACGTTACGAAAGAGGAGGTAAAGAGATTGAACTCTGTTGATATCGCATGTGGCCTGAGGTCTTCTTAAACAAACTATTCAGGGACACGCAACAAGACCTAACGTTTCTTCCACATACCATTAACACCCGCACACTATAAATTTCTTAGCTTATTTTACAAAACTTCTTCATCGTCTCGCATGCAACCGGCTTCCATAATAAGCCATTGAATCCAGGTATTTTTTTTTGAAGTGGGGAAGCGCTAGAAGGAAAAAAGAACGTTTTCAGGTTGTAAAACGGGGTTTTCAAACTATATTCAACTAGTTCTTTTATATGCAAAATAAGAAAACATTAATTTCCGGTTTTATATTTACCCGGGATCCAATTAAGTTGGATTGGACAACGGATCTTCTCGCTTTTCCGACTTTGCTAATAACGAAGGAAAAGAGGGAGCGAAGGGTAAAACTTGTTCTAATTATAGACTCTGAAATTAGCAGTCTTTTTAAAAATATCGATTGATTAAAATTAAAACGGAAAAGTTATATTTTCGAAGGGGGGAAAAATTTTTGAATTGAAACCGAGGATTAACAAGGGTAGGGGCGAAAAAAAATTCCGTTTCCGAGTCGCTGTCAATTAATGGCGTGTAAAGTGGTGACTGCGGCTGGAACGATCGTGATATGGCCTAAAAAAAATTCCTCCTCTCCTTTTTTAAAAAAAGTCGTACTTTTAGTAAAATTCTTCAATATTGAACGGTCATAAAAGCTTGGAATGGAATGAGTTATCGGCGAACTTAAAGACAGGAGTGAAGAGGGGCTTAAATGAAGAAAGACCGTTTGGGAATCCTGATACCGCTTTAGGGGCGGAATAAATTTTATGGTTAATCGTAAAACTTTTTAAGTGGGTAAATTAGAATGGCTTTATAGGATCCTTGGAAATTCTAAGAGAGCATATTTTTTTTAATAGATTGTTATTATTCTTTTTTTTTTTTCGGTGACAGGAAGAATTAATTTATATGTTGCTTAAGTTTCCTGAGGTATGAATTTAAATACGTTTCAAAATCGATAAAATTTTATAACGAGAATATAAATTTTTCAACAAGATCGTAAATATTCACTGATGCCTTCTGATACTCCAGCCACCCCTAAAAAGAAAAAAAAAAGTCTCTTATTTTATATCTTCCTAACCTATAAATTTTTAGGGAAAAGAAAGTCAAGTTTAAAATTAGAAAACAACTTTTACAAGTTAAGAATTTCCCATGATAAATGAAGAATTTTAAATTTTATCACCAGAATTTAATATTTTTTTTTTTGTAATTCGCTAGTGAATTAAAAATTCAAAATGATAAATATGGACTTGAAATGGCAAATGCTGGGTATTTAATTTCCGATTATGTAAATACCGGCTGCAGTTTTATATTCGGGAGGATAAAAAAAGAAGACATTAGTGCGAAAGGGGCTTGATCTAGTTGATTTATTCTCCTTAATTGCCTAAACTTTCATTGCTCCTCACTGACTTCTAATTGCCTCGAAGGCCCTGGAAAGGGGTTTTTTTACTTCTTAAAATCTTTGACAAATTTGCACATTTTAAAAGCCGTTCGTTTATCGAAAAGTGCCCTTAAGGGAAGACCTTTCGACTTGGAAATCGTGGCTTTTATGACTGAAGAACTTTAAAGGATTAAAAGTTTTCTTGAGATATATTTTCAGCTTTCATTTTCAGGGAAATGGAATATGGAGGTTAAAAGTAACATTAGACGAAGTTTAATTGGGAGATAGTGTTAAAAAGATGTCTTATTAACCCATGTCACAAATGCAAGCAGTTTTTCAAGATGTCACTTATGAAAAGAGAGGAGGATACATTTTTTTTATCGATTCCCCTTTGCTAAAATACAAAAAGGGCGCTTTTTAGTATTCGACATTGTGCGAGAGTTGGCTTTAATTAAAACTGTAAAGGTTTCTGAGGCCACCCCTTTTAGCTCTTAGCGCAGGGGAAAAGGAAAAGGGTTTGCGAACCTCGAGGGTCCGCCTCATATTTCAACCTTTTCTCAAAATACATTTACACGACTCACGTTTCTTATTAAATTATTTCTGTTTGAAAACTCGCTCTCGACGGAGAAAAGGCCGTGATTGTCGCTCGAGAGTTTTTCACGCGTTAGTTTTTCGACCTGTCGGGAAATATAACGAACTGGGAAAACAGAAGAGGAAAATACTGCTTTTTAGTTTCTTCTTTTTTCTCTCTCTTTTTATTAATTTACCCCATCCGTGCTTCGTTTACTACGAACAGAGGAAACTACTGTCACCGATTTTAACCTTTTAGGATTTTCTATTTGGTATTAATTACGAAAAAGAAAATCTTAAGATCTTCAGAAATTTACCTTTCAGGCATTTAGGTATTTAGAGTACTCCTCCACCCTTTCCAAAAATTAACAATTTTTTTACATGATATTTTTCAAATCATTAGATTTTGGGGTCATAAAAAGCAGGATTATTTTTAAACTTAAATCACGACGAGAAAACGTTATACGAAGTCCCGAAATCATAAATGTCCCGGTCACTTTTCAACGTGTTGATTTATCGCAAAAACGCTTACCGTTTTTCGTTTGCGAGGGGGTTGAAAAAAAGGTTATGGAGCGGAGGGGCAGAGGATTGTGTACTATGCGACAAGCGATGAATAATCATTGGATTTCCCGCTGTCCCGAAGTGACGTTACGCTAAAGTGATTTTAATAGATTATGCAAACCTCATCGATCCCAATAATACCGCCGAAATGACTTTTTTTCGTCCAATCCCCAATAATTTCTCTGTTTGCATTCCAAATAACTTTTTTTCCCTTTGGACTCTGCAGAATTTGGATACTTCGAAATCTTTGGCTTTTCTGTATCTTGGGAATGAAACATTTATACAGCAGGTAGAGAAATTCGGGTCTAGTGTGCACCCTTGTCACTTACCGCTCCACTACTCGATTAGTAGCTTGATACGCCTGCATCTGGTAGAAACCCGAGTATTTGCCCATCCAATATTAAGCCCCTTCTTCTATTTATTAGCTTCCGTAAAGCCACACAAAATTCTCTACGAACGACAAAAAAATCTCGGTGTAACACATCGACTTCAGAATCTCCAAAAACTATGAAAAAAATTTTTTAAGTGTCAAGTTAGAAATAATGGGCTCTTTGGCCTAGGGATGTGCCTCTCGTAAAGGGTAGAAGTACGAAATTTCTCCCTACTAAAAAAAATTAATAAATAAAAAATCGCAATTTTTTTAGGCCAAAAATTCTTAAAAAATATAAGGAGTAATTGGTGAAAATTTGGTGAAAATCGGATTTACGATTCGGCCGCAGCACATTTTTTAAAATTTCAAACAGACATATCTCCGCCATTTTTTCGAAATTCAAAAATCGCCCTCGTTACATTCTTCTTCACCTGCTAAAGAAATTTTGGTGAAAATTTGGTGAAAATCGGATGAAAATTGTGGCCGTAAAGTGATCCGGAAAAAAACAGCTCGTGAAATGCCATCAATGAAATTTAGAGACGTTAATTTTACTGATCAGGTTTCACCTAAACTGATTTATTAAGCTGAAAAAAATTAAGGAAGAAGAAAAGAGTATAATAAAGTTAGGGCCCCAGTGGGATTCGATCTTACGACTTTTGGGTTACATCTCCAACACTCATCCAAAAAATCCATGGAAGCCTGTAAATGCTTACTTTTTTACCTCTTACCAAAGCCCTCTTTCATATGAGGCGCTCCGGGTACGAAGGGCGAACTCAACAAAACGTAGTTTCGAGATATTCGCATTTTAAAGTTTTCTGTTAAGGGCGAACTCGACAGAAAAGTCACTCTCTGGAATTTTCGTGGCGAGATTTTAGATTTTATAGAATCATAGAAGAAAGGGTTTTTTCAAAATTTTCGAATATTTTTTACGATTATTAATTCACAAAATGTATAATATATTTTTATTTCGTGGCGGTGAGCTGTTCCAAGAGGAGTGGGGCTCCCGGAAAAGGAGTGGGGGTAGTGGACTAGGATACGAGTTCGCCCTTCGTACCCGCTCGGATATCGCAGTTATAGCTTTGCCGCATATCGGTTTTTAAGTATTTTAAAGGGGAAAAAAGGGCAAACTCAATATAAAATTACATGGGTGTATTCTTCAAAAGGTCTAGAATCTGAAAATGAAAAAAAAAAAATTTGTCCGATGTCGAGTTCGCCCTTCGTACCCGGAGCGCCTCATATTTTCCTCACTAATAAATGTGAACCTGAATTGAGATTTTATCAGGAGCTCAGGAACACTTGAAAGTGGAATTTCTGAATTCCCATTCATTCTTCTATTTAATTTTTATTTATACAGTAGATGCAAAGTTAAGAAGATAAACGTGTGAATGGAAAACGAGGGGAAGTATTCAGTGAAGAGTAATATTTTCAATTTGAGCCCTGACTCATGGGATAGAGATGTTTCTGACGGGGATTAATAGCGAGAGTGAGGAGGCGACTCTTGATTGACGGCACCCTCTCCCCGCCCATTCCCTGACGTATCAGCAGCCATCTCGCATCTGTTCCCCTTGGCTAAATATCATTCCATATCCGTGACCCTCTTTCCAGTGAGAAAAGCCAACACGTTCGGAAATCAAAAAATTTCACACACCCCTTTCCTCCAAGACGAAAACAAACGAATTATGGGAAAATACATTTTAGGATATAACGAATTCATGACGTTTATTCCTGAATAACAAACAGGAAAATTTAACACTCTAGGATTAAATCCATAATTAATGAACCTCTATATTATATAAGGGTTCAAAAGCAGGATTTTGAAAATTTATCATTCATGCTGATTTACATAATACTTGAGCTTTAATTCCCAAAATTTTATTTTTATTGACAACAGTGCCATCTATTTTCCGTTATGCTATTTTTGGATTTTCCCTACACCATTGAGGACTTTGAGGAATTTTAGCTTCGATTTGAGGATTTTTTTTATGCGTAGATTAGATAAAAAGAATTAAATCACATGTTCAATTTGATATTTCATTGAATTTGAGTATTCAAATCTTTGTTGGTAAAATGTGTGGGGAAAAGGGCCTAAAGGGAAGATTTAAACATTCTTCATACTCTCTCAAGTCTGCATTTCTTCTATCCCCCCACTTAGCATAATTCTCGACAGGCTTTGGGCTCTTCGGGAGAGATTTCTCGTTGTCTTTTACATAACTCTTTTTTACATCTGGAAAATGCTATTTTATTTTTGGTTTCTTAAAATTTGTGCTGTTTTGAGGGGTGGGGGGCGTGAATGATTAAAGAACTTGAGTTTTTAGCTGTCAGTCGGTTAAAGAATTATGTTTCATTAGTGTTTGCATATAAATTACAAAATAATCTGTATTCCAGGGCTTTCGACCTCGCCGGGGCTCGAGGAAGGAAATAAAATCTCCCAAAGTTTCCTAATCTCACTTAATTAAACTACTTTCCGAACCCCCCTCCATTTTGACTAAATTGACAAAAAATTACGCAAAAAAGTTAAAATGTGAAAATTTAATCTTGCCTTTATAGGGTAGGAAAACAGACACGAGAATAATTTGTGATAATTCGAGGTGAAAGTGCGTTCCTTCTGTCTTCGTAAACTGAAACTTAACGTTCCTTGACTTTAAGTAGAATGCTTACACGAAATTTAACGTTAAATGAAGGTGGTAATGACCTATTTCTGGCTTAAGGTCTCCTTGAAAATTATGCTTTTGTTTAAATATTTTTAGAAGCATTCATGAGAAGTTGGCGGGATTTCATCTCTGACAGCGCCTCTCGTGGGAAATACTGAAATCTCTTTGTTGGAAAGTTGAACAACGTTGGCGTCTTTTTGAAATAAAAAGTAAATTTCTCATACTTTATCAGGATCATGTTGATGTTTTGCTATTGAAGTTTTAACGAATTAGATTTAACGTTTTTGTGGAAAACAAGGGCATTTTAGGCTTGCTAAGTAACCTTGATGAGATACCTAGCTGTACAAATTAATTTCCCTCTGGTGCTTTCAGGCTTAAACTTTGCTTTGAGATCCTGTAGGCTCAAAGCGAATCCGGTCTGAATTCCATGCCGGGATTCGAGTCTAAAACCACTATTCATTACCTAAACACTATGCATTTGACAACGAAATTCTATTCAATTAACTAGACCCGATAGATGTGGAAGGGAAAAAAAATGGATTTTTTGAGGTTTTGTGACTAGAATTTATTAATAGCAAAGCCTCGCGTGAGGGGAAGAAATAATAACGTTGCGAAAGCAAAGGAGGACAAAATATTAGCATTTTTCTTTTATCAAATAGAACCAACATTTTAGAGTTGGAAGTCTTCGAGAGACACCAGGAGGTGTTGGCCGATTGTGTTAAGGCGATCCTTCTTTCGTTCAAGGTCATGAAGTTCGTCGCTTCGCCGCGCCCTCTATGCTTCCCTACCACTTTATTTTGTAAAGGAACTTCAGAGCTAGAACTTCAACTAATCAAGTTATCATTTTTTTTATTAGCGAAACCCAAACTTTAGATTAAAAAGAAGGTCCCAGCTTGACGGTTGATTTTATCCAAGGTCACTTCGCTTGATTAAAAACAGAATTTTAAAATCTTGTTTCCCTACCTCCTAAACATTTAAATTAATAATTCAGGAGGACCTAACCCGTGGGTTTCGTCCAAGTCGGTTAGCGGGGCGGCTAATGTCCCGAACGGTCATGCTAAAACATCTGGGCCCTAAATAAATTATCAACCACCCCCCTCACCCTCACCGTACTACGTATGTGGGTCACTGATTGATAAATCTCACAAAAAAACATCGCCCCAAAAGATTTATGGTCACCGACGATTTTAACCTTTTTTCTCTATTCGTTTTTCCCCTATTAATAGTAAAGTTTTTGAGAAAAAGGGATTTTTTTTTTCATTTGGGAAAGACAGAATGGAAAAAAGAAGACATATAGGCCTTAAGATCACGCAAAAATACCATAAACCAATCAAACACCTGCTTATCAGATCTTCCGACGGAGCTTCCTTACTATAAAATAGTTTTAAAAAATTTCGATTCTACCGAAACTTTTGGTCATAAAAGAAACTAAATTGATGAACCTATTCACGACAAAAAAGATCCTTTCTGAGGCGCTCCGAGTACGAAGGGCGAACTCAACAAAACGTAGTTTCGAGATATTCGCATTTTAAAGTTTTATGTTACGGGCGAACTCAACAGAAAGTCATCCCCTGGAATGGGAAAAGGAGTGGGGGTTGTGGACTAGGATGTGGAGTTCGCCCTTCGTACCCGCTCGGATATCGCAGTTAGAGCTTTGCCGCATATCGGTTTTTACGTATTTAAATCAACATAAAAATTATATTGGTGTATTCACCAAGAGGTCTAGAATCTGAAAATAAAAAAAAAAAAATTTGTCCGATGTTGAGTTCGCCCTTCGTACCCGGAGCGCCTTATGTATAGTCTGCGCAAATAATGAGAAGGTTTATAATAAAATTCTCATATTTTGGTTTTTATGATAGAAGACAAAAACAATTTGTTGTGCCCTCTGGGTAACATTATGTCAAAAGTGGGTACATGTTGATTATTTACGAGGGTCGACGGTCTAATTAATCTCTATTGAAACTCAGGTGTCTCCTGTCATGGCTCGTCTTTCGACTTGAACATACTCGGCGCTCGGGTTACGCCGCTGTCGAATTTACAAGGTGTCGTCGTTCATTTTGAAATATTTCGTATACTCCTTAACTTTTCTTTTGCTCCATTAAAGAATCGGGTCAGAGGTATAAAACTTTACGGCCCAAGACTTCCTTTCGTGACTTCACTTTGATTGAATTAACGTTTTTCTTTAGTTCGAATCTTTCGGAATTGTTCGTCGATAGAAAGAAAATTGGGTTTTTAAATAATCAAACAACAATGGACGTTTCATCCAATTACCCATGTACCTTTCAAAGAACACCATCAAAATTAAATTTATTTCTAAGAGTAAGTAATACTCTAGAACTTAAAAATCCAGGGTAAGAACGATTTTATCGATGTTTGAGGATATGAGTCGCTCCGGGTACGAAGGGCGACCTCGACATCGGACAAATTTTTTTAACTTCCTTAAAGAAGTTATTGTGACACCCTCGACGTCGGGTTTTTGGGGAAGGGTCCTCCAGTTTTTTTTCATTTTCAGATTCTAGACCTCTTGGTGAATACACCCATATAATTTTATGTTGAGTTCGCCATTTTTTCCCCTTTAAATACGTAAAAACCGAAACTTTAAAATGCGAATATCTCGAAACTACGTTTTGTCGAGTTCGCCCTTCGTACCCGGAGCGCCTCATATAGGCCCAGTCAGGAGCTTTTGCCAAATTGTCAGCAGAGACTTTAGTACTTCTAGATTTCGGTGTGAATTAGCCAAAAATAAGAAATTTCAATTTGAAAAGAGGAAAAAAAACTTTTTATTATAAGGTAGAGGTTTATGGAGAGGAAGGATTTTTGCTTCAGCCTCTTTTCTCCCGGGAACCTGTATATAATATATTATACGGTAGGTGGAAGAAACAACGGCCTCCCTAGGACATAAATGCAACTTGATGGCCTCTTCAATGCGCACTTATAAGGAAAACAGCTAAACTTTCACGTGTAAAAATGCCATGGAAAGGAAAAATATGAAAAAAAGCGTAGAAGAAAAAAAATTTCTTTAACGAAATTCTTGAGTTATTGTCCAAGTTCATCATGATAAAAAAATTGTTTTTACTCTATAAATATTCATTGTTTATTTCAATTTCAGTATTTATAAATAAAAACGGAATAATTAGAATCTTCTCATGATTTTGGGTGGTTTCCTTAATGATCATGCGATCTGGCAATTAAGCTATCAAGATCGGAATATCGTAAATTAGAAGTGAAGAAATGAATGGACAAAAATTCGTTGTTATTGAAGTTTAAGATTGCTTTTTGAGACAAAGGAAGCTTCTTTTTTGACCCATTAAATGGATTACGCTCTGAAATTTCCATTACCTTAAAATAGATTGGATTATAATTTTATTTTATTTTTCAAAGGGACTTTTCCTTTAAAGCTCGTATTCGATTAGAATAAATTTGTCAAACGCAAACGGTTTTTTATTTATTTTATCACTTTCTCAATATGGATTTGAATTCCCCTATTTCTCATCCCTTTTGAAAGAGAGGGAGGGGAAAAAAAATGAAGTGGCCCCTGAATGTAATGGGGTATCTTCGATTTTCATAAAACCCAATGACCGAGAATAAATGCCGAGATAAAGAAAAAAAGGGATAATCGCGAAAATGAGTGCGAAAAAGGAAGTTTTATATAAAAAAAATTAATAAAATTGTTTATTTCAAACCAATGGTACACCAGCGTGAATGGCGGTTTCGATGCCGATTCCGTTCGTTTTGACGGCGACTTTCACGGTACCATTTCTCCCCAGTTCGTGTTCCGGAATTCGCTACTAGCCAATACTCGACGTTTTTCTCCCATCCCCAACCGATAATTCTGACAGAATGTTCACCAACCTTTTCCCCTGTCAGTGTCTGTAAATTCCTGCAAAAAAAAAAGTTTAAACGAATCAAAATTGAACTGTCAAATACTGCAGTCAGAGGATTCCATATCAAAATAATTTTTGTATGGACGACTCGTCCCCTAGAGATAAATTTTAATCTTCATTCAAACATTTTGTCCCCACTTTTTTTTGGGCTTCAAATTCGCACTTTTGGATGTCGAACATTTTAACAAATTATTGTTTTTTGGATGAACTTTTCTTCTTAGAATTGAAAAATTGTTGAAAAGTTGCGACCGAAAAATTGCGGAAGAAGCACTTGGAAGTTAAACGCTTGTAGGACGGTTATTGTTTCTTATTATCGCATTAGAAAGTTTTCTTGGGGGCAGACTCCGATAGTTACACCTCCTGATTTATCACATTCTCCTTTTAATAAACGAGTTGCATAAATTTATAAACTTAAAACGAGTACCTTATCTACATAAATATTATTGTCTCCTAATAAATCCCCCATTTTATGAAGATTAAGTGAAAAAGTTTTCCGCATAAATTACATCAAGTTGTTTTAAATTCAATTGTTATTATTTTTACCTGATTTATAAACTTGGAAGTCCTCATAGACGGTGATACCGGCCTGGACGGGTCCATAAAGTAATATTTCTTTCTTTATTTCGTTTGGATCCGACATTACTTTTACGAACTTTTGCTAAAACACATTTTTTTTTTCGGTCCATAAATAAAAAGTAAATACCTTTGTGAACGTCTTGTTCGAGAGGGACGTCGTATGCGCTGTTGGTGCAAGTGGTTGTACATTTTGGGACTTCGGGTTCTGGAAGGCTTTGACAATTTGGACGGTCACCATTTGTATGGTGTTCACATGGTTCTATAGATAAGGCTTACATCCCTTAAAAAATCGTTAAAAAATGAATTTTTCTTTTAAATTTACCAAGGAAGAATTATGAGATCCTCCGGTGACTATTCCGTGCTTTTGAAGTAATTCCAGGCCCTGTAATCGTCCCCTCCGTCACAGGTGGTCGTCCGCACGTAAACACCACAGCAGGAGAGAAGATGATGGGAGGAAAGGGGAAGCTTAAATTTACCACCGGTCGCGATACATACACGATCCGAAAACGTCGAAGCTCCAGCCACTGCCTAAAATGTTTTTTTATTATAAATCGCGGGAATAAAAACATTTGAATTGACTGAACTGATGGACACAATTTTTTATTTTTATTCAAATTAGAGCATTCTAAAAATACTTGGTTACGTTTAAAACTCCGATGGACACCGTCGAACGGTTTCGGTTTCACTTAAAATTAATAAAAAAAAAAGTTTTTTTTACCCAACATGCACCGCAGGCTCCTTGATCTAAAATGGAAGAATAGTCGGGCATTCGGGCCACTGTTTACGTGCGTCGAACGCGGGATCGGCCCCGGAAGCTCCACGACCTGAGACTCCTCTCCGGCAAAGTAACCGTCGGCCTAGGTCGAGAATTTTTTAAAAGTTTCTTCACGTATCCCTCATCATCTTCGAAGTTTCGGGCCGCCTTAAATTTTCAATCACTCCAACCATAAACAATCCGAAACCTACCGTCCAAGTAGAATGATAATCGTTGACGATATCGACCAAATTTTTTGCGAAACTATCAGCAAAAACCACTTCAAAAATTAAGAATAATAAATTAAAAACATCCTAGTATTGAAGACTAAACAAGATCGTTATAAAACGTGGCAGCTTTTATACAAATTACCCAACTGATTAAACTAACTAATTAGATTCTCCATTTCGGTTGATTAATTTTTAATTAAAAGCGACCAAATAGCTTTTGTGTTAAAGTTGTAATTGTCACTGATAAATAGAGAGTCTGGTTTTTTTTCTCCTCAAACCCATTACTTGTATTTGTTTAATTCTCTTTTTCTTCTAGGATAATATCTGACCGATTACTTATCGATTTTTTTAAAAATACCATCTGAGCTTTTTTTTAAGTTGAAGACGAGGTTATCAGGGAGCCGAAAAGCCATGTCAATATAATCTCCCCCTTTTTGCAGATCGCTAAAACGGGGCTTTCTCATTACCTTAGCTTCTTCCATGAAATGAAAACCGTTTTTTTAAAACAGAGATAGCCGGAGGACTTCTCTGATTCAGGATATGCTTCCTTTTTTAATCTTGAAGATAGTGTTTGTTTTTTTGGGGTATAAAATAAAAAAAAGGGCCTTTATTCCGAAAATGGAGAAGTTATTTAGGTCATAATAGGGCAATTTTGTACTTTTAAACTTAAAATTGGAAATTCTATAATATAATGAACATTAGAAGCTTTGATCAACTTGGAGAAGAGGGCTCAAGCCCAAGATTTTTTCGAGTATGCGGGAAGGTAGAGTTTTTTAAATCCATTTGTATCTATGAAAAATCTGGGTTCCCAATTTAGTTTGACCACCTCAATCGAACAAACTTTTCCTCTCCCACCATAATCTTGAAAAAATCTGATTTTTTAAAATTTTCCGCCAATTATTTGTTTCTGAAGAAAATGTAATTTGAGACGTAGTTATTGATGTAATTTGGTCTTAGAAATGAGGATTCTACAATAATTGCTCCAAAGAAACAAATTTAATTGTTCTTTCTCTATTAAAAGAGGGTCGAACCTAGATAAACTGATTTACCTTCCTTCTCCTCTGATTTTCTTCATTCAATAATTTCTTGTTGTCTTCGACTCGAGATTTTCAATAAGAAAGTTTTCTTCATTTTGTATCTTCTAAATTAATCGTTAAAGATCGAAATAATGACCCGGGGCCTCCAGTGTATTGAGGGTATCACTATAATTTTCTTTTGAGAAAGTTCAAAATTGGATTGATTAGAACAAAACGAAGGAGGTGACATTCAGCTCCCAGGGGCTTCGGGTGAGTTTTTCGTGTGATATTGAATGGCCTTGACCTCGAGTGTCTTCTTGATTTTTATCTAATAATCTTATTGTTCTTTTAGGAGTCGAAAAGAAAAGTTTCGCCCTTTAAAAAGGCCTCGGTTTTATTTATAATTTTCTTTATTCATAAAGTGTCTGTTAATTAACGAAGGTTGATTAAAGTTTCAAATCCGGAGTCACACTTGCTTTTGAACTAAATCACTTTTCCTTTTCAATTAGGCTTTTCTCTCACCCTTCCTTTTACATTTATTTTCTTTTGTTATGCAATTCTCGAATTTATAGAAGCCTGTTAGCCGACGGCGTCTTAAAAAGGGTCTTGTATATACATAAGTCACCTCCCCCACCGCCCTTTCCCGTGAAAACTGCTCCATAAAGCAGGTTTATTTAAGCATATTACCTGCAATTCGTTCTTTAAGTCACACTGTAGAACGAATTGAGCCTTTGTATGTTTTTATATGCAAATTGGAAACAATTGGCGCCCATACTACTTTAAACGGAGCAGACTTTTATGGTAAATTATATTTTCATCCATATTTCACAATGCTGTATATTTTCAACTTTTTTTGTCTTTTTAAACAAAAGTAAAAAATATTTTGTAAACAGAATTCGAATTTTAAAAGTAAGAACTTCATCCCCGATTAACTTTTCTCGGTGATGAAGACGTTAGGAAATAACACGTAACCTCTCTAGTGTTTGAAAAAAAAACTTTATCCGACTTGTTTTCCCTTTCTCGGAAGCCTTTTTCGCGTTTTCTCTTAAAGTCGTAAATCACTGAGTTTTCTCCGATTCCTTCTTTTATATTTGGTCAGAAAAGCACTTAAATATTGTGCTTTATAGCACTCTCGGTTATGGCCTCTATAAAATAAAGCTTTATCGACCGGAATCTTAATTAGGCGAAATTCATCTTTTGAAAAATGAAACTTTTGTGAACGTAAAACCCGCGTTTTTATTCATACCTTCGCTGACTTCGATATAATAAATCGGCGATTCTGAACATTTTTTCTTCCTCAAAGATAAGTTGTTGTAACACCCTACACGGTTTTTAAAAATGCATTTTCATTGTAGAAACAAATGGAAGAGTTGGTGAAAATCGATAAAAAGTTTCAAAAAAAAAGGGGGGGGGGGGGTGGATAACTGTAGTTGATATGAGGCGCTCCGGGTACGAAGGGCGAACTCAACAAAACGTAGTTTCGAGATATCCGCACTTTAAAGTTTATGTTACGGGCGAACTCAACAGAAAGTCATGCCCTAGAATGGGAAAAGAAGTGGGGGATGTGGACTAGGATACGAGTTCGCCCTTCGTACCCACTCGGATATCGCAGTTAGAGCTTTGCCGCATATCGGTTTTCACGTATTTAAAGGGGGAAAAAAGGGCGAACTCAACATAAAAATTATATGGGTGTATTCACGAAGAGGTCTAGAATCTGAAAATGAAAAAAAAAAATATGTTCGATGTTGAGTTCGTCCTTCGTACCCGGAACGACTACTGGTTGACTACTGGTCTTTTTGTACCTCGATGTCAGAAAGACCCATTGCCAAAAATCATCTTTCTAGGGTTTCGCAATAAGTTTCTTTAAAACTCAAAAAGAGCTCTAAAAGTTATTGTGATAGCCTTGAAAGATTGTTTTCGGAAACGGGTCATCCAGAACCTAGGGTCAAAAATACCATTGATCATTTTTATCTTCGCCAATCAGATTTCCTTGATTGACTGATGCTTTTGGATAATTTATGTATTTGTAATTAAAAAAAATAGTTTATTTGGGGAATTTTAGTTTTGTTAATAATTTATTATTATTTTCAATAAGTTTCGAAGGGGTGACCGGAAATTAGTAATTTAGTTGCTAGTTTCACTTTCACGTATTGTTCGAAGGCGCGCGGGGGTTCGGAAGGGGCATACGGTTCACCGCTCCTTCAAACTTACACTTCTAACGCAATCCGAACCTCTCAACTTTACCTCCTTGAACTTGCCTACATCGCAAACTCAACAACATCCCTCACTCCGCTCACGCCTTCTATTATAACAGTGTTACCTCCTCTACGCCCCTCCAACCGCCAAAAAATCACTTGAATACCAATATCCCCATTCAAAGTACGAGACCTTCACGGATTTGAGTTTCCAGTCAAAGGAACCCCTTGATCTTTTAAAAAGTGTCCCGATGTTTTTTGTTTTTACACGAAATTCTAAAAGATTGAACACTTCTGTGCACTTAGGGTGAAAAAAAAAGTTAAATATTATTTGGCCATTTTGAAGTGTAGATCAATGGCTTAAAACTCAGGGATAGGGAACTCCCGGCTGGACGTAAATATTAAAAGCCCCTTCAGAGTTCTGACCCTTCCGGGAAAGGTTTAAAAATAAAACCGGGATCTCTATCATCTTTGACTGTGGGAAAAAAATTTTATTTTTCAACCTCGTGGAATGGAAACCTCATCTACTAAACTTCATTCAAACTTCCATCAAAACCACCTGTAAACTTTAACAATTTATAGGTTCTTAGAACCAACATAGGCGCTTTCATATACGGCTTCTTCAAAGAGAAGATATTGGAATTCCCTCGATAGATGTTTTCCAGAACCATGTAGAGTCAAAAAAATTGATTGATAAGTCGTTGGTTCCTTTCCACTTTTTATCCAAAAACCTTAAGGATTCATGTACTCCAAATCATACTTTCACTTAGGTACTTCCAGTCGTGGCCCGCTTCTTCTTTTTCAAGGTTTCGTTTTAAAAATTAAAGAATTTTTTTTCTTTACTGCTCAGGGTGACAAGTGCATCAAAAAGGCATGATAAATGGGTTGTCCGGCTTAACAGCCGACCTTCTTAAAACTCAAGGAACGAGGCCTTCTATTTCGGGTGAAAAGAATAAAGGCGCCCCTACAACCCTTTTCTTGCCACCCTATCATTACACCATAGGTGGTAAAACCTCTTTTTAAAAATAGTTTATAATTTATGTTGCTGAAAATTATCATAAGGCAATCGCTGAAGAATCTAATTTTTTTCAGTCCGTGTTTGGACTGTGGCAGTCTGACAATTATTAAACTGCAGCTCGTAAACCCCGGCAAGTTAATATTCATGGTGTAACAACTTGATCCACTAAGCTTAAGATGAAGGAGTTTTATCATTTTGGAATTAGACTATGCCGCCCGCATCAATAATGAGCGATCTCGGTCTCCTGGATGGTAAAACGATCCCTTTTACAACACTTCCCTTTATTAAAAACAAAAACGTTTTTGGGAGCGGGGAAAGTACATGTGCTGATGCTCAGGGAGGGGAGGATTTGCGCCCAGAATGGGGCTTTCGCCACAATGCCATAATGCCAACTTTCACCGTCAAAAACTCAGTGTGACAGTATCAATACCTTCGTTAACAAGTGGCCAATTAGTAGCCTGAAAAAAATTCATAACACTCCGGGAATTGAACCCACGACCTCCATTGCTGAAAAAAGTACATTAAACAAAATAGGCCCTTAGATTTCATAAATTACATTATAACTGCACTCCCATTGTGTGAAAGCACTATATTTAAATGAGTAAGCTCCTCGAGGAGTAATTAACAATTATTATGGCCTCCTCTACCTCTAATTTAGACATTTTTAATTAAAAATATTGAATTTCGAATTTCAACAATTTATGGTCTGAATTTTTGACATTAAAAAAATTAAATCCTTCATTTCAAGCAACAGGAATAAAAAGTTGATGTTTTTAATTTATTTTATGAGAGGATCGGACCTTTTTTATTCACGTAAATGGGATTTTATAAAATTTAATATCATACCTAATTATTGAAATAAAAAAAAATATTAACTGCCAGTCTAGGGCTAGTACCGTGAACTCTAAAGATAAAAAAAATTAATAAAATGATTTTTTTCTCATTTCATGGAATTATTTTGTCAGTTTTTTTTTCTGGACAAAATTTCATTGCCCGGGGACAAAATAAAAGGATTTCTAGTAAATTAAGCCGTAAAAACTAGAAAGTATACGAAGAATAATTTAACTTTTTTTTTAACACGTGAAGTGATCAAAGTAGAATGGAATATGGTAGAGAGGAAATTACATCATGCATTTTTTCATGAATGCATATTGCAAAGGGCGGGTGGAAAAAAAATGCACAAAAATAATTTTGCAAATGCGCCGCGTGCTGGTCGTAATTTGAACTTGATTAAAGCGACTTCTCTGAAACACCGAAGGCATTGACGGAAAAGCAAGGGCGTAAATCACCGGAGCCGGATATTAAAAACACGTTCCCTTCCTATCCGAAAAGAAAAGGCCTTTTTTTTAATTACAAGAAAATCTTTGCTGAAATTGATTGTTTCCGAAGATTTTGAGCTTAACATTTTTTTTTACTCAACAATCCATATTGAATTGATTTGTATTCCAGAATGTTTTTCAACATTTTTAGTATTTTATAGGAGTTCTTCAAGAAAATGTAATTTTTCTCAGATCATGGGCTTTTCAGATATTTAGACTTAGAAGTTAACGTTAAATCAACTACACTGAAAAAACACTCGAATAGGGTAGTGACAAACAAGTTTTTTGTGGGGGACGAAATAGCTGGGGGGGGGGGGGTAATAGGATGCGGTCGGTTTAAGCAAAATGGGCGGAATTGCAGACCGATTTGTCCCCGTCGGGGGTTTCTGTGAGGCGATTTGTTGTGTCCACACTCAGCGGGTACTATATCAACAATAAAAGCATCCTCTCCTCCCTTCCCAAAAGGGTCCCATCTTCCTCTACTCAAGTAGCGCGTTCAGATAAGATTAGGCAGCGCTTGCATAAACACTCCCTCGGCGAGAACTTCAGAAATTTTACGTCTTAAAATGAACGGACGGACTCCAGGTCGCACAATTTGTCCGTCAACTGTAGCACCGCGTTCCACCACCTCTGAGTCTAACGTTGGATAACTCACCGGAGAGGTCAAAGCGGGCCCCAAGGGGTTCTTCTAATCCCTTGATACGAATACACTTCCGCCCTCAGGCTCCTTTCACTAACAGCGTCTTAGCTGTGATAAACATAAGTCTGTCATTCTTTCATTCTCTGGCGTTCATATGGTTATAGTCGTATTTTTAGGTCACAATATAACACTCATGCTCCATTTAATTATTATTTTTTCTTCGCATTTTGGTACCGATCGTTATAGTTCAAATTAGGTAGGTAACGTGCCAGATGCATATTAATCAGTAAACCATAATTTAGGTTTATGTCGTCCACTTGTCGCGTCCTAATTATCCTATGAAATGAGATATCCGAATACCATATATTGGGTTAAGACCCTTCATTTGTCTTTATTATACCCTTCACCTTGCTACATTGTGACCTATTACAGCAGAACATTTTGAGCTTATGGAGCACTAAAACGTGGAGTCCAATAAAAAGTCCGAAAAATGATTTCAAAAAGTTACGTTATGATTGAATCTACCAAGTTTCATTAGGATCTAAAGTAATTAATGACAGTGTTATTGAAGAGGGGAACCTCCCGCGCTGCCTAACCGACCGGGCGGTTGGGGTTATAGCTGCTCGGGGAGAGGAGGTACTTAACCCTAATACCGCAAATCGGGACAGAACCCCATTAAACTTGTTTGAAAGAGGTGACAACAGGTGTTAATGCCTTGTTAACTTAGTTCAGAAATTTTAAAGAATTCAGTTTATTTTTATATTCTCTTTTTTGTGCGAAAATTTCTAGGGTGTATCCGGGCGAACGTTAAGTTTACTGCTGAGTGATTTTCACCTTCGAGTTTGACTTGCAAAATAGGTGCACTTCGCTTTCCGCTCTATTTTCCGCACTTTTATTTTTTTTTTCCAATCTTGTTATTTTAAGTACCCTCTAGCTTTTGCAACATTTTTGTTTATAAATTGTACAAAGGGAAGTCTTATTATAGCATAGTCGGGGGCGTAACCTAAATTGAACAAAAAAAAATTTCCCAGGATGTATTTCGGTAGCGAATGCGCCCTGCAGTTCGCCATTGAAATGTGAATTGCGACCATTCCTAAATAATTCATCATATGCATTGTTCCCATGCATAAAATAGGGAACATGTTTTCCTTAGTTCATTGACACAGGAACTCTAATTGTACAACATATTTGGTTGTTTTCCTCATTCTTTCCGCCATTTTTAAGCAACTAGAAGGAAAACTCAGTTTTTCGATCTATAAACACCATTTGGCAAACAATATCCTGGAAAGCGCCCTAAAACTTGGTAAAAGGGTAAAAATGGTCTCTATTGACCAAATGGTAGAGAAAAACCTTAAAAAATCTGTGCAAAAAGAAGTTATCTAGCCCAAAAAAAAACAAGGAAAACGCAAGATAATTGTAAATGGGGATTTCCTAGTTCAAAAGCAGAAAAAAAAACTTTTGATAAGCCGGTAAAAATGGTTTTCATCGGTCGAATGAGGTAGGCAAAGTCCAAAAACCTGTTTTTGGAGTTCTTGGCTTCAAAAAATACCACTGATTGTTCCCATCCTCTTGACCGATTAGCAGAATCCCACATTTGAGAAATTGAGGCGCTCCGGGTACGAAGGGCGAGCTCAACATCGGACAAATTTTTTTTTTCATTTCAGATCTACCTCTTGGTGAATACACCCATATAATTTTTATGTTCTAGTAATAGTAACCTATTTTTCAGTCTTCTGTTAGAGATAAATTGAGAAAAAAATTAGAATAAACTTCTTCGATATCAAAAAACTTTTAATCCTTCAAATTCAATTTTTCCGTCAAAGTTTATTTTGAAATTAGCCGCAATGACTTTAATTAAGCCCGGCCAATTAAATACCTTGAAATTCTAGACAAAAGGGGGGTTTGCGGTTGAGTTTATTAAATCTGGACAAATAAATTTGAGAGCGCGTATTTGAGACAATAGTTTCTATTGTACTTTGGAAACAAAAGGAATCGTTTAGCCTCCGGTGTAGCATCCTCCGGGGAGACAAAAACCGCCCTGAAATACGGGAAAACGGTTTCTGGCATCCCGGAAATACTTCTTTGCGCCTGATGTTAAATATACCCAAGAGTTTCGTAAATTACTTAAAACTTCTTTAAATTGTCAACCGAATTAAATTAAAGACTTGTTACTAGGTCAGGATGCTTTCGGCAAATTAGAAACGTGTTGTTTGAAGCGACATCCCTTTTCCAACTTCCATGACCTATCAAGGGAAAGCTGCCACTTGAACATCAACCCTTCCAGGCCCTTTTGTAATACGGATCAGAAACCCAAAAAGGTCAATTAAATCTTCCTTTTGAATAATACAACCCCCTCCAAAAAAGTTCCATGCTTAATCGCGATTTAAACCCGACAGAAAATTGGTTTAAAACTTAAATTTTCACGGAGAAAAGTTTCTAAAGGGGGTCCAAACAAAAGTAAACAAAAAAGTAAAAAAAAAACTCCCTTTTACATCAGGAAAGGTCTGACGCCTCCCCCTCCAACTTAAAATAGTTAAGTTGAATTTCAACTTTTACGGAAACTGTTAAGTGGAATTGGGAAACTAAAATTTATAAAAACGCATTAAGTAATGACCTTCGAACATCGAGGCGTGTTCGAAATTAAAAAGGCCTTGCGGTTTTTCTAACTTTTTATTTATTAAATTAAGGGTACATATTTCATTAAAAAGGCGAAATTAAAGGGTTTTTCTTAAGTAAAAACCAAATCGAAATATGAGTGTCATTCAATTGATTATTAAAAAATGGCTAATCAATTTCCCACATTCCAAAATATTATCAAACGCAATCCTCTCGTTAGTTGGAAAGAAAATGCTTTGGGTAAAAAGGAAAGGAAAAAAAAAATTCAAAACATATTCATACGTTATTTGCTATTCTTCCTGTGTCCTCATATCTTAGATGGAATGCCAACTTCGTGGTGTCACCCACTCTTGCATTATGAATGCCTTTCAAAGTAGGGTGACGAAAAAAAAAATCGCTTTTTCTCTCTCAAAGTTTTCTCTCGGGTTAATCTCCTATATTAACGTGTTCGAACCTCCCATGCGAACTTAAGCCTTAGACAATAATGGAATTATCAAGCCATACGGTCTGACGTCAAAGTAATTAAATTCAAAATCAATTGCAATTATAATAGATTCTCTAATTTCAATGTTTAAAAATTATCAGGAATTTTTGATATTTTAAAATATTAGAAAGTAGACTGACATCCCACACATTTCTATTATTTCGGGGGGGGGAGGAAATCAAGTAGGCCTACTTTGAGGGAGATGACCAATCAGACCAAACCAACCAAATTTCGCTCAATATTCTAAAGAGTTAAAATTTTTTTAAGCTCTTCCCGTACTTTTTACATTGGTACAAGAAAAAAACACCCTAACTAAAAGGTAGTGAGAGACGGAGTGACAGTCGAAACGAATTTAAGATAAAAATACACTTGAGAAGGTTTTTCTTTAAAAAAAAAAGTAAGACTTGACACGACCTTCGAACTTTTTCAGCTCTTTTAAATTGAAAATGTCATGTTTTATTACTTAGAAAAACATAAAAATAGAAAGGTCCAAAACTGAGATGAAGAGTCTTTATATTGGGAAAACGATCAGGTGGATATAGATTGCGTTTTTTAAATGGAGCTAAAAGGATCATGAGAGTACAATATCAAATTGTTCACCTGATGAGACCTATTAGGTCGAAACCGGTCGTGAAATATTCCTGCTTATTGTATCTTTCTTCCTAAGAAGTATTGTGTTTTATACAACCATTTAATCCTTAAAAAAGTGTTAAAATGGATCCTGAGATGAAAAATAAAGAATAAAAATTTGAAAAATATATAAAAGAAAAACGTCGCTAATGACTTCAGCGTTGAGTACAAACGAAGTTTCTTTTTCTTTTCACACTTTTCTATTCGATACAGAAAGTTTCGACGGAGTTACTTCAATAGTTCCCCTTACCTTTACTTTCAGCGTGGGGGGTGGTAACTAAAGAAAACATATTAGGGCGAACGGGTTGCATCCAAAGTAGACAAAAGCCAAGTTTCCGATAGTTTCTAATTTCATTGAAATAACTTTTCAATTCCAATTATATTTTAACTTTGTGTCGATAAAATGAATTCCAAATAATATTCTGATCTCGATGAAAAGTTATTAATATTTTACAGCATAATTTTTTTTGACGTTATAAAATATACTGCAACATAAACCGTTAATTTAAATTGACTCCATTAAATTTCCCTCAACAACTTTTCAAAAAATCCCTAAAATCGAAGTGGACTGGAAAATTGTTAATATGAATATTTAGTTATAGCTTAACTAATGTTTTATCGAATCTACTAACTGAATGCCAAGGTTGTTTGTAAAGTTCTGCTACCATTGTACCGTTCACCATGCATCCGCCCGCTTAGATTTACCCAACGCAAACATGTACCCCTTTCAAAACATCGATCATAGTTCTGGATCGATCTGTTTACCCTTTTTTTCTAATTAATTTTTTTTTTTCTAGACGTCCGAAAACCTAATTAATTTACTGATTAACGATACGAAAATTAGTTTTACATGTAAACATTATTAAAGGAGCGAGATAAAAAGTTTTTAACATACCCCCGACTTCCTCCTAAAAATCGAAGATTTTACCAGAAATCCCTCCTCAACAATTTTGTACCTTTCACCATGCATCCGCCCGGAACCAAACAGTCTCCCTAAAGCTCACTTCTGATATCAGCAATCCCACTTCTGATATCTGCAATCCCACTTCTGACATCGGCTATCCCACTTCTGATATCGGCTATCCCACTTCTGATGTCGGCTATCCCACTTCTGGTGACGGCAATCCAACTTCTGATATCTGCATTCCCACTTCTGATATCTGCAATCCACTTCTGATATCTGCAATCCCACTTCTGATATCTGCAATCCCACTTCTGATATCTGCAATCCCACTTCTGATATCGGCAATACCACTTCTGATATCTGCAATCCCACTTCTGATATCTGCAATCCCACTTCTGATATCTGCAATCCCACTTCTGATATCTGCAATCCCACTTCTGATATCTGCAATCCCACTTCTGATATCTGCAATCCCACTTCTGATATCTGCAATCCCACTTCTGATATCGGCAATACCACTTCTGATATCTGCAATCCCACTTCTGACATCGGCTATCCCACTTCTGATCGGCTATCCCACTTCTGGTGTCGGCAATCCAACTTCTGATATCTGCAATCCCACTTCTGACATCGGCTATCCCACTTCTGATATCTGCAATCCCACTTCTGATTTCAGCAATCCCACTTCTGATATCTGCAATCCCTTCTGATATCTGCAATCCCACTTCTGATATCTGCAATCCCACTTCTGATATCTGCAATCCCACTTCTGATATCTGCAATCCCACTTCTGATATCTGCAATCCCACTTCTGATATCTGCAATCCCACTTTTGACATCGGCAATCCCACTTCTGACATCTGCAATCCCACTTCTGATATCTGCAATCCCACTTCTGATATCTGCAATCCCACTTCTGATATCTGCAATCCCACTTCTGATATCTGCAATCCCACTTCTGATATCTGCATTCCCACTTCTGATATCTGCAATCCCACTTCGGATATCAGCAATCCCACTTCTGATATCTGCAATACCACTTCTGATATCTGCAATCCCACTTCTGATATCTGCAATCCCACTTCTGATATCTGCAATACCACTTCTGATATCTGCAATCCCACTTCTGATATCTGCAATCCCACTTCTGATATCTGCAATCCCACTTCTGATATCTGCAATCCCACTTCTGATATCGGCAATCCCACTTCGGATATCGGCAATCCCACTTCTGATATCTGCAATACCACTTCTGATATCTGCAATCCCACTTCTGATATCTGCAATCCACTTCTGATATCTGCAATACCACTTCTGATATCTGCAATCCCACTTCTGATATCTGCAATCCCACTTCTGATATCTGCAATCCCACTTCTGATATCTGCAATCCCACTTCTGATATCTGCAATCCCACTTCTGATATCTGCAATCCCACTTCTGATATCGGCAATACCACTTCTGATATCTGCAATCCCACTTCTGATATCTGCAATCCCACTTCTGATATCTGCAATCCCACTTCTGATATCTGCAATCCCACTTCTGATATCTGCAATCCCACTTCTGATATCTGCAATCCCACTTCTGATATCTGCAATCCCACTTCTGATATCTGCATTCCCACTTCTGATATCTGCAATCCCACTTCGGATATCAGCAATCCCACTTCTGATATCAGCAATCCCACTTCTGATATCTGCAATCCCACTTCTGATATCTGCAATCCCACTTCTGATATCTGCAATCCCACTTCTGATTTCAGCAATCCCACTTCTGATATCTGCAATCCCACTTCTGATATCTGCAATCCCACTTCTGATATCTGCAATCCCACTTTTGACATCGGCAATCCCACTTCTGACATCTGCAATCCCACTTCTGATATCTGCAATCCCACTTCTGATATCTGCAATCCCACTTCTGATATCTGCAATCCCACTTCTGATATCTGCAATCCCACTTTTGACATCGGCAATCCCACTTCTGATATCTGCAATCCCACTTCTGACATCTGCAATCCCACTTCTGATATCTGCAATCCCACTTCTGATATCTGCATTCCCACTTCGGATATCTGCAATCCCACTTTTGACATCGGCAATCCCACTTCTGATATCTGCAATCCCACTTCTGATATCTGCAATCCCACTTCTGAGATCGGCTATCCCCTTTCTGACATCGGCAATCCCACTTCTGATATCTGCAATCCCACTTCTGACATCTGCAATCCCACTTCTGATATCTGCATTCCCACTTCGGATATCTGCAATCCCACTTCTGATATCTGCAATCCCACTTCTGATATCTGCAATCCACTTCTGATATCGGCAATCCACCTCTGAGGTCGGCTATCCCTTTCTGACATCGATGTTTTCTTACAAAGGGTGCTCTGCTAATTAAGGAAAACGTAGAACCAAGATTAGAAGATTACAAGGGTTCTTATTTATAACCTATATTTAAATTTTATTAAAAGACATTTTTCAAGGTGAGAAATTCAATAAAATATTTGAATTAATTTAATGAAAATTCGAGTTAACAATTAGGTCTTACTTAGTTTCTATTTGTCCTTTATAAACTTTAAAAGAATCAGCGAGAAATCTAATTCTTGTAAGACTGAAAAGCTAGAGAAAAAAAGAGAGGAAAAAAAAGCTCTCGGCCTTATGTAAATTTCTTTTTTCTCCCTTGGGGAGTGGTAAGAAAAAACATTGAAAGAGATAAAGAAATATTTGCGAAAGAGGAGTAAAATTTTTTCAAGTGTGCCTCTACGCTAATTGAGGTTCGGATAAATAGAAACAAAATAAAGTTAAAAAAAGAAACTGTTGAGTTTAATGATATTACAAAAACGTTGTACGGAAAGGCTGTTATTTCGCCCCATTCGCCCGCCTCGAGGTGACCCATCTTCCCGCTTAATGGACTTTGCAAATTGCCCTTCCCGCACACATTCAAGTTTCAGCTTCCACTAAAATAAATTGGATTGAATTTATCGTTTTTAAAGCGGATTCTTTCCCCTCCGGGGCATAACGAATAAAAGGGAATAAAATTATAGGAATAAATCCTAAAAGTATACAAAGGGTGAACTAATTTCATAAGGCATTGATATTCTGGGAGCAGAGAGCGGGATATGAGTCTCATCATCACACACGGAAATTATATTTTCTTCTCCTACAGGAAGAACGGGCGTTCTAGTTTTCGGATCTTTTTCAATTTTACACATCCTCTCAAAGGGAGAAAAAAAAAAATCGATTTAGACAACATGGACAATTTACATGGTGGTTGAATGTTTATAACCTAATCATAAATTACTTATCAGCCTGTAACAAATGTGTTTGACAAGGAGATGTCTAACTGTCGACTATTGAGTTCGTTCCAGAATTTATTTTAGGGTGACGTAATGACGTAATACGTTATAAAGTATGCACCGAACGGTATCCATGTATAGAAATTGTCCACAGCCAGGTCAGAACATGAAGATAGGATTTGATAAAATTCGAACATCATGGCTGTAACGAGGACATGAAAATGGTGATGGGAATTTTCTATATAAAAAACAGTGTTGAACAATTGACCTCCAGGGGTCAAAAAGACCAAGGGCAACACTTTTGGTCTGATTATGATTGCAATTAAAATTTTTTAATCACTGATGTAATTTTTGAAGCCCCCATCGATCTTTATGTATTAAAGTTATAAGTTAATGAGCATTCAACATCCCATTGTTACCACTAACGATTGAGCCAAGTGTTTCCTGTTTTAATGAACTCCCACTCGAAAAGTAGCTCGTGAGAAGTTTTCCCGCCTTATTTGGAAAAGTGTCCTTGGAGACATCTTTTTTGTGAAAGAAAACGCATAGGTCTGCTGTTTGACAAATAATTCAGATTTTTTTTGAAGGGTTGAAAATGAGACTAAAAGTTTAATAATCTTATAAGTTGAAAAAAATGTTTTTATTGAAAGATTGACGTATAAAGAACATCGTTCTTGAGTTCAGGTTTAATTTTTTTCAATAAATTGCCGTGCGGTGTTATTGGCAGGGGCGGGCGGCCATGTTGGGTTTGTTCCAAGATCAAATCTCGGTCACTTAGGAAATGGAATTATAAATTATGAGGTAGATTTGAATGGTTCATGAACTTGTGATTCCTTGAGAGGGGAAGATCTTGAAGTCGGGCCAAAAGGTACAATTCGAACTCAAAAATATGTACTTATATTTTTCTAATTTGTATTCTACCTTCGATCCTTTTTTTTCTTTGATCTCGCTGGCTTTGAAGAGGAAAAAAAAATTTCCCGAGACAGATACAGCGTTGAAGACGTGGCCCGTTCCCGCAGCACATTTAATATCCCGGGAGGAAACCCAATAAAAGGGAGCCTTTCGAAGGGGAATAGAGAAAACACAGTGCGTTGTAATGGCCCTATAAAACATTCCACGTATCCGACAGCCAAATCAACTCTCATCCGCCACTAGTTTTCTTCGTACGGACAAATAGCCCTTCCGACAACGCCTCCAAGTTTTTAATGAAATTTTTATTTTTAGATTTCCTCCCTTCTGATATTCCGAACGAGTTTCAATTCGTTTAATTAATTTTCAGTGGAAAACAAATCCCAGATATCACTAGTTATTAGAATCTTTTCATGTTTGATTAAAAATAACCGGGTGAAAAGTTCATTTTTAAAAGAAAATATAACAATAATAAAACAACTGATCCAATAAAATATCATGGGAAAAAATGACGAAAATTTTTCTGAGAATAAATCTGGCGTTTTGTGCATTTTGATATGAGGCGCTCCGGGTACGAAGGGCGAACTCAACATCGGACAATTTTTTTTTTCATTTTCAGATTTTAGACCTCTTGGTGAATAAACCCATATCACTTTTATGTTGATTTCGCCCTTTTTTCCCCTTTAAATACGTAAAAACCGATATGCGGCAAAGCTCTAACTGCGATATCCGAGCGGGTACGAAGGGCGAACTCCACATCCTAGTCCACAACCCCTACTCCTTTTCCCATTCCAGGGCATGACTTTTCTGTTAAATTCGCCCGTAACATAAAACTTTAAAATGCGAATATCTCGAAACTACGTTTTGTTGAGTTCGCCCTTCGTACCCGGAGCGCCTCATATTACCGAAAGTCCTTGCTACCAAAGGGCCATTATTTTTCTTTTCTACAGTATTAGAAATGATAAATAATATAATTTTTGTGGGATCGACAATAATTCGTGAGATGGGGGAGCTGAGTAAAACTTTTTATCGAGTCTTCTCCCTTATTGATAGAAATCGTCCAGTGGCGATGGAAGGTTGGAGGGACAAAGAATAATAGGGGTAGTTACGGACCCGGGTCCAGGCCAGAGGACGACTGATGAATGAAGTCACTACGACGCCCGGGCCAATTCTTCGTTCAAACAATTTGACAAATTGGCTTCTCCCCAACGGCCCTCACAGTCAAGCGGATTCAATTTGTCATAATTTGTCAACGAAAAAATAAAATAATATTTGATTTTTGAATAAGATTGAGAGCCTAAAGGTTACTTTAGTCGATCGTCGTTTAATTTGTAATTAGTATACTAAGCCTGTGTTCAACGAAATCTCTGGGACGAAAGGAGGGGCTCTAAAGTGCTTACCCGCTGATGCCTAATTACCAACAGAACATGGGATGACATTTAGACGAAATGTCATTTACTCTCAGATCGTCCTACAAAATTAGATTATAATATTCTTCCTAATATAAATCTCCAAGTCGGAAAATCCTTTTAATCCATCTTACACCTCATTTTAAGAAAATGGCTAAAAATTAAAATGGAGATAAAAAATTTAAATTGCGGTGCTGTCAAATCTGCAGATATTGTGAAGTTTGGGTTAACTCTTTTTTCAAATTGAGGTCAACGGAACAATGCTACACATACAACAGAAGCTATAAAGATACTCTTATTCTGATCATAAACAGAGTTAAGGGCTCGCATCACGCAACGCTTATTCTTACCTTTTCTCTAGGGGTCGAAAGCAATTTAATATATTGAATGTACAGTATAAAACTTTTGTCATTTTATAAGTAAATCTGGGTGATTGACGTTTTCCATGGCCTTGATATACGAAAAGACGTATATTAATAAAAAAAAAGTTAGCTCCGAAAACGGCTCACATTCTTTCATCCTAAAAAAACTTTCTCTAGAATTTTTCTACAAAGCTTTGCTTGCGAGTGGGAAAAAATTAACCCCATGAAGAGTGATGTACAGAATGGTCCAAGGACATAAAAAATGATGTTAAAATAAACTGGATACATTTTTAGTTTTAAGGGTGTCCTATCTCATTCCACATTATAATTAACATTTTCAGTTGGTTTTAATATTAAATTGAGCTAAAAATATAGAAAAAATGCCATTGGATATTTTTTCTTATAAAATTATTATAAAATTCTCTATTATAAAATTTGGATAGTGATAAGAACTTTTATTTGGCGGGGAGGGGGAGTGTGATTGGAGTTCGGGGAGCATTTCAACTTGTATCTAAGGTGAAATCCTGGTCAAAATTTACCCGTCGAGATTCCTGCAAGAGAGGAAACGCTAAACTGACAGTGAGGACGTACTCCTATGACGTCACACACCCCCACCAGGCCGTATTAAAGTTTTTATCAAAAGTCAATTTCAAAAAAATTATTACTTCCCAACAGATTGAGATAGGACACACAAAAACGTACTCAAGGGCTCCCTAGAAGTAGGAGGTCCTTTCCATCGACCTTCTGATGACAACTTGGGGAGAAGCTCTCGACAAAACTTCCAATTAGATGAAAGACAATTATTTTGTTAGGTATAGAAATTCGGTGTCATTAGATATAAAGACCTTTAAAAATAGCATAAAGTATAAGTAAGAGTTTAGGTAGTTAATAATTGTGTCTTTCATAGAAGAAAGGATTTCGATATTACATTTTCTAAGGTTCCTCTGATGGTTGAAGAATTTTCCAAGTAAAAGGAGGAAGACTCTTTTCTAATTAGCCAGTTAATCGCCCCAAAAAAGACTTCAACTTGCTAAAGCCTGTCTAATAAAGCTCGTTTGTCCCAATTAGGGCGCATCCCTTCTCTTTTTAAAAGCTAAAAGAACAAAGGTGCACGATGGTAAATCGCCTTAAGTAAAATGGGGTTATTGATTATCTGAATATCGAGTTTTGTTATTTTCACAGATGTTCGAGATTCTCATAAAATAGTTTACTACATGATAATTAAACTTTTAAGTTGTCCCATAATTTTCTCTGACGTAAACGCGTACACGTAGGTAATACAAGGGGGCGAACCCATAACTTCACACCCTCTGATTAATATTTCGGGAAGGCCTTTTTGGTGGTTTAGAGCCCTCGAGTGCTGTAAGAGCCATAAATATCGCGATCAACCTTCCAATTAGGACCATCCCGCAATACCCGATAGATTTTTTTTTATTAAAAAGAGTAGAGGGGAAAAAATTATTAAGAAAATTCAATTGATGGCCCTTTGAAAAATTTCAAATCGATTTCATGAAATAGAGAGCTTATGTCAAGTGTGTGTGTATACGAGAGAGGTTTGTCCACAAGTACTGATTGCTGTTCGCTGATCAGTTCCTCCCACTAGGGCCCTCCCTTTTACACAAATTACGGCCTTACCGAAATTGGAGTGAAGGGACGGGGCGTACAAACAAGGCTCAGACATCTGATAGCTCCACCCTTTTCATAGCTGCCTCCCACACAGATAATCAAACTTCTTCCTCTCTCCCTGATGACCTTTGGTGATAATCCCTCAATACAATTATAAAAAAATACGAATTCTATGAGATTCTAGGTACTTAGTTTGCATAATGTCATTAAAAGTTGGTCGTCTCCGCTACATCCAGCTGTTCAATTGATTCATATTGACTAGCGACGTCCTTTTTGATAATACAAGCCCCCAACTTTGAACGTTGACTCCCGTTGTTACGCCCCCGGATCCTAAAAAGTCGAACTTTTGTTTAAAAACATTTAATTAACAGAAATGGACGAATTTTCTCTGGGCGAGGGACTTTTCAACTGATTTAAACCTCTCGTCCGGCATTAGCCAAATGAATGAACTTCAGGCATCTGGGATAATATGAAATGCTGGAATTTCGTTATAATTAAAATGACGTTATTGAGGTGTAAAAGTTCATTGATTTTCAGTGTCAAATTTCATTTTCTGCTATAAATTTATTCGACATCATAATTATAAATCGGATTTCAATAAATTCTAATATTACTAAATTAAAGTTTCGGTTTTCAGATATTAGGGATTATGTCCCTTAATTAAAAGGTTGAACTTTAAAAAGCCAGTTTTTGCACAAAATAAATCCACTTCTATCTCCCCGCTGTTCATAATATTCTACCAAATCATAAATTATACAATTTGATTAAAAAGTGCTGCTGTAAAGGTTTAAGGCATTATTTATTACGGAGGAATATGTAAAAATGATTGATTTTATACATTTTGGTTTGAGTTTGGGTAAGATTTCGTGACTCGTGAATCAGACTTGTTGATATGGAAAATTGTCGACCTGTTGTATCTTCAAATACGCTTTCTCAAACATTCTAAGGCAAACATGTTTTCCTCTTTCCCTTTAGAAAAATTTTTTTTTGTCCCATAATTTATGATAAAACACGTGCAAAAAGTCGCTAATTCGCTTTTCGCTATTGCTCTTTTTGAGGGTGATAATAGCATCCGTATTTTGGCTTCCTGCCCTCTTCCTTCCTTTTTCCCTCATCTTCTCTCAACAAAAAAAAGCAATTACCGCTCATAAATAACATAAAAAAATGTTATATTGTGTTTTTAACGCATCCTTAAGTCATTTAAAATACTTTAAAAGCATGATTCTAGTTTTGAATTTCCTTTCTTTCAAAAGTGGATCATCCTAATCTTCCGGGAGGGGATTTTGTTCTCCTTAGTTTTAATGGAGGAGCCGCCTTTTGCGTTTCAAATTAAACAAACCCTTTCGGAATGTTATTGTTATTTTCCTGAGCCACTATCGGCTAACCGCAACTTGATATTTTGAATTCCACCTTGCCCGAATTAACATATAAATCGCCTAGTTTCTCACTTTAATCTTCAACAGAATAAGAAAAACTGCAGAGGAAAAAAATTACTTAGGATTTTTGAGATTCGAGCTCAGTTCCTCCAGGAGTACCAATCTCAACTACCAAGGGTTATGAGGGGAGTTGCTTCAGGGGCTCCCATTTTCTGAAAGATTCCTAAGTTCTTTCTCTGAAGTTCCATTTTAGGTAGATTTTTTTGTTCTTCAAAAGTTTTTTGGGAAGCGAGTTTAATTTAATAACATGTAAAGATATTTACGGGGAAAGGATTGAAGAGTGGATGCTTCTGAAATTGAGTTAGAAAGTATGTAATACATTCAACATTTTACTAAACAGAAGAGCTTAGGTGAAGTTTCAATTTCCCGATATGTCTGAGTTCTGACTAAAGAAGGGATTTGTGATTGGGAGGCAGTGAGGAGGGTGGTCTAAACGCCTCTTATCCACCGTCTCCCGAATCGCCTGATAAAAGTCTCAATTCCCCGTCTTTCAACTCGTTCCCTCCAGCCAGACGCTATGACCCCACTCACGTTTTCCAGACCCCCGCTCTCGCGACCCAATCAAAATAAAGAATTTTACGTTCCATTTCTTATAAACTTGTTAAAAAGAAACCTTCAAAGTTATGTCAACCCTCGATAACATTTCGGAAAAGCGTCAATCGGTCAATAAATACTAAAGTAACAAATATAAAATGAAGGATTTGTGAAAATTCCACTCATCGTAAATATCTTTACGACTCTGCAAATAAAATATTTCTTTTTTTTCAGTTTGAACAGTCTTTATTGTAAAATTTTTTAGCCACGGCGTTTTTTATTCAGATAATAGTGTATTCTTATTGATATGAAGTCAAAAATATGGATACGAAATTTGTTGCTTTAATATAATTAATGTTGTTTTATAAAATATATCGGGTGAACACCATATGGTTACGAGTTGGAATATGAATGTATTTTACAATTTATGTATATTGGAAATTTATAAAAAATATATGAATTTCTAAAAATATTCATACTCGGATTCATATAATTTATTCATTATGAATATTTATGCGGCCATCTCTGGACCTATTTATCGTTTTGTAGTTTGTAATCTGATTTTTTATTCTGGAAAAACAGTTTCGAACCGCAAACGTGATAAGAGACGTAATTTGGAATGTAAATTCTGTAGGTGAGGGAGGCGCCTGGAGATTCGATTTTGTTGTGTGAACTAATTGAATTCTGATCTATGGAGAGCAAAGAGGAATTGCGGAGGGGGCGGCCCGGGGACTTAATTGAAAATCGCGGAGGGGGAACCGGGGGGAGGACGGATCCGATTGCGTCTCTCATAGAATTGAACGCTTATTAATTATTCGGACACCCGATTTTGAAGTTCACTAAGCCTATTTAAATAATATGAGGGGCTTAAAAGTAATTTATAAAAGGCAATAACTGAAAATAGATCCCCGACGTCTTTTTCTCCCGACGGCATCGACTGAATTAAAACTTCGACTCAAGTAAACGCGAAGTAATAAATTTCTTAAAAGAGAGTACCATCGATCTTTCCCTTCATAAGATAAAGTATGTTTTAATAACTTTCATTTCATACTCTTGGATTATAATACTGTCACATCTAATAACGTTTTATTGCTTTTTAAATGAGAAACTCCTTTAAATTCGTGAAGACATTTTTTTTATTCTCCAACCACTTTCGGAATAAATATACTCTAATTTTTCAAGGTCCCCCCAAAGGAGAGTTTTATTATTTTAAATTTCCTTCAAATTTTCCAGATTTATCTTGAGAGTTCTCGTTAAAAAACAAATATGATTTTTTTGTTTGATGAAACTAACGAAGAAGTTTCCCTATAAACTCAGAATTTATCTGTTGACGATTTGATGACGATGTATCTTTTTCAGAATTGGTCGACGGATTAAGGCTCATCGAAGTACGCATAGACAAACATACAGTGAGAGGAAATAGTACAGTTCTTGAATGCCGATTCGACCTACAAGGAGAAACGTTGTACTCAGTCAAATGGTATAAAGACGGTCACGAGTTTTACAGATTCGTACCACGTGACACACCTTCCGCTCAGCTCTTCCCACTCCCAGGGGTTCACGTCAAAGTAAGCAGCTTTAAAGATATATATTTTTTCTATGGGAAATACACCGCAGTCATATATAATTGTCAGTTTTCCAAGATCATTTCTGAATACGTGTGATTTATGACCCCTTTCTATAAACGTAATATATCCTTGGGAATAAGTCTTTGTCGATGTGAATACTTTGGGCTCAGGCGTTGAGGATCCAGGACCACTAACCCGATATTTTTTGCCAAAGTTTATCTCATTTTGTAACTTCTTGATTCTTAAATTCTTCTTAATATAAAGAAATATCACTTTAGTGCTAAACTGCTTCATTAAATTGGCATATTAAGCCAAAACTTTTGCAATCTTTTCTTTGTAAATTGTTGCTATTAACTTCCTTAAAGAAGTTATTGCGATACCCTCGACGTCGGGTTTTTGAGGAAGGGTCTTCCAGACCCCGGAGGGTCAATTCGAATATTGATCTTTACCGATCTAAACTTTGTCTGTGGCTCCGGCCGGCCGTAGCTTTTTTTTCTGGAACACTTTACGGCCACAGTTTTCACACAAATTTCTTTAGCCGGTGAACAAGAAACTAACGAGGTCGATTTTTGAATTTCGAAAAAATGGCGGAGATATGTCTGTTTGAAATTTTAAAAAATTCGCTGCGGCCGAACCGTTAATCGATTTTCACCAAATTTTCACCAATTACTCCTTATATTTTTTAAGAATTTTTGGTGTAAAAAAATTGCCACTTTTTAATTATTATTTTTTTTAGTAGGGAGAAATTTCGTACTTCTACCCTTTACGAGAGGCGCATCCCTAGGCCAAAGAGCATTATTTCTACCTTGACACTTAAAAAAATTTTCAAAAAAAAAACAGAAAATTTTTCGAAAAAAAAGGACTTAGAAAATTTTTCGAAAAAAAAACCGGAAAATTTTTCGAAAAAACAAACTTGGAAAATCCTCCTTTATACTTTCCCTCCCTACTACATCCCCTTCCGTTATACTTTCGTTCCCTTATACTTCCCCCTCCGTTATACTTCCCCTCCCATATACTTCCCACTCCGTTTTACATCCCCTCCGTTATACTTCCCCCTCCTATATAGATACTTCTCTTTAAGGAAGTTTTCGTTGGAAGCTCTTCAAACAGTACTTTTTCTCACCATTTGGGCTTTTTATTTATTTATTTTAAGCATTTCCCACTTTTTCGCAAAATAATAAGATTTTACCCTTTGGTAATGTGCTTTCAACTTTTTCAGTCACCTTGGTTTTTACGTTTCGTAACTTAAAACTTTGAAGCGTTTTAAAAGAATTAAAGACCTCAAGAAATTATTAAAATGTCACCGGCATGTACATTCGGAATGAGACCCGATTTCATAATAATTGGGATGGAAAACTCCAATTTAAAGTCAAGATGGTTCTTCCGGAAAAAAGAAGGTAAAAAGGAAGATTTTATAAGAACTGATCAAGTAAAAGACCGCCGACTACTTGAAATCCCATTTCCCCTTCTGCCTTTATGGCCATCCAGGCAATTTCTTCGTATAGCGATTCCATTAACGATGTAATCATAAAAAAATTCATAAAAAAAATTGTTTTGTAGGTGTTGAGAACAATATGCACAAAAGGCTGATATATGTCTTCTTTTCGGAATAGGTCACCATGAAATATGTGTGGTGAACCATTGTTGACGCAAAGCTATTGTACTTCTTAATGGCTTCTCGTGTCAAACTTTACAGAATCTTAAACTCGCGTTATTAATCCTTGTTTTCACGGTTGTTTCAGCTCGAAAAGTCGAACGAAACCCAAGTCTTCCTTTCGTCACTGGATATGTCGAGTAGCGGCCGTTACAGATGCGAAGTTTCAGCGGAAGCTCCTTCATTTCAGACCGTCTCCGACCACGGAGACATGACTACAGTCGGTACGTTAATCAATAAAAACCGCCTCTTATGGTTGATTCGAGGCGAAAAGCAATTATTTCCGGGTGAATGGCTTCTTTCACGAATGCAGACGCTCGAGGTTAACGCTACATTGAGTTAAGACATTGCTTCAAATAAGCCATCAATCCTTCACCGTCAAACGACAAAATAAACTTCCCCGTATTTTTTTAACGATTTTTTTTTTGCTTCTGATATATCGAAGAGGTAAAGGCTGTTTTAACTGTTTGGAAGAATTATTGCGATAAATGCTCGTGAAAATAAATGGGACTTTGATATAGAGTAAAATAAATACTGGGTCAATTTACACTCAGATTCTCGGTCCACTCACTTTGTAGTTTCAAACAGTTTATCAACCCTAAAACCGTTTATAACTTTATACAGTGGCGGAGCTTCGTCAACCTTTAGATTCAACTTTTGGGCAAATAAAACTATCAAAGGTTGATTTCGAGCTTATGATTCGGGGAGTAAAATTTAAATAATAAACTTCCTGTTGTTTCGTTGCTTTATGAAAGCGATGACTAGGACTGCTGCTCTCAGGGGGCTTGGTAGATTGTTTTCGTTGTAATTTCAGGATTTTATTCAAACAGATTTATATCTAATGATAACATTTTGTATCAAAGAAGCGTTAACTGTTGATCAGTTTTTTACTTTGATAGTATTTTGATATAAAGAGAATGTTGTTTTTGGCTGTATCTGTGCGGAAAATCGGTTTGAAAAATGTTCTATGGGTGTATCGGTGAGGTGAAGCGTTTCATTGAAAAGTAGGGAAATGGTCGGTCTGCATGGAAAAAAGAGGACGGCGGGGGATGAGTCTGTGTCAATGTCATCAATAACTCGGTAGGGCATTATTTATCTCTCACTGCCCTCCGAATGTAATATACAACGCCCGTACCCAACGACAGTTCTGCCCCTTCAATGCCCCATTTCTCCTCCCCCTTTTTTCCATCCTTCACACTCTAGCACCAAATATTCAGTACATTCAAGTTATCTCAAATCCGATATTTTAATTTTAGCATTACCGGTGGAAGGTCCGAAAATTTACGGAGGGAAGCCACGTTATCAAGCGGGCGACATCGTGAGAGTCAATTGCACCTCCGGGAGGTCGAAACCGCC
The DNA here is from genome assembly GCA_014119065.1 of Orius insidiosus. Lineage (NCBI taxonomy): Eukaryota > Metazoa > Arthropoda > Insecta > Hemiptera > Anthocoridae > Orius > Orius insidiosus. Next base: position 224,316 of record JACGAQ010000095.1, read on the forward strand.
TGCGACACTCACCTGGTACATCAACGGAGAAGTGGTAATTTTTTCAAAAAATTTTTTATACTTATTTTAATATTTTCCCATTTACATTTTCGCGAAGAAAACTCAATTATGAGTAGACGCCTTTTTCTTTCTTCCCCACCCCCTCTTCAACAGACATTTGCATAGTCGAGATTGCCGAAATTAACCGCCGGTATACATTTTCCCAGTTTTATATCCGACCGGGGAATAATTTTTCGGGTTCTACGTTAACTCGCTTTTCGTGTCTTCATGCACGCAGAAGCATTAAAATATTTTTTAAGAATTTATTCCTCTCTAAATCGCCTTTTTTTTGCTCAAATCGTACTTAACGAAAAAAAGAGGTTCCTTTTTCAGCATCTGAAGACACTTCATTTTTGTTTCTGAGCAGTTGCTTATTAAACTGAACTTTTAATTTATTAAATCACGTCTTCAATTGGCCGGTTCAAACACGAATTAGTAAGCCTAGAGATAAGATCAACGTTAAGCTGGATGATTTAACGTTTTAAGTGCCAATTAGCTCTACGAGATTATTCCATTACTAATTGAATGCCAAATGATTGATGTTAAAATATATGACGTCACATTGAACTTTGTTTTCTCCTTAAGATGTTGACAGAAACAAAGTTTTCGTTTTATGTCTTTCATTATTTTTTATACTTATCGCCTTTGAGAATCGAAGAAGTTAAAAAAGACATTCGAACTAATATTATGGGCTTAAGCATTAGCGAAAGGCATTAGCCTAAGTGTTAAATCTAAGTTGTCCCCTCGAATTTGATGTTTCTAATGGGCTTTGTGTTTACCTAAAGTCGCTACGTAAACAGAAAGTTAATAGACCCGAAAAATTCGATAGAGAGAAGAAAAAAAAAGTTGAGAAAACGCGTTTGATGATCCGAAAATGGGCTTTTGATGATTCATATCGTAGGAGCTAATATTTGATACGAAGAGATTGAAGTTGGCGAGATTAATATTATCGGAGGTTAATCAAATCCCTGGGATCCCTTTGGTGCCACCATTATTGACACGGACGTTAATTGTTGATGTCCCATCTATCTGACGTTTATTTACGCGCTCTACCGCAAAATCTACGGGTAGCGTTCCGGCGGCTATAAATTAAGGTCAAAGGGAAATGCAGTCGACTTCAGTTATAGTAAAATCGGATAAAGTAAGCATTCGGTTATAGCAAAAAGTTTCCAAAGCCCCGGTTCAGTTGTCCCACTTCTGATATCGGTTGTCTCGTTTTTCGGTATCGGTTATATAAATTTATATTTGTTTATTTATTTATCATTGTGAGTTAGTAATTTGGTACTTTTATCAGGCGAACGGATCCTATTTGAAAGGTCCTATATTGAAAACGGAAGGAAGAGAGGGGCTCGTCAAGACGACACTTGGACTCGAATTTCGGGTTGAAAGGAAGCACTTTCGCAGAGGTGACCTCAAACTCAAATGCCTCGCCAGTATAGCGACCGTCTACTGGAATTCAAACGAAGAAAGCGTCGAAGGCGACCGCCCCCAACGCCCTCCAGCGCTCGAGGTCAAAGACAACCAACCTTATTCTTCAAGGGCGGATCGAGTACTCGGTAATTTTCCATAACTTTTTTTTAAAATTTTCATCAATTTTTTTTTTTAGCTTCTGTGGGAAGCAGATGCAACCTATTATTCAGCCTCCATGGCCTTTATAGTATAGCCCTCATTTTAAACCCTTTAAAATTTAGGTAGCTAAACTAATAAATTAAAACTCAACTTTTTTTTTTTTAAAGACTGATCTCACGATTTTTTATTTTATTTCATTCGATAGATTTTGCACCAATGTATATAATTGTGACTTAAATGTAAAAAAGAAAAACAACTTACCTTGCTCTTTTAAATAACTAAAAAATTTTATCATCATCTGAGATCCAGCTGGGTGTAAATGATTCCAAAAATCGTTTTTCATTCACCTTTGAACGTTAAAAATTATGTATTTTTTAAAATTTTTACTGTTTTAATTAAGTGTATTCATCCGAATTTTAACATAAAATTATAATTTATAAAAATAACCTTTTTTCCTCCATTGAGAAAATTTACATGCTGATAACAATATTAAAATTATTGACCCACGTGTTTTTCAGGACATGGCGAATAATCTGACTTTTTTTTTATGTTAAGATTAGGACGAATAATCCCTTATTAATTTTCCCTGCATATACCAGTAGATTCGTAATTTTTTTAACATATCACATTGTAATTATTGTAAATAATTATTTAAATTTATTTATTAACTTTATTATATATTGCTTTATGTACATAAGCTTTGAATAATATACAATAAAATATACATTGTTGTTAAAATGACTTTTTTTTAACACCTTATAGGACAAAAATGGTAAGTCAAGAAAAAAAAATCGATGAACAAAATTATTTACAAAATTTCTCAAAAATTATCACTTTTTTGCGTTTTAAAATTATTGTCCGTAAAACTAACTGAACGATGCGAAGAAAAGCGTTAGACACAATAAAGGAATACTGACGTAAGAAGCTTTCGCGCCTCCCGTTATTGTCGAGACTGAAACAAAAGGAAAATTTATAAAGATTTATTTCATAAAAATTTTCTAAATCTTTTATAAAAGAAAAAAAAGAGGATCCCTTTTTTTTATCTGGTTGAAGACGGTTTATTCATAATATTTTTTTTACAGGCCTGACACGTAACTTTGAAGATATTTTGCAAGTCAAAGATTTTTCTTACGCTCAATAGAATTGGGTTGAAACTTTCATACGTTCCCCAACATAAGTTTAAATTGCTTTAGAAATATCTTTTTCTTTTACGAATTAAGGAACGTTGAAATAAACTGAATTGTCAAAAATAGATTGATAAGACTTATCATTTAACCAGCTTCTGATATCGGTTACCCAATTACTTTATAGGGAGGTTTTTTAGGAAAAAAAATTAGGGGAATTTTTTGGGTTTAATAAAACGGAAATCGTAGTTACCTAGTACTCGATCTGCTCTGGAAGGCTGATTGTCTTTGACTTCGAGGGCGGGAGGTCTTTGCTGCCTGTCGCCTTCGACGCTTTCTTCGTTCGAATTCCAATAAATGGTGGCGATGCTCGCGAGGCATTTTAATTTCATGTCGCCTCTTCGAAAATGTTTTCTTTCCACACGGAACTCAAGGCCGAGTGTGGTCGTCTCCAATCCGTTCCGGACAATCCACGATCTCGGACCTCTTAGAACGGTCCCGTTCGCCTTTTTAAAATCGATTTAATTCAAAATGTTTCAAATACGAGTATTATATTTTACTTGTTCTCCGTTGATAAACCAGTGGAGTTGGGCTGGTGGATTCGATGGCCCTGATGTGCAGTTGAGATGGACCGTTTCGCCGACTTGATACCTAGGACGACCACCTACGATTGTCGGCCCACTCTCCGGAAGCGCTAAAAATAAAACAAAAGTTACAAAAGAATCTGTAGAACAAGGAAAAAAATAAATTTTCTTTTCATTTTTGTAAAAACGAAAAATTTCAATTCAAAAACAAGTTATACGATTACGTATGCTTCCCGCTCACTGATTCCGACAAACACTCAATAATTTTCACTTCAAATTGAACTCTAAATACGTAAATTTCGATACAAAGACCCCTATTTGGAAAGCCGTAATATGAACAACGTTTATGATGGAGAGGTCGCAACTACTCAAATCCACGATTTACGATCAATCACGAGTAGGGAACGCCTGTCACACGTAGCACGTCTCTCCCTTGATTTATCCACTATTCTCCTCCCATCACAATTCACCTGTTGTCACTTTTCATTCAAATGTTTCTTTAATGTAATTTTACAGGTAAGTCAAATTTAGAAGCCTTTCATTTTTAAGTGTGGATTCGTAGAAACAATGTTTTTGTTTTTACTAAAAAATCTCTGTTCGGTCAAAAGGTTATGGGAATGTAACCTCTCAAGGCACCTACTTTTAGAGACTCAAAAATAGAAGTAATGTCTGACATCCTCTATATTTCCAGAGTACCTTCCAAGTCTAAAACCCTGTAAATCGCTGCACTGGTCTTTTTCCCTAATATCATCTACGAATCCCTTGGGTCGGTATTAACAAAGCAGTTTTTGACGGTTTATAAAATTGGGCGTTTTCTTCTTTTATTTTTTAGTAGAAAGAAAGTAACTCTTCCAGAAAAATAGGAACGGTATAGACATGTTTCTTCTCCCTTCTCAAATGTGCATTTGTTGGAAGTTGTGCAATCTGTCTCCTGGACATTGTTCCCAAGGCGGTTGTTAACCTGATCTAACCAATATCCCTTTTTCCTTTTTTTTTTCTTCAAAGAGTACCTTAACACAGAAACGAGCCTTTCCCCCCCGTCAGAGACTCCAATAAATCACCAAACCGAAAGCCCACGTCAATATTTATTTTATATTTTCCATAATATACTTCCGCCTTACTTTTACCTTTAAGATATTACTTTTCAGACATGATATAAAACTTTGAGTATTGAGAAATGGGCTTTAACTGTCTAAAGGAATAAATAACATTAAAAAAAATGGGGTAAACATGTGTTTAAAGGATATGCAAGGAGATAATGCGAAAAAAGGGTACTTTACGTAAGAGCCTTTAAAAGAAAAGGGAGAAGGGACGGACAAAAACCTCCTAATGAACCCTAAACAATGGGGCTAATGAGCATTCCGGGACATTTATTACTTTAAATCGCCAACAACTTTTCACTTGTAGAGTCTCAAAGGTAAAGAGCTACTTAAGCGAATAAAAGAATAGAAACGGAAATATTGTTTAAAAAATCCAGAGAACTTCAAAGAAAATAAAACCTGCCATCTTTAAAGAGTTGGCCGACGAAAGCGGTTGATAGAGACAAAATAGGAAAGGAAGAGCCATGTAATGTATGAGATAATTTCGGAATCTTCTTTGGCAACCAGGCAGAAGTTGGATAACCTGAGAAGAAATGAGGCGCTCCGGGTACGAAGGGCGAACTCGACAAAACGTAGTTTCGAGATATTCGCATTTTAAAGTTTTCTGTTAAGGGCGAACTCGACAGAAAAGTCACTCTTTGGAATTTTCGTGGCGAGATTTTAGATTTCATAGAATCATAGAGGAAAGGGTTTTTTAAAAAATTTCGAATATTTTTACGATTATTAATTCACAAAATGTATAATATATTTTTATTTCGTGGCGGTGAGCTGTTCCAAGAGGAGTGTGGCTCCCGGAAAAAGAGTAGGGGTAGTGGACTAGGATACGAGTTCGCCCTTCGTACCCGCTCGGATATCGCAGTTAGAGCTTTGCCGCATATCGGTTTTTACGTATTTTAAAGGGGAAAAAAGGGCAAACTCAAATGAAAAAAAAAATTTGTCCGATGTCGAGTTCGCCCTTCGTACCCGGAGCGCCTCAAATATGCAGCGATAGCCATTTATGTACTCGACTATCCGTTTCAAGCATCAGGGTCTCTACGCCAACCTGCTTAATAAGGAACGCATATCGCAGGCAGAAGATTCAGGATCCCCTCTGATTTGGACAGGTTTTCCAGTTAGTCGCTTTGGCAGGGAAATTCATTTGGGCCTTTGCAGTTGTAAGCTTTCAATGCTACCATAGACTCTGTCTAAATAGTTGTTGCCTAAAAATCTCTGAAGAAATGAAATAAAACATTGGTTGGTAATTTTGAGCCATAAAGTTGAAAAACTTGAGGTTGTATTACTTTTGGGGTTTTGAAACAAGGGCTAGTTACGGATACGTGATTTCAATGTAGAAAATTCTCCTTGGAGCGCCTTTAGCATTACAATAAATTTCGCTTTGAACACACTGATTCCTCTCTTCGCCGATATCGATGAAAACTATATTTTATCGGCAACATGTGCCCAGTCGAACGTGAGCGAAATGCCGAGGCGCTGATTTAAACCGCATCGTCGACCCCTCCCTTTACCCCCTTAGCGCTCCAGGATACCCCCTCCCGCACCGACCCCTTTGATTCATTACCATCCGCGTAGGGCACTTTAGCGCTCATTATACGTCACAGAAGCCCAAACCATGAGCCACTTACACCTCCAATAAACTTTATTTCTCGACACTTTTATATTAATATTTTTTTTTATATAAACGTGATTTATAGCAATGGGAACCCATACTATTTAGATAAGTGATCCGCCACATCAGTATATATGGCACGTCTGGACGTGGTTAAATAAATAAAGTACAATTTTTTATAAAAAGAAAACTTATAGAAATACTGGAAAAAACCATCGGCACAATTTAAAAAAATCTTACCAACAGTCATCATATCTCCATGATCGGAGACAGTCTGAAAGGATGGTGCTTCAGCCGAAACTTCACATCTGTACCTACCGCTGCTCCTCAAATCTAAGCGTTCAAGGGTGACTTGATTTTCATTAGATTTGTCCATCTAAAAAGATTTAAAAAAATTGTTACAGTATTTCTACAGATTGAGCAGTTAGTTATGGAACTTCAAGAACGGTTTCTAAAAGAAATATGAACTCTCATTCAATAGGTCAAATCGACGATCCTTTTAAGCCGACGGGGTTCGCCCGAATCGCAGTTTCACAGTGTCAACTTCTTAAAGGAATGTCGCTTTCCTGAAGATATCTGCTTCATCTGAATTTGAGACTCTCCGTAACTATTTTATCATCTTAAATGAGGCGCTCCGGGTACGAAGGGCGAACTCGACATCGGACAAATTTTTTTTTTCATTTTCAGATTCTAGACCTTTTGAAGAATACACCCATGTAATTTTTATATTGAGTTTGCCCTTTTTTCCCCTTTAAAATACGTAAAAACCGATATGCGGCAAAGCTCTAACTGCGATATCCGAGCGGGTACGAAGGGCGAACTCGTATCCTAGTCCACTACCCCACTCCTTTTCTGGGAGCCCCACTCCTCTTGGAACAGCTCACCGCCACGAAATAAAAATATATTATACATTTTGTGAATTAATAATCGTAAAAAATATTCGAAAATTTTTAAAAAACCCTTTCCTCTATGATTTTAGGTAGATTTCTTTTTTATAAAATCTAAAATCTCGCCACGAAAATTCCAGAGAGTGACTTTTCTGTCGAGTTCGCCCTTAACAGAAAACTTTAAAATGCGAATATCTCGAAACTACGTTTTGTCGAGTTCGCCCTTCGTACCCGGAGCGCCTCAAATGTTTTTGTTACTTTCTAAATCCGATTTGAAATAAAGAAGGCATTTTTAAGATTGAGATACCAAGCGATAGTGGATATCATCGAATTTTTTTTTATCTGAATGTGGAGATAATAAGGATTTTACTTTAGTTTCAAAATAATTACATTGTAGTGAGCAGTGATGAGTTTTATATACTTTTTGTTCGCGTTAATCGCATTCGGAAAAGCCGATCCGAAAAGTGACGTAGGAGATGCGGTATTTCTGACGAAGTTTATAGACAAGAAGGATATAAGCGGGGCGTTAAAAGAATCAAAAGTGCCCTCTTTAAAGTCAAACGTTACAAGCTACGCGGGTTTTTTAACAGTCGATAAAAACTCCGATTCGAATCTATTTATGTGGTTTTTCCCGTCAGAAAACGAAGAGGAAAAGTCGCCATTGGTTTTATGGCTCCAGGGAGGACCAGGTACGTCATCCTTGAACGGAATCTTTGGTGAAAACGGGCCTTTTTATATAAAACCGAAACGCGGGTTCGGAGCCCGAGATCATTTCTGGTCGAAGAATTTGAATATGCTTTACATCGATAGCCCGGTAGGGTCAGGATTCAGTTACACCAAAAACCCTTCAGGATACTCCAAAGATCTTAAATCCGTCACTGATAATTTAAACAACGCTCTTGCCCAATTTTTCACTCTTTTTCCGAAATATCAGAAAAATGAATTTTACATCGTCGGGCAAGGATACGGGGCGAAATTCGTCGTTTCTTTAGCATCGAATATCAACACGAGAATCAACTTGAAGGGAATAGCGATTGGAAATCCTTTTATAGATCCGGAATCCATCGTAAAATCGTATTCCACGTTTTTTATTAACATAGGACTAATCGATGACGATGAGGTAACGAAAATTAATTTAATAAGTAAGCAAAATGAAATAATTAAATCTATAAAACAAAAGGATTTTGAAAAAGCTTACAAACTTTATGATGACTTGATGATTGGGAATAACAAGCAAAGTTTATTTAAAGTTTTGACTTCTTACGATTTCGATTTAAACATTTTACACGATAAAGACAGTCGGCCTTACGGTGACCTTGAGAAGGCGATAGACGAAAAACCAGTGATTAGAAAGAGCATTCACGTAGGCAATTCTACATTTTCATCTGGCTCGGCAGTCGCCGAAAATTTGAAGAAGGATATAATGCAGTCCTTGAAACCTTCATTGGACAAAATCGTTGATAAATATCGAGTTTTGATATACTCGGGACAGTTTTGTGCTTCGGTTCCGTATGTTGCGGTCAACGGATTGGGGAAGATGAAGGCGAAAAAGCCTTGGAGAGTCGATGGAGCTTTGGCAGGTTACTGCAGAACGACCGGGAAGCTGACCGAATTGATGATACGTAACGCGGGGATGCTTGTGTCCTTCGACCAGCCAGCCTGGGCTCAAGAAATGATCACTAAATTCGCATACAACAAGCTCTCAGATTGCTAATACCATTTTATTTAAAAATTAAACAACAGCATCGAGATCGTTATAATAGAAATGTCAACCTGTTATTAACAATAAATTAATTATTCTGCGTATTTATTATTTAAGTGTCATATCTAAAAGCAACTATAATTGGAATCGGGAGTCAAAAAGCCGCGCTTCATTGATTAATTAAATTTCATCGATGTCGGCTTGGAATAATATACGAGACCAACAGCACGTAAACTATTAGCATTTTGAATAACATCATCTTCATTATGATGCCCTTGGAAAAGACAAAAGAGACCGGATTTCCCACCCGGTTATGTTTTTCAATGAATTTTTTAACCCGTGTCCGACTGCGGTCCTTCTCTGGAAATGCCTCGTTAAGGAAAAAGCTGTTAGAGATTAAGCTTTGATTCATTAAAGCAGCAAAAGCTCCCTCACAAAGGGATTACACCGAGCAAAAACAATGGGTTTAAACCTTCCGATATTTGACCTCGTGAGTTTCGCAACGTATAAATAAATACAGAGTAGACAAACATCCCGGAAGCGGGGGGAAATAAAAGTTTAAGACGCTTCAATCGTTTTGATTCAACACAAAATTTTTCAACAGAACCCGTTCTTGACAAAAAATTTGAGGTAAAAAGTTAGGCATAAGAAATATTAAACAAACCCGAACGTGTATTCCTGGCCTTTCGAAGACCTGCGTGGCGGGCGTGTCTTGGGGTAGGTAGCGATAAAACTCGTGTCCGTCTTTGTACCATTTGACGGAATAAAGTGTTTCTCCTTCTAGGTCGAAACGGCATTCCAATACCGTCGTCTTCCCCATCACTGTATGCTTGTCGATTCCTAACTCGATCAGTCTTAACCCGTTCACGAATTCTGCGGACAAAAAAAAATGGTTAAAAAAAATCGTCCAACATTGTCAGAAAAAAATGTAATAAGGATAAGCATTGTAAAGTTGACAGTTTGTCGAAGGCTGGAGGCAATCATCTCGAAGGGTCCGATGGGATCAAACAACCGTTTTTTTACCCTTACTCTCAGAAAATTTGTTTACTCAGCTATACCTCAATCAATTTTAAAACAAATGAAAAACAATTTTTCAAATATTCATCTTTTTTTCTCTCCATCCTTTTGTGTACGCCATATTAAATATTCGTTATGTTGACTCGGTATTTTATCGTCAAAAGATTTTTTTAGGAAGAAAGGCCTTGATGTTATTAGAATCTCTTAACACCAAGTAAAGAGAGTTTTTTTTTTCTACTTTAGCCCCTCTCCGTCAACAATTTTAATTGGCCTTACATAAATAATAAGAGCTTTAAAGAAAAAAAAAATCTTCATGGATAAATAAGTAAACGGCTTTTTCCTCATAGTCTGGCAACGATATAAGAATTTTATGTTTTCGAGCCTATTCGTATATTGCGAACGTATTATCCGATATTTTATCGTTTTTTAGTTTCCTTTATTGCTTGGGTATTTTTTAAAACCAATACACACCAAATACCTTCATGTAAAAAATTAAAATTTAGTCTCTTTGCGCAAGCAATAATGGACATACTTTTGAAGACTTCTCGGAATTTTTTTTTTGCAGAAAAAGTGATGACAGCACTAATTTTTTTAATTGGCTTTCCGAAAATATTTTGAAAGGGTTTTATTCTGATTTATGGTCACTTCCATATCAATAAAACTCGTGCTGTGAATGAATAAAATCAAAAACCTCTATTTCACTTTTTTTTTTCCTTCCAATTTTATTATTAATATGCAAATGGGACACGAAATATTTTTGGACCGTGAAACGAGTGATTGCCTGTTTCGAATAGGGCGTCCGTTTTGAGTGAATAATCATTTCAATCTGTCCCACCGGCTATGGTGAGTGACAGAGCCATCTAGCGAATGAATCAAATGTTTCCGACCGTGAAATTACCGCGGTCAGAAAGAGACCACATATAAAAAAAGAAAAAAAATTTGAGAAGATAAAATAATCTAATTTTGGTTCTTTTTTTAAATAGGCGAAATTTCAGGGTGCATTTCGTGATTTGTAAATTGTCTCAAGCCAAAATTAAAGCTGCATTCAATATCTAGTAGGGTTAGTAAAAAAGAAAAATGGAGGGAGGATTGTGACGCTAGCGATGTGCGGTCGGAAGTGAAAGTACTATAAGGGAGAGGATACTACAACGCAACTGGTGATGAGTATTCCAACATAATATGTTATATTCTTTGGATAACCTGAATCTACTCTGAAATTGGGTGTAATGAACTTTTTTAAATTTTGGCTCGCGTAAAGTTTGGACGTTAGTTCCGAATTGCAACGTTTTTTTTAAGTTGATGAATGAGCGATGCAAGTTTCACGGTTCAATTAAACTTTCAATTACTTGAGCCACGGAGGTGGTTACTCGGGTTTGGTAAACTTAGACCTAACAAGTTTCCTTAACGATATTAGTATAATTTCCGTAAAGTTTCGACCTCTTATACGCCAGTAAAGAGGAAGGGTTAGGGACTGAAAGGGTTCTCAATTAGCGTCGGCGGTCCCACCAAATGAACGGGAGCTAAATATTTTGACCAATTTTAACCTCCCTCAACGCTAATTTAATGAAGTTGATTCTCTTATTCCCAAAAGGGAATTTTCTCGTCTCTTTTAGTTTATTCGATTATCTTTCCTTAAGAATAACCGCTTTTGTAAGAAATGAACAAACGCTTTTTTTTGGGTCATTTTAAAAGGGCGAGTCTAGGATTTTATAGGGGTCACTTTGTTCTCGTTTTAACTTTTTCGTTTTCTTTCGGACGTGACGTCCCTGGCGGTTTTTATTGCTCCCTCTCACCGTTTTACCCTCGGGTTTGTGATCCATTCTGCATTTAAGGGCTTGTACGGAGAGGATTCGTTGACCGCATTCGCCCGAGGTCAAAACAACCAGGTAATGGCCTAGAAAAACCAAAGTTAATATTTTTTAGCGTTCTAAAAACTTTTATTTTTTTAATAATGGATGCAATTAATCATCGGGAGTTTAAGGTAAACTTTTAAAAAAGCGGTCACCGACAGGATGAAAAATCAACTTTAATTAAACAATTTAGTAAAACATCTAGAACTCAGACACGGATAATTTAAACTTGATTTCGGCTTCGCTATTCCATTTATTTGTCAAACAAACTTCCTTGTTCCGCACTGTTTGCATTACATGAGGATTAAATTAGCCTAATTTGCACAATACTTGAAGTATCTTTTTTTTTTCCAGCCGTTACTTCACAAACAATTTGTATTTATAACTTCTTTTATTTATACGAAACCGTTAGCACACTTTCTGGGGCAGAAAAAAAAACCGATTCAGCACATGTCGATCTTCCCTAATAAAAAAGAGAGACAAAAAGGGCTTTTAGTGTCTCGTAAAATATTTCTATCACTAGCAAGAAAAGCGACCTTTTGACGACTTTGACCCAAAACTCGTTTTTTTATTAAAAAAAAGTTACTTGACAAGTTTCTCACAAATTAAAGCCTGTTAAAGTCTTTTGTCATTTGATGTAGCTTCTTGTATCTTAAAAAAGAACCTTTCATGGAAAAGACGTTGAAAGTACAAAGAGAAAAAAACACCTGACGGACGAAATTATCGTGTAAGAAACACTCTCTAATTCGAGATCAAAGTTCCGGATAGGAGTAAAAGAACGCGAGGGGTTCAAAGAGAGGAAAGTAGAGAGGAACTTAGGGGTAAATCAATCATGGTTTCTCGCGGTGTCAAAGGCCCACTCAGCAAAGCCCTACTCAGCAGTACAACCCCCTTTTTTTTTCTCCCGCCCTCTATTTCAACTGCCTAACTCAAACAAGGGATTCATAAGGTTTCGTTTATCAGTTTAAGCTTTAGCGCTTTTTCCAATTATTTAAAAAAAGCTTTAACTTAATTTTTTTTAAATAAATAGAAAGGTGCGCTAAAAGCTCCTATTCTTGATAGAATTACCGAAATGGGAAGTTTCGTTGGGGTTTATTCGATTAGAGAGGCCGCTCTCAATAAACTGTTGTCGGAAAAGTAAAAAAGGGTCCCGGAGGAATGTGAAAAACGGGTTCACGATAAATAAAAATCGGTTTAAAACCCTCCAATAACGTAACTCAAGTGAGAATTCGATACTGGAAGTTCACATGTGGATGTTAATTATTACGTCACAATATTTATAATTATTTGGTTGCCAGAATCTGAGGAAATTCACTCTCCTTTCAAAACCACGAATTTTTCTTTGAAACGATCTTAAAACAAAATTCGATTCACAATTTCCCTTTAGAAACCGTTCTTCAATTAAAATTACAAAAAAATATGTTGCATCACGACAATTTATCAAACGACTATGGAACTTCGGAAGAAAATTAATTTTTATATCAACTCATTTACCGGAAGCCATCCCGAAAAAGCCGGGATAAAAATAAAGACTTTTTTTTACAGTGTATAAATTTAGTCGGTAATGTTCTTTGGGGTGGTATATTACTTTCCTCTAAAAGCCTATTATTAATGTTGTGCCTTTAAGAGGGTCTACGTGCCTAATCTTACTAAGCTATCTATTAGTAAAACGCGATTTACAGCAATGAAGAAGTTTTTTCTTCCAAGACAGGATCCATTTTAAGATGGTTTTTTAAAAACTAAAAAAAAATGAATTTTTACGAGCTTTACCAAAAGAGTAAACGAAAAAAAATTGATTGCTTCGTTGTTAATTTTTCCAGTTTAAGGGAGTTGGGTATGATAAATAAGATGTTTTCCGTTGGTTCCGTAAGGTGTAGTCAATCGAGTAGACTGGATAACCTCCCGCAAAGATCTCATTTAAATCCTCGAGCGGTTTTCAAAGCCAGCACAACATACAATTCCAGACAACCTTAATACCCGACCCACTCCAACCCGTACGACACCCTCCCATCATTCGGACGACTCTAAACTGGATTTCCCAGTCCGGTAAATCTATTCAAAACGAGAAAATGGAGCGAATGAAAAGGGAGAAAAAATAAAAGTTTCCTCTTGTCCACTCCTGAAAACAGTTTGACTCCACGATTGTTCAAGACTTTTCTACACAATAGTCCCTTGATTTATTTAAAATTCATAGAATTTTTTAAATCAATATTTCGTTTATGGAATTCAACTAAGCTTAATAAAATTATCAGAGAATACTGAAACGACAGGATCAAAATTTTTGTTTTGCACAATGACAGTGGTGCGATCTAGAGATCGTTGAACGCACTAATGTCCATTTTCTCCAACAAAGTGGCCCTTCTACTTAATTTTATACTCGATGTTAGGTTATAAAAAAAAAGAAAGTACCTCCTTTTTAAAAAAACACATTCTCAACTATAAGAACCCCGAAGAGCGGGCTTAAAAGTCTAATACATCACACTTGAAAGTCAACCCCAACGACTATATCGATCATTTAGAATATAAAGCAATAATTTAAGATACAGTGATTTTGACAGGATCTTACCTCAAAAGGTTCTGAATCAGCTTTCGATAAGAACTGAGCGACAAAATTTAACGCCCATTCAAAAACAAAATATTTTAACAGAGAAATAAAGATCTGCGACTGGCCTGGACGGAAACTTTCTCAAAGAAGGGCAATATTTAATAATTTTTCATAACTTTTTAAAATTTAATTTCGAAGTGTCATCGAATAAAAATCAAATGTTTTCCCCACCCCACACGGAACGAGACAAACATTTTTGTCTGAATTTTATATTTTAGTTTTCCTCTACAAGAAAGGACCATTTTTGTTCGGTTAATTTTGGCTCGAGTCTTTTCAAACGAGATATGTTTAATAAAGACATTATGGGTTTTTCCAAGGCAAGATTTACTTTTCTTTCTTAAACCAACACTTTTTTTTGATATTTTTTTTTTTTTGTTTTGTTACTTTTAATATTTTTCTATGGCGGGGAAAGGAAAAAAGTTTTTCTATCGTGCTAAAAATTATTTTAAATCAGATGAATAATTTTTTAAAGAAAAATTTTAAAACGTTATTTTAAAAGATTTGATATAATCCTCAATAAAATTATTAGATTATTTGATTTATATTAAATAAAAATAAAAATGAATTTTTTTTTGTATTTTGTTTTTTTAAATAACGGATTAATTAAGCTTTGATTTACTTTTCTCGCGCAAATAAAATGAAAAAATAAATCAATTGATGTTCATTTGTGAATATGGAAAACATTCAACATCGTTGATAAATTGTACTTGAAATCCCCATATAGGTTTTTTTATACGTTTCCCCTTTTTCTTCGGATCGTAGACGATTTGGGAATGAGGGAAAGCAATTTGTATGAAAAGGAGGAAGTGGACAATGGGGGGTCTCAATAAAAGGGAGGTCCTTATATTGGACGGGGGTGCTCAAGGGGCGATCAACCGTGGGTCGACCTCCTTCCACACGCACCACATTCGAAGAGTCCAGGGATGGAAGGAACGGGGGTTCCGAGCAACCAGAACCCACCCGTGTGGTCACCGGAGACTTACCTACACAAATGCTTGACTAATCAAGTCTGTTTATCTCTGAGGCCAAGATCAAAAGAGACTTTTTCTGTATTTAAATAAAATATTCAACAGTTTCTTTACATCCATAGCACTTCAATTTCCTTTTTTGACCGTATATAAGGATTTTCCCCCGGAAAAACGCCGTAAAATAGTAAAAATGGGGTTTCTTAGACGAATAAAAAACTAGTTGCATGTCAGGCGCTTAGGTTATACACTTCGAGCGACCTAACTTCATTGCGGGATTGCATACCTTCTAACCCCTTAATTTGTGTATAAATTGTTCATTATGAACCTGAAAATCGTATTTCATCATAGGTAGGAAAAAAGTGGATATGGGGGTAAAAATTGAAAGTGGAAAGCAGAAAGAAAGTTGAAAAAAAGGAGTTTTCCCCTTTAGTTTGGTCATCAGAAGGGGGCTCATGGTAGAATACATTATTAACCACCCTCAAACTCGACCTTTTTTCCTCCAAGGCCCAAAAATTCTACTTAATTGAATTTATGAATGGATTTACCGGGGTTCGGGCCTCATATTAACCGGAGGGCGTGAAGAGAACTAATTTCTCGCCTCCGGAGTGATTTATAAAATGCTAACGCTGGGGTCTATGGCAAAGTATGCAATTAGCACAACGTACTTCCCTAATTGCTTTGTTTATATTTTACATTTTGTATAAGTATAACAGAAAATTTAATTTGTTTTTACATTGAGAATATAAAAATTTACAATCACAATATTTAATTAAACGAAAATTGTTTTCCTCATATGACCAGAGAAATAATTTAAAACGTCAATAATCCAACCCCACATTTTTTCAGGTAGATTTTTTTTTTCCTCCAAGGCCCAAAAATTCTACTTAATTGAATTTATGAATGGATTTACCGGGGTTCGGGCCTCATATTAACCGGAGGGCGTGAAGAGAACTAATTTCTCGCCTCCGGAGTGATTTATAAAATGCTAACGCCGGGGTCTATGGCAAAGTATGCAATTAGCACAACGTACTTCCCTAATTGCTTGTTATAAATCATCCTCAGGAATTCATTTTTAATACTTAAAAAACGTTGAAGGGTTCGAATGCCTCAGATAAAAATATTACTTAAATTTAAAAGAAAAAAAAAACTAAAAAAACTTTCCCAGGTTTAGAAATAAAAAATAAATACCCAACATAAATGTAAAGAGTTTTTTTTTTCCTCACAAGAAAGGAAAATAAATAAAGAGGAAATTTGTGCTTGATGGGTTGTCTTTATTATTGGCTTCCCCGCCGTTTCTGTGGAAGTAGGGGGTCGGAATTGAAATGTAAAAGTGTCCTTGAATGGTAGGGCAGAAGACAATATTGAGGGAGAGGTTGAAACCTAGATTGGCCAATTCACGTCTTCCCGGGGCCCCCTACATTTCTGTAAAAGAGGGGAAAATCGTGGATCGCCTTCCTGAACACTTAAAGTCCCGTCCTTTTTTCTCCCTTTTTGACAGCGTTACAACCTTCATTACTTCCTCATAACAACTCCAACCCGGAAGAAAACGTTATTACACATACCACATTTTATTACCTAATATTACAGTATTTTTATTATATTGCAAAATATCCTATTTTGTTTCCTACGTATTTTATATGTTACATACAAATTTAATAAAACATTTTTAGCTATCTTTCGGCATAAAAGGAAGTTCAGATTTACTCATTCACTCTATCGCTCAAATTTTAAAAAAAAATTAATTTTCCTTGTCGACAAAATTCGAGAAAGAAAGGGAGATGAAATTAGAAAGATGTTAAGGGAATGCAAAAACATTTAAGCTAAATAGGCTTTCTTCCGCGTTTCTCTTAGTACGCCCGGTTATATTAACCGTAAAAGTTTATGACGCTAAAATAAGATCCTCTTTTATATCTCCTCAGCGGAAATGAAATAAATACCATACTAAATTAAAGATTTTTTTATCTTCCTCGAGGTAAAACATGGTGGGGTTTTATTGTTTAAAAGGACCCAAGGAGTTAAAAAAGTTTTCGGGTAAAAGTGAAAATCCGAAGGATGCGGATTAGCGTTGTGCAGGTTGGGGCTCTTGTTTTCAATGAGCCAGTGGCAATATCGTGGAAAAGGAGCGGGGAGGAATTCGTCCTTTATTAAGGGAAAGGATGTCGGGACGTGGCCCGCATCGGCCCTACCTAACAAGGAAGCAAACAAACACACCCTCTCCTCTAACAAGAAACTATTTAAACAACCATTTTCGTACACAACTCAATTAAATTCAAGAATTGAATTTTTTATTTTATAAAATTTTTTAGAGTGAAAAACATTCTAAGACAATTTTTTTTTCTGGCACTTTTATCAAGGGCATTGATGGAACAGAGGCCCTTCGATTGATTACTGAAGACCGCAAACCAGACTTCCTGCTTTAATGAAATTAATGGGCTTTCATCAAGTAATTGAGGGATATCTAGGTACATCTTATAATCGTTCCGTTCATCCGTTATTAATTAGTCATAAATACTAATATTTAAAACCCTAACTTAACTATTTCCTAGAACCCTCAGGCCTAATAAATTTAGACACTAAAATTGGAAGAGGAAACTATCATTTTTGAGAAATAAAGAAATTAATTTTTTCCTATTTTAATTAACGCCTGTCCCATTAATTTGAAATGAAATCGTTAGTCCGAAGCGGCTTTGGAGCCGGGAGGCTGGAAATTCTCTCCCTTTGCCCGCTAATGAACTGATTGATTATGCACTTAACCACGTTCACAAAGTTGGCATTCCTTTCTCTTCTAATTAGCGTTCGACAATGTATTGTTAGAACGAAAACAGAGAGAAAGAGAAAAAAAAGAGTTGCTTTTTTTTTGCGATTTAGGCTTCACGGACCGTGGAAAACGTTATCGAACAACTAATAAACTTGTCATTTCACATGGCAATTACTCGAGTCACGCTATCCAATACACTTAGCGTAGGGAAGGTAATGTGCTCCTCTAAATACAGGTATTACCGCCTCCCTAACGGAGAGGTTCTTTTTCCCCTTTTACACCCTTTTTCCTTTATTCACCACTTAAGGGAAAGAAATAGTTATGCTCTAAAACAGATTTTAAAGTCGAAAATCTCAAAAAATTTTAGGGGGAAAGAAAGAAGCCAGGATCGAATGTTCCGTGAAGACTTTTTTTTTTAACTTCCTTAAAGATTATTGTGATACCCTCCACGCACACTTGCATCGAACGCTTTACGGCCTCAGTTTTGAACCGATTTTCTCCATTTTCCAAAATTTTCACCAATCCTTATATTTCTTATGAATTTTTGGTGAAAAAAATTATATTTTTTTTTATAAATTAAATATTAATTTAGTAGGGAGAAATTTCATACTTCCACCCGTTACGAGGACCTCCCTTGGTCAAAAATCCCAATGTATTTCTACCTTGGGTACTCACTTTTCGAAGAAGAAGAAGAAAAAAATCCACCTCCGTTATATTTCCCTCCCTTATACTTCCCCCTCCATTGTACTTCCCCACCTTTGTACTTCCCCTCCTTTACTCCTCCCTTATACTTCCCCCTCCATTATACTTCTCCACATTTGTACTTCCCCTCCGTTATACTCCTCCGTTATACTTCCCCTCCATTATACTTCTCCATTTGTACTTCCTCCTCCGTTATACTTCTCCCTACTGCATTTTTACTCCTTTAAGAAAGTTTTCGTTGAAAGCTCTTCAAACTAGTACTTTTTGTTCACTTTTTAAAATTATTTTTACCCTAATTTCCTTTGAAATAGGTTTTATAAATTTAAGACCTCTCAAAATAAAAACAGATCAAGAAAAAAAATTATTTAAACTTTTTACTGTTCGGAGAACTCGATTCGTAGATTTCATATTGAAATTCCAAAATTAGTTTTCCAATTAGAAAATTTTAATTAGCTCCACGATTTCCATCCCTCTTGTTCCAAATGAAGAAAAACGACTGATAAAAGAAGTGACGTTTATTAGAAAACTTCATTCAGACACTTCCATGCAGAAAAAAAAAACTTTTATAAACTTTTTCCCCCTTAAAAAGCACTTATTAAAAAAAAAAAAAACCCTAGAATGGAATTTGAGATCGCATGTGTGGGTAGGTTAATTTATGAGCTCGGTCACGCCTAGTTCAAGGGCGATAAAGTCTAATTTATAAATAAATAAATACTTAAATAAAAGGGAGGGGAAAAAATAGCTCGATTTGCAAACTTAATGAGCGTTTTAATGAAGTTATTACCTCCCGATGATGGATGAAGTCGATATTTTTTTTTTCATGCTCATTTTCTTTAATGGAATTCATTTTTATGAATGGATAATAAATAAACTTTGGCTTTATTAATGAACAGTAATTTTATCACATTAAATGTTAAGTTAATGTCGGTTTCGACAAGAACATTTGACGACCAGTTTCGACAAAAAACGGAGGTGAGCTCCTCAGCAGGTGGTAGGGGGACGTTAGTTACAAGCTACCTTCCCGCACTATCCTCGTGCAGCTATGTTAACTGAAAAAAATTGAGATAAAAACAAACGGAAGTTCACCTGATGAGACCAATTAGTTCGAAACTGGTCTTGAAATATTCCTGCATATTGGATCTTCCGAAATTATGTTGATATTCTTGAATTTTAAGGGACTTTTTAAATGATAAAAAAAAACCTTGTTGGCAAGAAAAATTTTTAAAAATTGATGAATTTTCTGAGATTGACCATGTGGAAATTTGGCGTTTTGCCTTTTGCTTTCCTCAAAAAAACATATTTTATACTGAATAGTAACAGATGAAAAGAAGATTAGAACAAAAGGAGTAGAATAAATTTCTCACCCTTCGAGAAAAATCGTGGCGAAGGCGCTATCATGAGGATTATCTAGAGCCCCGAAAGAAAAGTGGCGTTATATTTGCCAAAACTTCGACCGGACTTTTTTTTCCCTGCTTCTTTACTTTTTATGAAATCGAGCGTGGCGAAACATTAGCGACCAAATTAGCCTTCAAATTAAGCACATGAATAAAACATTTTACGCTTCGGCTGGGGCGACTCATTCCGGAGCATTCCGAATGGAAAAACACCCATCGTACATTTTACTTTATTTCGTTTGTTTGATCAAATGATTGCGAAAATAATCTTGTTAATTTTAGGTAAATTGGGGCCAATCAATTTTCACGATTTATTCAAAGGTTCGAAATATTATATATTTATAGTTTTCTTTCCCTCTAGTTGATATAATAAAAAATTCGGTCCCTACAATTTCACATTTATTTTTTTCAAGAAAATCCTGACCACGGGCCTATTCAGTGGTTCAAAATTTTTACGATAATGCAAGAAAATTGTTCAATTTTTTATAAACCAGTTAATTTAACATTTTTAGTAGTTTTCCATATCCCCACATCAACAATGAAAAAATATCAGCAGCCAATATCAAAGGTTCAAAGTTAATGGAAACATAAAAACCTGAATCGACCAGATAAAATAAAATAAAAAGATTAGAAAACGGTATATTTACTTTATTTTTATTTCTTTTTTTAAACGATCGAACTGGGCGAATAAACTAAAACTTCCACACAACTCCTAGGTTTTAATATTTATTAATTTTTAAGTTATGAATCGTTGAAAAAACTTCATGAATTGTTCGTGACTATTTTGTATTACGAGCATCCGCTGATAATTTAATTTTTGCCCGAACAAAAGGTCTCTTCACGGTCTTTTTAATCCTACCAATTTAGAGAAAATTGATGCGTGGGAAGAACAAATGCGAAATATCATTTTTCAATATAAAAAAATTTCTCATTATATGTGGGAGGCACAACTGGGAGTGAAAGAAAAAGTCAAAAAGAGACAAAATGTTGTTGTCTAGTGAAAAAAATAATAGGCATTTTTTTAAAATGATGTACTAAATAAACTCCCCTTTGAAAAACATCCCTTTCAAAATACTTACTATTTACATTTTAAAAATCCCTCCATTCCTCTCAATTTTTTTCTCCAAGTATGGAGTTTAAAATGTTTTAAATAACAGAATAAATATAGAAGGAAAAAAGAAGTGGTAAATTCTTTTCATTCTCACGCTAAGTAAATAGAAGAAGGATTTTCAGAATGAGAATCGACGGCAGCAAACAGTGCAGGTAAACCTAAAACAAAGGGCGATTCGAACAAAAAAAAATCTTTTACACCAATTTTAAGAGAAAACGCGGCCTTTTTGAGGTTTTCCATTATGGCTAAAACAAAATAAACTCTCCCTTTTTTTCTCTCTCTTCATACGCGATTAATTCCTTTGTGGCTTTTAGTCAATTCTAAAATAGACATTGGAAAATCTCCAATTTTTGGATCAAACGTTTTTTCTCAATAATTTTAAGTTGGATGCAAATCTGAGTCGATGGAATTAACCCCCAACTCCACCTCTATTTTCTTCAAATCACGATTTTGAAATTAAAAGTGTTAAAAGTAAAACGAGAAATTAACGAACTTACATAAAACGCTCTTTTAGGTTTAAAAAAGTTGTTTTTTTCCTGAGAAACGTAATAAAAAAATTTTAATTGAAAAGCCAACACTTTTCTTCCAAGAAAAAAAGATATACAAAAAAGGCTTCTTTATCAAAATCTCATTTAGATTAACTCATTATCGCCAATGGGGCGGATACAAGCTACATATCATTCTGAGGTAAAATTAATACATGGAGAAGATAAGGCTTAAGGAGCTTCGGTTTTTCCCCCACTCGCCCACCTAGTGAAAAAAAATAATAGGCATTTTTTTAAAATGATGTACTAAACAAACTCCCCTTTGAAAAACATCCCTTTCAAAATACTTACTATTTACATTTTAAAAATCCCTTCCATTCCACTCAATTTTTTTTCTCCAAGTATGGAGTTTAAAATGTTTTAAATAACAGAATAAATATAGAAGGAAAAAAGAAGTGGTAAATTTCTTTTCATTCTCACGCTAAGTAAATAGAAGAAGGATTTTCAGAATGAGAATCGACGGCAGCAAACAGTGCAGGATAAACCTAAAACAAAGGGCGATTCGAACAAAAAAAAAAATCTTTTTACACCAATTTTAAGAGAAAACGCGGCCTTTTTGAGGTTTTCCATTATGGCTAAAACAAAATAAACTCTCCCTTTTTTTTCTCTCTTCATACGCGATTAATTCCTTTTGTGGCTTTTAGTCAATTCTAAAATAGACATTGGAAAATCTCCAATTTTTTGGATCAAACGTTTTTTTCTCAATAATTTTAAGTTGGATTTTTAAGAGGGGGAAAAAATTTGGTGTTTCACCGTACGAAGATGCGGGCTTGGAAGTTCTCGGGGAGGTAATAAACTCCACGGGGGGCATTAAGGGTGCTGCGTGAGGGGAAGAAGTCGATATGAAAGATACATTACCACGCAAATCTGAGTCGATGGAATTAACCCCCAACTCCACCTCTATTTTCTTCAAATCACGATTTTGAAATTAAAAGTGTTAAAAGTAAAACGAGGAATTAACGAACTTACATAAAACGCTCTTTTAGGTTTAAAAAAGTTGTTTTTTTTAGAAACGTAATAAAAAAATTTTAATTGAAAACCAACACTTTTCTTCCAAGAAAAAAAGATATACAAAAAAGGCTTCTTTATCAAAATCTCATTTAGATTAACTCATTATCGCCAATGGGGCGGATACAAGCAACATATCATTCTGAGGTAAAATTAATACATGGAGAAGATAAGGCTTAAGGAGCTTCGGTTTTTCCCCCACTCGCCCACCATTATACGAACAACCTTTATAAATATTAACGAACCATTGTGGCCCTCTCACCCTCCTAATTTAAATTGCAAACGGAATTTTCACAGGAAAAAAAAAATCAACAAAATTTCAAACATTTGTACACCTGCAGGGTTTAATTTTTATCAAGATCCATTTTCCCAGTTTAAAAGCTACACGTTAATATCTTATCTCGGGAAAAGATTTTTCCATCAAAATTTGTTGTATAAATTATTCACGTATATAATTAATTTAGAGCTAATATCAACGTTTACTTCCAAGAGGGAAAAGCGAGAGAGATATTCTGAAGCTATTTGTCAGGAAAAGAAGACTCCTGCCAAAGAAGTCGAGAAAAGAATAAATCAACCCTTTGACGCTCATAGTTACTCATCAATCAAATAAACAGAAAGGAAAAAAAAATTCTTTTTAACATAAAATTTTATAGACAGTTCTATGCAAATAAAAAAAAAGGAGGCTCGTTAGGTAAATCGGTAATTACTGTTAGGAAGCAGATGTTACCGCTTTCTTGTTTTGCCACCCTTCCGAATCTGTTTAGGTTTCACCCTTCTTCTGGAAAATTTATGTCTTATTTTTATTATTCCTCCAGCAACCTGTTTTCCTTATTTCAAATGAAATCCACGACTGCAGAACTCTTTCACAGTTTGCTGAAGCCTTTATTCCTATTGTTTTGCTTCTAATTTTTTGTTCAATTTTTCGTTAAGTTCGTTAAAAATTCTGTTTAAGGCCTTAAAAGGTTAATTTTTCTAGCATAAGATTATTGAAAAAAAAAAAACATAAATTTTAGTTTTTAATACCAAACCGACTAAATGGGGGGGGGGGGGGAGTCGGCTCCCAATGGGATTCGAACCTACGACCATTGGGTTTAAAGTCCAAGACTCTACTGAGCCATGACTACCGATCGATCAGGGTTCTTATCCACATTTTCCTTAACTTGGTTCTTCCTTTTTCCCTTTATTTTTACTGTGGCACCCGGAAGACAGGTTGACACTGAGGTAGCCTACCGGATTCAACCCCAAGCCACGCCTTACCCTGCACTTTCTTTTCAGTCTCCTTATTTCTCGATCTAAAATTAAAAAAGATGAGTGACACCGCAAATAAAGCATTGATTTTAGCCCTAAAAATACCCATTAACGTGTGAAAAATAAATATGTTAGAAAAAAAAATTAGAATAGGTGTGGCTCAGAGATAGGTGGAATTCGGTGAGCCATAATTTCCTTCTCTTGCCTGTAGGGGGACATTAAGATAAGCTAGGAAACCTCTAATGAGATCGCTTTTTTCCCGGACGAAGCGCGTCGTGGATCTATGAGCTCAAAATGTTTCTCTCACAAAGCTTTCGTATTGGCTTTCCTCTTTCCCACCACCACTCAGCCTAAAAGCGTAACCGTAAAAATGTTAAAGTACCCCATAAAAAAAGGGAGGGCGGGAGGCACAAAACTCAAAATCAACCCGAGCAATAGAAATAAAAGCGGGTGCCTTCTTAGATAAAGGGAAAACTCCCATTCTAGACAACTGGCTCTTGAAAATCTCCGGTATTAAGAAAACGATTCGGACAATTAATACGCGCGATAACCCGGAGGATAAAACCCCCCGGAAATTTCGGAGAAATAAAAATTCACCATATTTTGTAATCTATGGAATGAAAAGTACACAAACTTGCCCGCATTGTAACAATATATTTTCAACATCCGAATTGCAACCAAACGGAATATTTGTCCAAGCTCGGACTAAACAGTACGTTTCAAAATAACCATTTCATCATCTAAAAATTTCAATATTAAAACACAAAGTTGTTATTTTAAATTTGCGTTATTCCATGTCCCCAATCAAGAAAAATAGAGGAAATAATGCGTTAGTATCGCCAATATTATCGCTAATAATCCAAAATCTGTTTTTACAAATGTGGAAAAATTTAGCCACTGAAAAACTCAGTACAAACCTACGTAACAAAAAAAGTATTTTTTCCATTCGCTTTTTTTAATTACACTGTTACTTTACTTTCTGAGTATTTCTAAAAAAACAATTTTCCCAAGAATCCATTTCGAAGTCCCTCCCCATCCCACTCCACACCTTTCCTGATATTAAACGGCTATGGACTTTTGACGAACCTTGTATTCTTTTCACGGCGAAGAAGAAGAACAAAAATAGAAAGAAAAAAGAAGGGGTTGATTAAAATGTACGAAAATTAGAAAGAAGGTTGACTAGAAGGGGGAAAAAACTAAGGATAAAGAGTTTTTAAAAAAATCTGAGTTTAAAATAGAGGATTATCTGATACCTCGAATCATCCATTAAGACCTTTTACTGAAGAAAAAGTGACGAAAATCCTAAAGGGTGCAGGTTCTTAAAACTTAACGAACCCTTTTAGGAGAGTTTAAGACCTTTCAAAATTGTTAATTAACGGCTATTTTAAAAAATTAACATTTTAGGATATTATATTTCATCGAAATCTACCTGTAGTAATATTTCCTCTTAACACTTTTCAAAGTTTTCGTACTGGCCAATTTGCACAAATACCTCAAAAGGGTTCTTGCGCACTTAAGGCAACCCAGAAACACCCTTAAATGTCTGTTTTAACGGACTTTTTGATCTTGAGTTTTTGGTCATCCATGGGATCATAAAAGCAGAATCAAATCATTTACACTAAACCCCACCAATTAGGAATAAACGTGTCCCATTGTTTGCCTTTCAAAAGCAAATTGAAAACAGATGCCTATCTTCTTGAAAAAACCTCCCTCCTATTTCTTTTTCTTCGAATAAAGGTGCAAAAAGTTCGTTTTGCATTTCCTGAATGGATACTCAAGTTGATTGCTCCATAATTGCAGACAACAGTTGATTACATGTCATCAGTCCAATTAAAAGAGGCCACAATGGACGAGAAAACCGTAGAAATAATAGAAAAGCTCCCTTTGAGCTTCCTTCAATTTGTATAATGATGTGCAGGTTCAAAAAAAATACAGGCTTTACTTTATAATTTCTGTTGTCTTCTATTTTAATATATGCTTTTATGTCGCTTAAAAAAAATGTCACGATGAACAGATGAGAAAGGATATCGAGAAAAAAAAAGTTTTTCTGAGAAATAGAAAATTTCTTTCATTTAAAACAAAAAAAAGAAGAGATTTTTTTTGTTAGTTTTAAGAATGGTTTCAAAAGGTAAATATTTTCATGCAATAATTAGTCTACTAATTCCTTCAACCTAAACACTTTACTTATTTTCCTGAAAGATGGATTAAATTTTAATAAAAAAATGAATTTTAATTAAATTTTTTAAACTAAAAAAAATTACTTTATTTCTAAAAATAAGATTTGCCCCGAGAGGAAAGGAAAGGGGAGGGTTAGCGGTCGATGGTTAAAAAGGAGTTGCAGAGTGCAGGTCACCACCTGCATTTTTCTATTTTTTTCATCCAATTCATTTTAATGAATTACCCTGTCATTAAAATTAGGCCGCGGAGGAAAATTGGATTTTTCCAATTTTATAATTTTGAAAATTATATTAAATAAGGAGTTTTTGGTAAAAATTGGTAAAGATCGGACCTATTAAGAAAACTTAAGGCAAGCAGATTTCCGCCATTGTTGCCAAAAAAATCTCTCGACACGTTGAAGTTAATAACAAAAAGAAAGTTCTGTGAAAATTTGCTGAAAACAGTATGAAAATTGCGGACGTAAAATGTTTTTGAAAAAAACGACGGACGGCCGGTACCACTGACAATTATGTACGGTAAAGATCACTAATTAGTTTTCCTCGACAGAGTCGCATGGCGTCACAATAACTTCTCTTTCAGAAATTTAAAAATGCTTTTAAAAATATTTTGGTTTTAATTAATTTTATAACCCAAGGTCTTCCCATTGTCATTAATTAAGAACCTAATTTAAATTATGTAGTTCATTTTATCACTGAATTAATAAATTGATTATGTTAGGGCAGAGGACCAATAGTTCATTAACAGTTGGCCTTCTCGTCTGCCAGATTGTTATTTTAATTTTGATCCATTTTTTAAATTTTAAAATAGAAACAAGAATGGTTTGACGTCACCGTCTTCATTTTACACTAGATTTTGATTGCTGGTTTTGACATAATATCAAATTTATGCTCTAATCAAGATAAAATTTTCATTTTAACGTTGCGTCAACAGCTTACCCTAGTAATGAAAACAATGAAACAATAACGCTAGTAACGCTAGAATAGTAACGCTAATGAAACAATGAAAAGGTTGAACTCGATAACTAAAGTTTTAAAAATATGATTGACACAAAATTTTGGTGCAGTGCGCCAATAATTAAAACAATTAACACACATTTTTAGGGCGTTGAAACTTTAAAAAAAAGCAAAAATTCGAAGTTTTAAAATTCTTTCTTAAAAAGTTTTTTTTTTAATATGTTCTAATAATTTTTGGGGGTAGGATACATAACAATTTTATGAGATAAAAAATGAGAAAGTTAAAAGTACCTGCAGTGAGTAGAAGTAAAATCACGGAGTGCGCCATGTCAGTGGTGGGGTCGCGATGTTAGAGTTTTTGACATGTCGCGTAGGTTATTTTCCCCTCGGACGTTATTCACTTGACGGAAGCCGGGGCTGAACTAAAAGCGGAACCGCTGAACCCTCCGCCCCACGCGTTCGTCGGGAAGGAGGCGTATACGAGGGGAGTCGTACCGAATTCGACCCCTCCAGGCCGCCCCATTGATCTCGAATCAAAACAAATTTCTTATTTGTAAATAATTTAAAAAAAGGATAAATCCTCTTTGGTCTCGGGTTTTTTCAAATCAAAGGATTTAAAAAAAGGATTTACGACTTTTTTTATAAACTCTATTTGACCCCATGAAAGTTTCAATATGACACGATCAAGTAACCTCACCCGCCTAACCTTCCTACGCAGTCCAGAATTGTTAGACCTTAACAACCATACAACCATAGGGGTTTTTTCCTTCTTCTTTTTCTTCTTCACAAAATTTCCTTTCGAAATAATTAAAAATAATATCAGATAAGCTTGGAGGTTTTTTTTTAATGCGGTGTTATACTCTTTCGTTTTTTAAAAAATAAACATTTCTTTTGTCATTTAAATGAAGAATTGAAATGTTTCATTATGTATAAACAAAAAAAAATCCTTTGTATTTTAAAGGTTGTAAGATTATAATTTTTCATCAGTACTCGCCGGTGTGGCGTCAACTTTCTTCTGGGGAGGGCCCGGGAATCAAATTCCCTTCTCGCAATTTATGTATAAAAGTGTAACGAGATGAAAAATGGGTCAGGGCGGTTGAAATGCAAAATAGGAAAACAGAGACGAGATACCTTTTTACATAACTCTTTCTTTAAGAACCACCGAAGTTTAAAGGAGAGAAAATAAGAAGAAAAAAAAATTCATTTCACCTTAAAAACTCGCATTAAGGTCAACAAATCTTGTAATTTTATTGTCACCGCTTTTTAGGAAGGAAGAAAAAAAAGGTTCCTATAACAGGGGAAAGGGTCAACTCGTTCGGTAGCAGGTGCACTCGTCCAGTGTAATGGCAAAATAAAACCTTACAACAAACAACTTATTCCGCATTTTTATAAATGAATTAATATAAACTTGCCTTTTAAAAAAACGCTTTGCACAGTAAAACTTTTTTTTTTACTTCAACTTTTTCCTCTCTCGTATTAACTTTTATTTTCCTCTTTTAACGATATTGAAGAAAATAAATAACTTTTTTTTTCAACCCCCCAAAAAAAGCAAACTGGAGTTAAAAGGGTTGGTTGTCATAATAGTCTGGTATTTTATTTACGTTTAGGATGTCAATTTTGTTCGCTGAGCACAAAACATCCCTTCAAGATATTTTTATTTTTTTAATTAACACGTCAAAAGCTTTTTTTCTCCTCTTGTACGTCTACAGGTACTCGAGGAGACCGAAGAACAGGCGTCCAAACATTTTGTTTTCATACATCATCTTGTAGAACAAATGCCTAAAATTCTTGATCTTAGCCCCTTCAAGTTAGTCCGAAATACTCCAGACATATTTTTGAGATTAGCCAAAGCCGAGGATTAATGTCGGGTGTGTTTAAAAAGACACGTTTTAAGGGAGGGGTTGAAAATGATTTGTCTCCGGGAGAAAGGGAGGAGGAGTCCGGCTAATTGATGGTGGAAGTAAAGAGCCTCCGGAACAGAAGGAAAAAGCGGGGGAGGAGGCTTCCACGTTAAGAGAGGCGACTCCGGACATTCGTCAACCCCTAATCCCGCTTTTCCCCTTCAAGCCTCTGTCTTAAAGCTCCCCGACCATGGACACCCCTTAACACATTAATTCCGAATTTAGGAAAGAGTAATTTTCCCATCTTAACCACCTATTAAATAAAAAAATCACATACAAAAATCTTCACTTTTAGGTAGATTTCTTTTCTTCGAAATCTATTTTTAAAAAAATTTTCATTACCAGAAATTTAGAGAACAGAAAAAAAAACAGCAAAGCTTATATTGATTAGTGTAAAACTGGAGTTTCGTAATTTACAAGTTTCCTGGAACAGAGAACGTTGTTGATTTCTATTGAAAACTTCATGAGGAAAACATTGACGTTTTCGATCAGGGAACCTGGTGGGCGATGACCTCGAAGTTTAAAGCGATAAAACACATTATTTGTCCGAAATTTGAATAGGTAATGAATTTGTTTCTTAACATTCGGATTACCCCATGCTACTCGCTTTGGGAGTTTTTACCGAGTTTTAGGGCTTTTACGCAGAATTATTTGCGGATAAACATCATTTTTGGGTACTTTCCACGTCGGACGTCCTATAACGAGGGTGAACCTGCTTGCCTCTCAAGATAAGCCTCCTGGAAAAATTCGTAGCCTCCTTTTCAAAAATGCCATTAAAATAACTTCCTTATGAGGGATTTATAAATAAGTCCATTTATTCCCCCGTTTTTATTTCGAATTTTTTATGAATAGCGTGGTCGGAAGGGTTTATGCTGAAGCGTTATGTCTTTCCCGAGCGCGAATTGGGTATTCAGAAGCGACCCTGCGTATATCAGAGCATTGCCGTCGGTGGCATTAATAATTATATGTGAAGAGGGCGGAAATAGAGGGCGTTTGGGTAAAGGGAGAGTGGGTAAAAGTGGGTAAACCTCCCTCTTAGCATAAGGTATAAATCATTGAGGTCCCCCCTACCCTCACTTATAATTCAACTTTCCAGCAGATTTTGAAGAGACTTTAAAGGACACGCAAAAAAGCACTTTATTTTATATACAATATATAACTACAAACACCATCAAATAATTTTTTTTTTAATAGATCCATCTAGTAGGACTAAGCACCTTCAAAATGCCATTACTTTATCTGAAATCCCTTAATGACGTAAATTTAGTTTCAAAAATTTTGAGTCATTATCCATTTCAAATTCACGTGAAAATATTAGCCCGAAAACCCGTGTAAATCAGAAACCATTTTCTGTAGTATCCAGATTGCTCGTCAAATTATCTAATGATGGATATCGATGAGGAAAGTCTCCTTAATTAATTGATGGATACAGAACCCCGGATCGACTACGCGGGCGCGGATTTTGGCCACTTTCCCGAAAAAGTTGATTAATTTTTGAAAGCATCCAGTTTTCTCGAGTGTGAATCAAAAGTAATAATTGCTATTGTTAAATTCAAGGGTAGCGGAAATGCAATGAAAGCTAAACAGTCTTTTTTTCTGTTTAGTAAACTAATACTCGTATTTGTGCTCCAAAGCGTAAATTCCTCTTAAGGAGCGTGGTATTTATGAATTTCCCTTTCCTTGCGAAAAGTTTGGAGTGATAATCGAGGTTTGTTTCCTCAAATATCAGCCAATGGGAGTCCTCCTTTCCGCGTTATAAACAACATTAAGGTTACGATGGTTAACCTAGGCCCAACTTTCCATAAAAATTTGCGATCTTTCCTATAAACTCTCCTTTCCTTAAACAAAAGGACCTTAAACAAGGCTTCTCTTAAGGCATTCATGAATATCCCTTTTTCGAAATATTTTTCTAGGTTAATTTGAGAAAATAGTTCCCTCAAGGAACGTTTATAAAATATTGCCCTTAATTTTTTTTTTATTGTTTGATTAAACAAACGAAAGAGAAATTTTCAGAACAGAGGTATCCAATTGCAAAAATCCACAACTTTTCAAGCTTTTTCTCCCTAGCTTTTCTCCGAAATTCTGAATTTTATAATATTAGGAATGAAATTTCCAAATGTTTTTGTGCTAAGTTTTATTTAAAACCATAACAATCGTTTTTTTCTATTCTAATTTTTACATATTAAATAATACAGTTCATAAATATTTATAACAATTTAATACAAAAGTCCTACAATTAATTACACTAAAAAAATATTAATTTACCAATAAAAAAAATGTACAATTATTGTTGAACAATCTTCATAAAGCTATTTGAGCGGTTAATATAAATTATGTACAGATAAAATTGTTGTTAACAATATTTCAGATCGTACCAAAAAAATTTTAAATTCGGCGTTTTTTAATCACAGAATTAGATAATTCCTTTATTTTAAGGCATCACAATTGACTTATTTTGGCCTTCAAGGAACTGAGGGATTTATAATTGAATCAAAATGCTTATACTTGAGCAAGGTTGAAGTGAGTTTTAATAAAACGCCCGATTATGAAGAGCATTCCGGTCGACCTTTCACGTTTGAGGCGCTTCCTTAAGATGAGGTAGCAGATGATTTTAAAGAGAAGGAGGTAGGCTACTAACAGCAACGCTGCACGCCAGAATTCTGATTTTTCCATCCCAACTTGCTTAAGGAGAACGTTTGGTGATTTGTATTCGCAGAGATACTCTTCATCGGGGCATTCCAAATATGCTCGGTGGTTACCGTAGATCGCTACGATCAATCCTTCAATACCGAATCGAAGGTAACTTCCATGCATCCCGATCCAAATCCACATTGGAACATTAATACTTCCTATGCCGAAACTGTAAGAAGCAAGGAGCATAAACGGCACAGACAGCGCCGGCCCGACAAAAATACTATTCTGAAAAATTAAAAAGAATATTTCCTTCATATACTTCATATACTTCAACTTACAACTATATCAAGCCTAGAAGAAATGGCCAAACCCAATGCATCAGATGCCAACGCAATCAATATCAATATAATGGTGAATTTATAAATTCTGTCGATTTCTAACGGTTGATTAGTCATTGTGTAAACAATCGAAACATAAATAAGGCTGCAAAAAATCTGAAAGTCAAAAATAATTAGAACTCAACGTTTTTATGAGAGGGAAAATCAGTTTTTACCTGCATAGGTAGTCTTGAAAGTGAAATTGCCATAAAATAAGAGTTCAGATTATACCATCGGTTGAAATGCTCCCTTTTTATTAACTGTACCTCCATTGGAACTGTAATTTTTTGAATAAAAGAAATAAAACAAAATTAAATCATTTACACCAAACAAGAGCTGGAAGCATCGGGATGTACATGAAAACAATCAACGAGACGAAGCAGAATCCGAAATTAAACAGTGTTTTTGATGCATCATTACCAAAATTGTAAAAAATACCTCCAATTATCAATGAGACAAATACATGAAGAGATATCACCAGAATTTGATATGGCTAAATAAAAATTGGTTATAGTTTTTTTCTTTTTGTTTCTGTTATTACCATTGATCTCCAAAATTGAAGAAACATTCGAGAGATTAAAATTAAAAATTGTCCCCACGTTGAGCAACCGTATTCTGCGGTTTTGCTTAATTGTTCGAATTCGGCTTCGCTGAGTTGTCGGTCGAGCTGGCGTATTGTGGATGCTTTTTTGTTGTATCTTTTACACCGCCCGTTATCGATCGCCGTCGACATTTTATCCACATAATATCCGTAGTCGCCGCTTGAGACTTCCATCACTAAAAACAATTTTAAAATCGTTAAAATTATGGATACTTACTGAAATCAGCTGGGTTGTAATGTTTTGGACAATCGAGGCCGAATGTTGAAAGAAAAGGAATTATATCCTCGCCGAGGCCTTGGTAAACACATTGACCCTCCGCAACGATATAACGTTATCAAATAAAGCGAAAAGTTTTGCACTTGGTGTATGAATTGAGCATATCACAGTTCTTCCTCCTTTCGCCAAACTTTTTAGAAGCGAAATGCACTGAGAACTCGAAAGGTCGTCTAACCCGCTAAAAAAGAAACAAAATAATTTTTTTTTTAATTTTGAGCATTTTTTCCTTACGTGGTGGGTTCGTCAAGAAACAACACTGGTGGATTGTCGACCAACTCGACAGCAATGGAAAGCCGCTTTTTCTCCCCACCTGATAATCTATCTGTTAACGTATCCTTACATTTAGTCAGTCTCAACAATTCCATGATTTCCAGAGCCTAAAATTATATTTTTATAGCTTTAAATATTGAATTTTAAATTTTTTGTACCATAAGTTGTTTGTGTTCTTGCGAAACTTTAGTTCCAAGTTTCAAGTCAGCGGATATCATGACACATTCGAAGACTGTTAGCCCTTTTTGATGGCAGTCCTCTTGCATGATATATCGGGATATTTTTCTAAAAAGTTTCAAATCTCGAGGAAGTCCATTCACCAAAATTTGACCCCCTCCATCGCCATTTCTGAGGAAATTAAACTTGATTAACAAAAAGAAAATAGAACATTAAGCATTCTATTGGTAATACAGCTAATTATTTTTAAACTATCCAATAATTTTATTTCAAAAATCAAAAATTTACCTATAACCAGCGAGTACGTTTAAAAGAGTACTTTTTCCAGCTCCAGAAGGTCCAAGAATAGCAGTCAACTCCCCCGATTTAAAATAGCCGTTTACACTTCTTAAAATTATTTTAGAGCCTGAAACAAAAAATTAAATATAAATCAGGGATTCCCTAACTTTTTAGCAATAAAGATCAAAATGAGTTGTGGAATCCATATTACCTTATTTGGTTTAAACTAATTTAGAAAATTAGATGTGCGGCTAATTTTTATTGGGAAAACCAATGATTTTTTTGGGGGACCTGAAACTTAACCTATAGCCTGGTCCCTCAGTATAATAACCAATGAAAACTTCTGCATTTCCTGCATAAGGCATTGGTCCAAAAAAATTTAGAAAAACTGAAAATCCTATAAAAATGGGTTTTCTATGTGAAAAAGTTGAGAAAAATTGCTGAAAATTCTGTACAAATAGGGTTTCTTCCTCAAAAAATCAAGGAGAATTCAAGGAAAGATGAGTAGTTAATTTCTAAACCAACAGATCGCTCTACAACAGTAAACTAGAGGAAAACGATTCCCGACTCAGCGTTCACTGCCCTTTTCGATTTTACACGCTAGATTTTATCACTTCCGCCTTTTAATATAACAAATCAGACAATAAATTATAATATTTTACGTTCTTATTTAATGAAGAAAACAGGTCATTTTTTTAAACTTACTACTACTTTATCACAATTATACTTGGCATACTTGGCAATCCTTAAGTCCAGTGAGAAAGAATTTTACTTAATAAAAATTATAAATACTTTGTATTCAATTTTATAGCCATTTTGAGTTTTAAATGAGGGGAAATAAAAAATATGGAAATAGACATAATTTCATCTGCGTATAAATAAGTAAAATCCTTGAAATTTTTTATATTATATTATTATGTCAAGGTGTAGAAGACGAAAAAAAAAAAAGTTCTCGCGTAAAAAAAATTGTTTATTTCTTCAAAGACTTAACCTGACGAGAAATTTTTAAGTTGCCTTTTTATTAAAATATTAGCGAAGTTAAAGGAATACAAAATGAAATTCAAAATCAACATTTTAAAAAATGAAACTTTAAAATAAAATAATCAGAGAACAAAATAAACATCAGAACAAGATATGATATTTCCCTGATAAAAAAACAAATAGGGGCATCTGCCCAATATAAAGAGGTAGTGTATGGCCGATACTGGGAGGTATGGAGACAACGGAAGGGTCTTAAATACAGACAGATTCTGTTACCTTCCCGCTGTCTCACTTATACCACATAGTAAAGGCCAAGTAGAAAATGAGATGAGAGTGAAAAATAAGGAAATAGTCCACCTGATGAGGCGTATTACGCCGAAACCGGTCGTGGAATATCCGTTTTTTCATTCTCTCTCCCTCACAAAAAACCCATAATAAAAATAAACAGTGTCACAATCGATTTGAATATTAATTATTTAAAGGACAATGCACTAAATTAGAGCATGAGAAGAAAAAAAAAATTCGGGTCAATGTAGCCGTTAATTATATAAAATTTGATTTTTGATCCCTTTCTAGTTGTCGCTGGATCTGAGAGCCAGAAAAAAAAGTATCAAGCTAGAAAAAATAAAAGTCTTAGCCCAGCCTGGCCACACGGAGCGGACGTGAACTCAAGGAGAATTTGGTAAAAGTTTGTTGAAGATCGTACGGCAGTAGCGGATTAAAAAGATAGGTTAAAAATGCATGCGGAGTGCAGATTCTAATCCAATGATTAGCTAAACAAGAGGTGATTTCACTTTGAGCATGAGAGGGTCAGATAAGATTCATCAGTGAAGGTCAAACTTGTCAATAAAGCAGGATATTCTGCCGGTGACATATGTGACACTTATTTTCTTCTTTTACTTCCTTGACCCATACAACGGCCTTCGGGGTGAACAATAGAGAATAGAACATCCGCTTGAAAAACTCGTTCAACTTTTTATTCCGATGCAAAACATTTTAGTCATGTACATCGAAGAATTTATTTTCTCGAAAAACTTCCCGGAAGACTGAAATCATTTTCAACCTGTTTACTTCATTGCCCCTAAATTTTGAGACAACAGAAAACTTTTTACAATCGCTCTTGAAGTCATTGGAAATTTAAACTTCCTCCAGTTCCTTTGTGGGTACAAATTAGTACGGAATGTATCAAGCTCCAGAAGAAATAAACGTTTTTTTTTTCCAACCGACCCCCACACGTGTCTACGAGGACGATAAACAGAATAGGAAAGTGAATTATATTTTTTTCCCGTTCACATTAAAAGACGTGTAATCCAAGGACGGATCTTCTTTGCACTTAATCATCAATGTCACATTCCTAATTATAAAAGAAAAGCTCCAATACTCAAAGGAAATCGGATATTTGACCTACAAAACAAGTTTTAATCGATGCATTTATACAGAAAGTGCTCATGGAATATAATACATACGGGGAATATTTATTCAAAGAAAAAATTATCGGTTGACTTCCTCCTTGTTAGCGCGAGCTTAATTGAAAATGAAGAAAAGGCGATAAAATTACTTGTTTGAAGTGGCTTGACCGTGACGGAACACGGTCGATTGAAAACTTAGTCGACGCGATTTGAATTGTGGACCACACGATTCCATCCCTTCTGGCGAAACTCATTTACTAAAAATGTTAAACCTGCTATTTAAACATGAAATTCTCAGTATAACCAGAAAATTTAATCGCGTCGCCCGCGTGCGGCCCACAGACGAGATTTTTTTTGCTGACGACTCATGCGATGCGATTTAGGGACCGCATTTTCGGTTTTCTCACTTGGCAGATACTTGCCTACATTTCTCGCAGCTAAATGCTAAACTGGTCAGAAAAGCCAACTATCTAAAGATAATATTTTCTAATCAAGATTAATAAGTCATCGAAAGGCGCAGCCCAGTGCACATTTAATCGGTGTCCTATTTCCATTTTTTATAGCCTCTTTAAAAATTCGCGATTACCACAAGTTCTTTGTCCCGGAAATGTTGTCAAACAGGTTTTAGAATTTAACCAA
Organism: Orius insidiosus; assembly: GCA_014119065.1. Lineage (NCBI taxonomy): Eukaryota > Metazoa > Arthropoda > Insecta > Hemiptera > Anthocoridae > Orius > Orius insidiosus. The sequence continues at coordinate 260,809 of JACGAQ010000095.1, forward strand.
TTTTAATCTTCGATCAGTGTAAGAAATTTCAAGGCCTAGGTCAAAATATAAAACCTTTTCGGGTAGAGCCTGACAGGATAATTAGAGGCAAAACTAACAAGAATTATGAGGGATGACTAATGAACAAAACCATCCATAATCTTAACGATTTTTTTGTTTGAACAAATATTTATGGTCAATTTATCAAATTTTTTGAAAATAATAAGTTGAACTTTGCAAATTCAGGTTTAATGAACTTGACCGATAATTGGATACTCTTTTTTTGTTTTCATTCTCCATGGTAAAAATTACTTAATAAATTAACAAGCATCTCATAGTCGCTCCCGCTAAAAATAAAATAAACTTTTTTTGAGGCCAATAGAAATTAATTTTAAAAATTCCTCAAGCTTAAAAAGCTAAATGTTATTTCCGAGTAAAAAAGTTTGATCTATTTTTAAGGTTAGTGAAGAAATTCCTCCAAAAATTAATTTAAAATTTTCATACAGTTTTTTGCGAGAGGAACAGTATACGTCAATTCGTTGAATTCGATATCGACCGGAGCTCTTTTAGGCAAATATTTGCCCACTTTGGGCATTTTTCCTTCCTCCATCTTCCTGAAAGCCAAAAAAAAAATTAATTAGAAATCACATTTAAAAAAGAAAAAAAAAGTAATAAAAATAATAATCCCCACGAAAATCATGAAAATAACTTTAATAGGATAATTAAAGATAATTCGTGTGAAAAAATGTACGTCCGGGTGCAAATTTTGGTAGATCATTTGTCTAATTTAAAAAAAACCATTAATTTAAAATGAATAATTTACACATTATGATAATAAAAAATCCGAATTTTCAAGAACCCCAAGACAAACATTTAAAAATAAAAGGCAATAAATACTAATTTCAAACGTACATATCGTATAGACAAATGTTTTGCGATTTTTATCCTGGCGACCTCGAGGTCCCTAATCTCAAAAATGAGAATTTACACAACTTAGAACTCGGAAAAAATCAAGGGAAAATTTCTTATTCTTTTTCTTCCTTCGCATTTTGAATTATCATCAAGTGCCTTCTAATTTTCCAATGCAATTTTAGAAAAAAGTAGGGTTGAGCTTTACCCTTGAAAATGAAAAAAATGAATTTCTTTTGCATATAATAGGTTTAAATAATCATACACATACTAATGATCAGTTTGATTCCTTTTTTTACAACCATTTGAATCTTCTAGGCGGCCTTGTTCCAATCATTAAGCGTCTAGTTAATTTTTTTTTAAATTCATAACCATAACATAATTATTGGTTAAGCGACGGGCGATCCTAAAAGTGATTTTTTTTGCGGAATTATTAAAGAACGAAGAACGAAGTTAAGTGGTTTCGTTTTATTGCCCTCCAAGCCATTTGGCGAACGTAGAACCATCCACCAAGGGGTAATACACCAATTTTATTTTCGCACTATGTAGTTGATTATTATAAAGATTGTTACTATTAACGCACAGCCATTAAAATTAACATTGAATAATTTTAAGCTCAATTTTGATTGATCGCTCACCTCCCATGGAGGGTTAAGTCCCATTTACCACCTGGTTTTCGTTGACATATGTAAGTTTAGTATGAGAAAAAAAATTTTCCGAAAAAAAAATTCCGAAACCGGTCGTGGAATATCCGTTTTTTCATTCTTTCTCCCTCTGTAACTTTTAATAGCAAAAAAATTTTTGTTGGTTAACTTTTTGATTTTAATAATCAATTTTATGAAAAAGAAGGTATTATTAAGACTTTTGGGAATAAAAGCATTTTAGATCTATTTTTATTTATTTCTTAGTGGCCCCTTGAATTCCTCATCACTCTGGGATCACTCACTCCACCTTGACGCGCGTCATCTTTACTTGCGATCTTTTGATTTCCATTTTCAGCCCACACGTGTATTTAATGAGTCCTTGTAATTTATATTGTAAAAACAAGGAAAAAGACATTAAGTTATTAGATGTTTTATAAAAAAAACTTGATTTCTAATTACTGAGTAAATATCACAATAATACTTTTCTAAATTTCTTTCATTTTCTATTTTATTAATTTATTTCTCCTATGTTTTTTGAAGGGGTCACTTGTTTTTACTGGCCGATAATATTGATCCTCATGCCCTATTTATTGTACAATTACGATCAATATACGTCAAAATATCAGTTGAATTATTTCAAGAATAATGCGAGCGGGAAAAATGTATTGGCAATGAAAGAAAATAAATTCATTTGTCAATCTTCCGCCAAATTTAAAATTTTAATGGTCATTACCCATTATAATTATAGGCTTCATTGTCATTGCCAACTATTAGCAAATCGCTCATTATAATAGATATTCAATTACTTTTAAATTTTATTACACGATTATTCAAAATAAACTTAAAACAAAAAGAGCAATAAGTTAATAACTAAAAATATTTTTAAAAATTTTAATCTAATGAAGTGAATAACAATTTAATGATGTGGAAAATTGAGGCGCTCCCGGTACGAAGGGCGAACTGACAAAATTTTTTTTTTGATTTTCAGATTCTAGACCTCTTGGTGAATACACCCATATAATTTTTATGTTGAGTTCGCCTTTTTTTCCCCTATAAATACGTAAAAATCGATATGCTGCAATGCTCTAACTGCGATATCCGAGCGGGTACGAAGGGCGAACTCCACATCCTAGTCCACAACCCCCACTCCTTTTCCCACTCCAGGGCATGACTTTTGTGTTGAGTTCGCCCGTAACATAAAACTATAAAATGCGAATATCTCGAAACTACGTTTTGTTGAGTTCGCCTTTCGTACCCGGAGCGCCTCAATTGAATCCGTGTTTTAATCGTTTATTCAAAAGTAAAAAAAATCACCGAGATATTATTTATTGCGGGGTGTGTTTTGTTGGTGTGGAGGAACACTACCGCGTAGTTCAGAAATGTGTCTTGGAGACCCCGTGGGGTCAAAAAGACATTTTTAACTTCCTTAAAATAGTTATTGTTTTACCCTGCATGTCGGTGTTTTGGGGAAAGTCTTTCAGATTCCGTAGGCTCTGGATCTACACCGATCTCAATTTTTTGGTTCTTTTGTTAATTTGGTGTATTTTGGGCCGTCCGGCCGGCCTGCCGCAACCACGGACAAATCGGTATAGATCCATGATCGATTTGACCCCAAGGGGTCTGAAAGACCCAAAAACCCGACATGGAGGGTAAAACAATAAGTTCTTTAGGGAAGTAAATACAGGAGTAACGTAAAATAAAAAACAAATTGCCTGAAGAAACCACTAGTCGATTGGTCCCTTCCACACAACTTATAAAAACCGTAGTTGGAGGGTATTACAAATTGCTATAGAAGTTAAAAATAAAGAAAATGTACACAGAAACGTTAACCTTTGTAACCAAACAACCCTAGAAAATATCCCACCTGTAAATACATCAAAAATATGAATTTTAAACGAAGAAAATTTTAAATTGGTAATCAAAACTGCAATCGAATTTTTAAAAAACTAATCATCCCAATAACAGCTGCATTACATAAGAAAACTAAAAAAACTAAATCATTTACTAAATCAATAGACAAGCTTTTCGTAATAATAAAAATTTTCATTCGGAATGTTCGCGATAAAATTAAGATAAAACAAAGAAACCTATTTTTTTAGATAAAATTTATGAAAAAAATAAATTGTGTGAGTACCTCCAGTATTCAAAGATTCGTAAATGGTCATTGCAGTCCACCATGACAGGGGAACACGAGAGATAAAATAAAATTTTGGTTAAAAATAAAACTCTTTTAGTGAAAACTATCGGGAGTTCACAAGTCACTAACTTGAACTTCGGAGTTCGTTTGACGCTGGATTGTCTGCCGGATATCAACACTAATTATCGGGGCGGTGGGGGGTTTTTTATTTAAAAAAAGGCTTCTGTATCGACAGAGTGCTCCCCCGAAAGGGGCCCCCCACCCCTTCGGAACAGGCCTCTTCTATTATTAGTTTGTTAAATTTCTTTCGCGGGGATAAATTATATACAATTTATTGAAAAACAGAAATAATCGGCTTAAAAGTGCCAGAAGCGTAAGCAACCTGTAATTTTTTTGCTTTGACCAGGATTCAAATTTATTTTTTTCCTCCTCAATTTTTCGATTACACAAAAACGCGATAAGTATTCTTCTGTCCAATCAAGTCCATTTTTCCCCTTATTAAGAAATTTTACATTATAAAAGAGTTTATTGTATTATCCCTCATGTTCAATTCTTTGAAAAGGGTAGGTCAAAACGATTAGTGATCATAACCTTGTAGTGCGGGCAGTAGCAGGTTTTTCTGTAAGCCTTCAAGGCCATTATTTCCATTTTAATTTTTCAATTTTAGCGTCTAAAGATGCAAAGCACTCCGATGGTAGTTAAGAAAGGAAATTTTATTTTTCAAGAAGTTGAACGACCAGCGGTTCAATCGCAATGTCATTTTCTCAAAATGGAAGTCAGCATCTGCTTTTTAAAATTTCTCAAACAGAAGTTATTGTATTACTCTCCATAAGTAGTTATTGCAGATCCTGTGGTCGCTCAGAAAAAGCGTTTTTCCTCCTCCTCTTACCGAAAAATTCCTTCCCTTCAAAGATTTATAAAAATATGAATGAAAAAAAAATCTATATACATAAGAGGCGCTCCGGGTACGAAGGGCGAACTCAACATCGGACAAATTTTTTTTTTTCTTTTTCAGATTCTAGACCTCTTGGAGAAAACGCCCATATAATTTTTATGTTGAGTTCGCCCTTTTTTTCCCCTATAAATACGTAAAAACCGATATGCGGCAAAGCTCTAACTGCGATATCCGAGCGGGTACGAAGGGCGAACTCCACATCCAAGTCCACAACCCCCACTCCTTTTCCCATTCCAGGGCATGACTTTTCTGTTGAGTTCGCCCGTAACATAAAACTTTAAAATGCGAATATCTCAAAACTACGTTTTGTTGAGTTCGCCCTTCGTACCCGGAGCGCCTCATATTTTCTTTATAGAACAGCTTAAGAAATGTTGAATTAAGGTACAATGATGAAATGCCAAAAATCAAGAAACAATAGGTAATAAAAAACGGCCAAAAAATTGAGCACTAATGATGAAATGTAATTTAAACAAATGAGGAATCATGATGTAGCAGTTTTTAACTTCCGTTTTCTCTTTCTTCTTCAATTTTAAAGTCATCAGTCCTTTAATGAGAGGGGGAAAATGTTTCATATATGAAATATTAATTAATTCAAAGACTTAATTTATGCAAGGTAGGTATATTTTATATTTATTTTTTACAAGCAATTTCAAAGTCGCTTTTGTTAACTTCTTCCTGTTAACCTTATCAGATCTGGCCGACATCCTCAGCTGGCCTAGACAGTTCAATAATTTTTAAAACTTACAATCGAAAAAAAAAAAGGAGGAAGCATGAACGTCTTCACCTAGCCAAGCCATACGAAACAGGCTTGATCCCTTTCTCCCAACTATCGGGGGAAAACAATTTAAAAACTTAGATATTCCGGGGTGGAGTGAAAATAAGATGAAAACTGCTGCTTGAAGGGTTCCGTAAAAACTTGCGAGGGACGGTCGGCCGGCACAACAGACACAATCATGTATAGATCACAGATCAATTTTCCTCTACGGAGCATGGAAGACTCTTTCCTAAAGACAGAAACTTCTTCCTGAGGAAGTTAAAAAAAAAAAAACAAGGGCAAGCGATGCACCTGGATCTTTTAAAAGAAAAACTGTGACGTCGAAGTATTAAAATTTCCCCATAATCAATCCTTATTAGGTATGTACATCCGTTTGTAAGCACCTATAAATATACACCCCAATAGCAATGAACTTTGCGAAAAAAATAATAATGACTCCTTTCAAAATTTGCTGGCATTGAAATTCATAACGTGGTTTTAGCATTTCTCGACATTGATTGTCGTATTAATCCTTCCCATAAACATAAATAACAGAATTTAACATATTTAAGGTCGTTGGCATCACAGGCGCGAATCCCAAATGGGAAAGAGAATCGGACAAGGTCGAGGATCATTGAATAAATTTCCTTATTAATAACTTCTTTTAACGATATTACTTACGGCGTTAAAAATCATAAAGTTTGTTTTTATAACCTTCAACGTGAAGACGATTTCCGATTTTTTAAAGATGTTTTTCGGGGCCCCATGATTAATGGTCTTATTGTTTATGATAAAACTTTTTTAATGCGTTTGAAAAGTTTATTTATAGAATTAAAAACTTGAAAGATAAAGTAAAAAGGAAGTCACGAGACTAATAGCAAGATGTCTTTGTGAGCAGATGTTAGCCACTCCCTCTTCCTATCTGGCAGTAAAATGATGAATCATAATCACAACGTCACTAAATCGCTTTTAAAAAAACAAACTAGGTCTCCCTGGGGAAACTTCAAATTAAAACTGACGGAAAAACTTTAAAATCGAAAGGTTCATCATGGAAAAAAACCTAAATTTTTAATTTACCTTGAAAAAAAAAAAATCCTCCGAATCCCTTCCCTTGAGGCATTTTATCGTCAATCCAACAATAAAAATAAACAAATCCCAAAAAAACGTGTAATTTCCGTGTTTAAATTGTTTATTTCTCGTCATTATCAACAAATTTTCCGAAGGCTGATAAATTAATTGATTAAACTTTAATGTCGGTTTTTTCCCAAGAGAAGAAGAAAATTACGCGGAAGATTATAGGAAAAAGAAGAAGTCGAAAAGAACTGTGGCTGCCCACGTCGGAAACTTCTTCTAAGAAGAGGAATTTAATATTTTTCATCACTACAATAAATTTAAATTAATTTTTTCCCCCAGACCACGCCGAAACTTGAACTTCAACAGCCAAAATTTCTCCCAACCATCTTTTTTTTTCTCCCTCCCTCATTAATAAACTGAGGCGTTCCGGGTACGAAGGGCGAACTCGACAAAACGTAGTTTCGAGATATTCGCATTTTAAAGTTTCGGTTTTTACGTATTTAAAGGGGAAAAAAATGGCGAACTCAACATAAAAATTATATGGGTGTATTCACCAAGAGGTCTAGAATCTGAAAATGAAAAAAAACTGGAGGACCCTTCCGCAAAAACCCGACGTGGAGGGTATCACAATAACTTCTTTAAGAAAGTTGAAAAAATTTGTCCGATGTCGAGTTCGCCCTTCGTACCCGGAGCGCCTCAATTGTATTAAATATGTATAAGGTAAGAATTTGGTAAAAATTTGGCGAAGAGCAGACCGTTAGTAAGGCCGTAGCGCATTTAAACAAAACAAGAGGCAGACAGTAACTACGAAAGGAAGATTTTATCAAAATTTTACGAAATCGGATGAAAATAAAGTATTCCCCAACAAACTGGCACCAAAAATGACTTTATGGATCACTAACCCATTTCTCTCTACGGCGTAAATTCGATATGGAGGTTTTCACAATAGCTTTCTTTGACGAGAGGAAGGGACTATAGGCGGATACATGGTATAAGTTAGAATACTAAGCCCGCATCACCTAAGTGTATTGCAGGTTTAGCTCGTTTGAACTTTAAGGCGACAAAATGGGATTTTTTCGGGTAAACGTGTCAAAAGGGTTTCAATTTTTACAAAAAATCTTAGTTTAGCTTCTAGTTTTAAATTTGGTCGGTTTTTAAATTCTGTTAATCTTTACATCGGTCGACTTTCGTAACTATTTGTTTTTTTTTTTTTTTCGTAAATAATCAGCGTTGAGAGGTCCACTTGTACTTTTCAGTTGAACTCTAGCCTACTTTAAAAACTATTTCTAAGACCTATGTTAACTGATTAAAGATTACGTAATTGAAGTGCACAAATTAACGCAAAAAAAATTTCCTGCTTCAAAAGAGCGATATTATCTACGCAAGGAGGTTTTTTTTCTCAGCTATTAAAATAATTGGACAAGGACAGTAATGAATGAAACACAGACTTCCTTTAAAATTAGAGTTAATTTAAAATCAGTAAATATGTCTAACATTGAATATAATCCGGACGATTCGAGGTAAAAATGATTAAACTATGAAAAAAAAGAAGAAAAAAAGAGTGGACACAGGAATTTAGCCCAAAATCGCCCTTGAAATCGGGAATTATAATTTTTCGGGTAGAAAAAAATGAACTACATAATCCGAAAACCGGTTCATCTTGAAAATCGAATGGGAAGGCAATAAAAATTAAACGCTTTTCCCACTTGGCCTGTTCGGGTTTTGCCCGTATTAATCATCAAAATTGTTCACATCGTGAAAGTGTCTTCGCCTATGAAGTTTTAGCCTACAAACCCATCGTTACGAACGAGCACATTAATTACCTATAACTATCTTTGACAGTTTACGTGGAACATTTTCTTTTTGGGCTAATTATTTATCAACATAGAAAACCAAGAGAGAAAAACAGGTTTGTAGAAAAAAAAATGTAAGACAATTTATAAAAAATAAAATATATACCATAATTTATTTTTACACTATCATTTTCCGGTCAGTAAACATAAAAATTACAGTGATAATGGCATCCCTTAACAGGAAAAATTAAAAAAATATTTTTTACTTGAAAAGAAAAATTCAGGTACACAGCCTAAATCAATATTTTGGTCGCATAAGCAAAAAAAATCGTCCTTGTATTCTTATCATCCGAAATGCAAGTCGAAAAAAACGCCTAAAGGGTCAGATCACGTTTCACCTTGAAAAGTGAGCCAAGAAAAACAAGTCTCGCCTTCTATGAATTCGTCAAAAGCTTCACCTTCAAGGGAAAAAAGCGGGCCGAACACCGAAAATAAATTAAACAAAGATTCCTTGAATTTTATAAAATGCATTCGGAGATTATTAAAGTTAAAAAAATGGAATACAGGTTAAGGTAATCGAGATATCAAAGATCAAAACGTGTTTACAACTTTTCTTTCTGCACTGCAGTGAAAAGGAATGCAACAATTTTTTTTTTCGAGAAAAGCTGCTGTAATAAAATACATTCTAGTTATACTATCGGTTTTATTATATCTATTTTGATTACCAGGAAATAAAAGGAGCCTTAATTAGGGTTTTATGGGTGTGAATGTCCCCCCGTCCAATATTTTAATTGCGATAAATTTTGTTGTTGGATTTGCATTTCAGGGGGAAAATTTATTTTCTAAACGCTCTACGTAACCATCGACTTTTTTTCACCGATTTTGAATTTTTGTACCGGGAATAAACTGAATCTGGGTCTTTCCACGTGAAATACGGAGAATTCTCTCTTTAGTCACGTTATCTTATGAAAGATTAGTTCAAAAAAAAATCTAGTGCCACCCGATTCAAGGACGAATTTACGGTCGTTGTCCTGTTTATTTGGTGTAGAAAAAAAGTTCATGAATCACGTTTGCCCGTAAAAATTATGCTTTTCTGAAGATTTTTGTATTTTTAAATTGAACATTGACTTTTCTCAAGGTTTTAAGAGGAAAAAATTGGCTTCTTGGGCTAAAAAATGTTAATTTTTGGAAAATCATACTTTTGTCTAATATTCGAAAAGGTTAGGGCGGAAAATACTCTTTTTAAGCACACATTTTAGCGGTTTTATCAAGAAAATAACTTGTAATCCTAATAGGGCGTAAGGAAGAATGGACTTCTTAACTGGTCATGGTCACCATGATTTCAGGAAGAAAAAAGTAGTTCTTACCCGCAGTTCTTCAACAGAAAATAGGCTTCTCTGCCATAAGGCAACAAAAGGAAACCCTCTTTTCTTAAGGGGATTTTCTTTATCTTTAGGCCAAGAAGGTAGCCATGGGCCGGTGCCACAATTGAAGAAGTTAAAACATCCCCTTATTACGATTTTGACAAATGGCAGGAAGGGAAATAAGGAAATTCACTTACAAAACTGTAAAAATTTAAGATGAAATATTATTTTTTCTTCCTGTAAATGAAAGGTTGTTGAATAAATGAATCATATTCGTTATAAGGTCATTTATTTTTCCCTTGGCATTTTAATGAAAAAAAGTTCACTTACAAAATTACATACATAAAGCGCTTCAAGAAGTGAATCCTAAACTTTTTCTTAAAATAAATTTTTCAATTTAAAAATAAAGTCTATATTAGAAGGAACAAAAATGAGAAGAAGCCGGAGGTCCGAGCGGGATAGAACGGGATAGACTTGTCCGAAAGGGGGTCACTACCATATCCTACCTCACTTCTCCCTGACCTTCCAGGATTGCACAACTAAAATAAAAACAAAATGAAAAGTCCGTTTATAAATTTTTATAAAACCTTAAAATATGCATCACCATGCAATCTGAGTTCATGAGAGATATAGTGACGGGAGTGAGGAAAAGGACTTTTTTTTGTTTCGTAACCACCCGCCTTTGGGATCGGCGTACCCAAAGCTGGTTTTAGTTACAAGCAAGTGAGAAGAGCCTGGACTTCTCGTAAATAACAGGTCAAGGTTTACACGAGAGCGAATCCCGGACGGGATCTCTTAAGAAAAAAAATGCATCGGATATAAACTTTGCTATTAATTAGATTTCTTTTTCTCAAAACACACCTGTTATTAAATCGTGAATTTCGGAAACTTTTTTTATTTTTAAATCACGCCTCCGGTCAGCGTTTTCACCTTTAACATCGCAACATTTGGTTTGCGGACTTCGCGGTGGATGTGAAGTATTTTCGAAACCTCAGCAAAGTTTAAAATCAAGATAGTTAAATAGAAATTATCTATTACGCATTCAGGCCCAATTTTTCTAAACTACACAGTTCGAATCGATTTCACAGGTGAAAAAAATGCATTTAAAGCATCTTATATGAGCGAAAAAATTTTAAAACAGGACAGGAAGAAATCGCTGGTGTGAAATACTAATTAATAAAATGGTATAGTATAGCATTTTGTAAATGTTTAAATATAAGGTATCAGGTTAAAAAAATTAAGCAATATTGAAATATATTATATGTATTTTTGATTTATCACTGGATGGTTGTGAAAACTACGGGGGTCCTGTACAACAAACGTTTCTCTCCATCCGTGACATAACGCCCAGCTCAAAAGGTTTCGTTTTTAGACAATTTCTTTTTTTGTATGCCACTATTTATCAAAACCGAGCAAACTAGGAAGAAAACGAGTAGAAAAAAGGCCCAAAAGGGATTCGAACCTACGACCTTTCTACCCAAACACTCTACCGATTCAGCTATGGAAGCGGAGGTGATAAAGTACCCTTAGATCATTCTTATCATTGTTGAGAGAATAATTAGGAAGAAAGTAAATTAGTTAGGGGGTAAAAGGTGACATTGGGGTTGAATCCAGGACCTGTTTCCGGGCAATGCTGACCTGTCTTCCAGACATCACGGTGAAATTGAAGAAAAAAGAGAAATAAGTAGTTTGGAAAATATATGGATAAGAATCCTGAGCAAAGGGACTCGTTAGTAGAGTGTAGGGCTAAAAAACCGTTCAAATTCCACAAGGGGCCAAATTTTTTTAAATCTTATTTTTTTTTAAGCCTTACTCGGTTTAATTTTGAAAATTGAAATTGACATTGGATGACCAATAAAAATTAGCATTGGGCGTCGCGGTGGCCGCGCGTGTTAAGGCGTTAATCCCAAACATTGCGATACGGCGTTCATCAATGGGGTCCAGGGTTCAAAGCGGGCGGTCCCCAAATTGAACCCAATGTACCTAAATAATGAACTTTTCCGACGGAAAACACCACTGACGCGAGGGTGAAATAACCTGAGTAGTTGAAGACGCCCTCGTAAAAAAAAAAAAAAAAAAAAAAAAAAAAAAAAAAAAAAAAAAAAAAAAAAAAAAAAAAAAAAAAAAAAAAAAAAAAAAAAAAAAAAAAAAAAAAAAAAAAAAAAAAAACATATTGACCATTTCAGTTCTTCAATGTAGTAATAAACTCGTGTGTAATACTTTTTCGTTTTTTCAAGAAGAGATTTAGTCTTGGATGTATGAAAAAATAATCACGCGATAAGTAGCTGAAAGTAATTTAAATCTCCGAAATCTCCCGAATTAAACGGTTACGTGAAAAAAAATTATACAATTCACGATTTTTCTTTCGTACTATGTAAGTAGTTTCTTTTAACCTTTTGTGGCCAAATATTCTCGTTGTTGAGGATATCAAAATAACACAACAATAAATTATTTGCACGAAAGGTTTCAAAACAGAAAAAATAAGGCTGGATTTTAAGAAAGAAAAGGGAGTGTAAAATAGGCACCTTGTAAAAGACATAACTTATTTTTTTTAGGCCAAAAATGTCGACAGCTACATTAGAAAAATAACCTGTTTATGAAGGTGGGATGCTACTGAATTTTCGAGCAACACGCTGTCCTTTTTTATGAAGATGTCTTGAATTTTGATGAGAAAGTTGCAGAATACATTTTTAAGACGCCGTCATCTAAATTTTATTAAATTGAAATTTTTACACAAAAAGTGTTTTAAGAAGAAATTGCTTATTTTTTCTTTCTCAAAAACTGTTATTTGGGTGACTTTTGAAATCCGATAATACACCGAAACTAATTATACAACAATTAGGCATTTCGTGTTTGGATGCAACACTGGATATCTCAATTTTCTTTATTTTTGAGGTGGGCAAAGATCTTTGAAAAAAAGTACTTTTCAGCCCCCACGAGAACTTCCCAAAAGTTGGGTGATGTAGCAGTTTTTCTTCCCTAATTTATAAAATCTTTTCAGAGTCATATTCGAAAAAATTGAAGACTTCGCCCAGGCAAGTCACACGGAAAGGGCGAGAACGCCCAAAATTTCTTCCTATTATTTTTTTGAGAAATTACTATGAAAGGAAGATTCTGTGAAAATTTGATGAAGAACTGATGAAAATAGCGAAGGTTTTTTTCACTTGAGTCGTCAAAAACATTTCCTGGTTGGCAAGCCTGTTAAATTTCTTGACGTATTCGTGAATTCGGCGAGGACAAACGGGACTTGTTATTGACATCTTGGATTTCTCCAAATGTCAGGAAATAAAAAAAAATTTAATATTTCAAAAACGTAGGTCAGCGTCCTTCGTAGCGTAATTTATCCGACCTTCCGTAAAATAGGGTGACGCCTACGTGCTTATTACCTTTAAAGGTTTTTATATAAAAGTTTATATTAAAATGTAAAAAAAATTCTTAGTTTTTTCCCTACTTTCTAGCTTCTAGGGCGTATTATCAGTGCGATAAAAGAAGTGAAAAAAAAAAAAAATTTTATCGGATCGTTGACCCAAATAATTTTCAAAAATTTCATTACTTTTTGGTCGAATACTTGAAAATAATAAATAAACGATTTAAAAAAAATAAATCGGTCAAGTTCGGATATCAAGGTTCTCTTAAAATATTAATCTTTAAAATTGACGTTAATTAACTTTGAAAATATTAGTTTAATAATAAATACTGAAGTAAAAAAAAAGAAAAAAGACGTCTAGGATTTTCAAAAGCCATTAACTAAATTGCCTATTATTAACATGGGTTTATTGATTTAAAAATTCTTTTCATTTTATTATTGAGAGTCATACAATAATAATAAAGAAAAATAAAAGATGAAAAAAAAAAAGTTTAATTTTATATTTTAATAATTTGACCTTCATGTAGATTACCTACTAATGATATGAAATCCGTTTTTATTACAAAAAATAAGATTTTTATCAAAAAGTCATTTGAAAATAATTTAAACATTTTGAGCTGAAATTTAACTTTCACTATTTTCTATGCGAGGATATTCTTCCTTGTACACGGTAATAAATAAGGGGAAAACACAAAAAAATAAAAATTTTACCAATTACTTGTAACAACGGAAAATAGTTCACCTGATGATACCTATTAGGTCGAAACCGGTAGTATATTCATTTTTATTGTACACAAAATCTCTATTCCTCAGAAGTACTACGTTTTATAAAAATAATTTTTTGTTGATGCCAATCAATGATTTGTTTAATATCATAGTAGAAATATTTCCCACACTTTGTGTTGGTTAATTTCTTGCTCAACCAATCCCACCGGCTTTGTCTGCCATGACTGCAGAAAACTATTTTCTATTCACGCCTTTTAATTCCCACATCTCTTTCGCTAAATTCGTATTCCAAATGGCTCTTGGGAAGGAAGAGTGGGGAAGGTTTTTTTTTTTCTAGCTAAATTAAAACCCCAATTCTATTGTTTCTTTTGGGAGCAAATATTCGGATACCGTTTGCATAATTAATATTTGTTTCTGTAGACCACTGAATTTCCAGTTGTGACAAGACGAATAATTTTTTAGAAACGCCAAAAAATAAAAACTACAATAATTGAGGCGCTCCGGGTACGAAGGGCGAACTCAACAAAACGTAGTTTTGAGATAATCGCATTTTAAAGTTTTATGTTACGGGCGAACTCAACAGAAAAGTCATGCCCTGGAATGGGAATAGGAGGGGGGTTGTGGACTAGGATGTGGAGTTCGCCCTTCGTACCCGCTCGGATATCACAGTTAGAGCTTTGCCGCATATCGGTTTTTACGTATTTAAAGGGGAAAAAAGGGCGAACTCAACATAAAAATTATATGGGTGTATTCACCAAGAGGTCTAGAATATGAAAATGAAAAAAAAAAAAAAAAAAAAAAAAAAAAATTTGTCCGATGTTGAGTTCGCCCTTCGTACCCGGAGCGCCTCAATTATACCTAACTAATAAACTGAGCGTAGCAGACTTTTTTTTTAAGCGTGAAAATTTAACTCAAAAAAATTTTCAATTCAAAATTATTTTTCCTCGAAAACAGTTCCACGGACCGCAAAAATGCAATTTTTTCGAAAATTTCATAGGCACATTTTACAGTTAAAATAGGCTTCGGATAATCAAATAAGATGGAGAAAGCTACTTGAGCTCATCATGAGGTTACAATTTAATCCATCCTTTTCGATTTAGTGGGATATTTAATTTCTAGGGTATATTTTGAATTAAGAACTGTTTCTAAAAGGAGATTTGGTAAATATTCTATACAACCCTGCCATAGATGGCAAACAAATCTTTCTCAAACGACAGGTCTTTCTTATCTTCGAAATTTTTTGTTTCCTCGATGGTTCAAAGGGTGTGGGGTTCGATTCCCATTCTGCAGTATTCTTGCTCCAGTCCCTGGGGACGACAAAAATTTGGAAATAGGGTCATAAAAATAATTTGAGATATTTATTCGGGTGAAAAATAATAATAAATTTTTCATTGTTTAATAAATCCTTGGTATTTTGCTCATTAAAATTGAAATATTTCACGTTCATTATTGCAAAATAAAACACATAAAATAATTTTCCCTTTTCCTGCCTTTTTTTCTCGTGTAAATTAGCGTTGAGTTATTTAAATTTTAAATTTTCAGGAGGTTTGATCAATAAATTAACTTCATTTAGAAAGTGATCGGATTTTTTTGGTGATTTCTTTACATGCTGATGAAGCAACTACAAATTGGTAAAAAATGTAGTGCCTAATACACAAATAATTCAACTGAAAACGAGATTGCTTTTTAGGCTTTTCAGCTTTTTTGCGTGAATGTTACTTTTTAATTATTTACAAGGCCCCCAATAAAGGACTTTTTTTCGGTATTATAAAATAATAGTTAACAAATTCAATTAAAATGTTTGATTTTTCGGTTAGGAGAAGAAGGTTGTTTGCCCTGCGTCTCCATGACATGCTTTGTACAAGATTAGCAAATAATATAGAAAATTTACATCCACTCATTAGGAACAATCACTGTCATTTCGAACTTGACACAACAAAAATAATAGGGGTTAGTTAATTTGAAACTTTTTTGAACAATTTTGAAATTTAAATTGAGTTTTCTAATCAATTATCGTACATAACAGCTACACTTCAACCAATCGCACTTTGTGCATTGTTAAGTCGTCCGAGCTAAATTTAAAAAATAATAGGTAATAATTTTTTTAATAGCTTTGCTATTAAAAACTCTTTTATGATTGAATTTATAAATAAATTTTCTACGCTAAAAAAAGAAAAGATATCTAGGTACCTAAATAATAATAAAACAAATGATAAGTTTTATTTTACCGCCCTTGGGAGGGAATATGACCAACAACAAGGTTAAAAAAATGTAAGCAATTTACAGACAAAAATAAATGATCATGTTTAGCAAGTTTCACATTTTTAAAATCTGGAAGAATAGGTTAAAAAAGTAGGGTTAAATGATATGGATAATTTTTCCTGTTGAAACTTGCCAAAATATGGGGAATTTTTAGAGACAACAAAGAGCTTTTTGAGTGCGAATTTTAATAATGATGTAAGAAGAAATTACCTTATTAAATGATTCCTTCTGTTCCTATTTTGTGAGTTAAGTTTAAGCTCGCAGTAATGACCGCCGGTAAGAAGGCTTCACTGAGACTGGAACTGTTTCTTAGCAACTGGTTGTAAACAACGACCCCCTTCGAACTCCCCTCTTCGTAACGCCGAACGTCCTCTCCCTCTCCGTCAGGTCTTCCCAGGATAGAATTACGGTCACGCACTTCCCAAGACTCAAGAATGACCAATTGTGCGATCCTTTCAATTTCTTCGGTCTGCTCTAATGGGAGTTAAAAATAACAATTGTGGTAGGTCAACTTAATTTTAAAACGTTAAAATAGCTTCCACCTTCGAAGAGGCTATTGTAATTATTGAAAACTATTGATAATCATAATAAAACGTAAATTCCTCTATCTTAAAGAAACAATGTTCAGGTAAAAATGAGAGGGTTGGGCCGGGAAAAGAATGTGCAGCGGAAGGCCAGCAAAGGTGGCCTCAAGGAGCAGAATTTTCACCTTTTAAAAATATTGAAATGACAAGTTTTAGAGGAAAGGGACAATGAAGTATGAGCTCTTCTTGAAATTCGGCCTACCTGTTGATTCACCTTTTTTTTTCGAAATTCACTTGCAACTTCAAACTCTAATATCTGCCATTAGATCATTTCAACATATTCCGTAAACATCTTTAAAGACTCAATAATTCTTTTAATTAGGCTTTCGAAAGCAAAGATCATTTAGAAAAAGAAAAGAAATGAGATCCGAAAAAAAACTATTAAATTTGCATTTACGTCATGGGAAATAAATGGTTGAAGCCTTTAAGCGTGGAGCCCTATTTGAACTAACAACTTAAATTGTCTTAAAAGCCAGCGGATAAATTGATTAGTGGATAAGACGAATTACAACACTTCTTTTGAAATCAAAGAAAGCACTCAAGGTAGAATTGTACACCAGGATAATATATCGTAAACTTTGTAAACTTCAAAGGGAAAAAGAGGTTCCGGTCATTCGCATTTTAAAATTACATGGAAGATCGAAACAACCAAAACCACGATGGGGCAACCTCAATTTTTTTTAATTTGCATTTTACCTAGTAGGAAACATTTTTGGTGAAATAAAAAGTGAACCATATGTTATACCACACATCAAAGTACTGGTTTGAAGAGCTTCCAACGAAAACTCCCTTAAAGAGAAGTATCTATATAGGAGGGGGAAGTATAATATAGAGGAAGTAAAACGTAGGGGGAAGTTATGGGAGGGGAAGCATAACGGAGTGGGAAGTATATGGGTGGGGGAAGTATAAGTGAGGGGAAGTATATGGGAGGGGGAAGTTTAAGTGAGGGGTAGTATAACAGATGGGGAAGTATAAGGGAACGAAAGTATAACGGAAGGGGATGTATAAGGGAGGGAAAGTATAAAGGAGAATTTTCCAAGTTTGTTTTTTCGAAAAATTTTCCGATTTTTTTTTTTTCAAAAAGTTTGCCAAGTTATTTTCCGAGAAATTTTCCGGTTTTTTTTTCGAAAAAATTTCAAAGTTTTTTTTTGTAAAAAAAATTTTTTTCCGAAAAATTTTCCGTTTTTTTTTGTTTTTGTTTTTTGTTTTTGAAAAATTTTTTAAGTTCTTTTTTTCGAAAATTTTTTTAAGTGCCAAGGTGCCAAGATAGAAATAATGGGCTCTTTGGCCTAGGGATGTGCTTCTCGTAAAGGGTAGAAGTACGAAATTTCTCCCTACTAAAAAAAATGATAATTAAAAAGTGGCAATTTTTTTACGCCAAAAATTCTTACAAAATATAAGGAGTAATTGGTGAAAATTTGGTAAAAATCGGACCAACGGTTCGGCCGCAGCGAATTTTTTAAAATTTCAAACAGACATATCTCCGCCATTTTTCGAAATTCAAAAATCGACCTCGTTACATTCTTCTTCTCCGACTAAGGAAGATTTTGTGAAAATTTGGTGAAAATCGGTTAAAAACCGTGGCCGTAAAGTGTTTCGGAAAAATGCTACAGCCGGCGTAACGGCGTAACGGCCGGACGGCCGGCCGGAACCTCAGACAAAGTTGAGATCGGTAAAGATCAATATTCCAATTGACCCTCCGGGGTCTGGAAGACCCTTCCCCAAAAACCCTACGTGGAGGGTATCACAATAACTTCTTTAAGAAAGTTAAAAGGATTTATTTGCCGGTGTTTTAGGGAACTTGTCAAGTCAAAATGTGCACTCGGAGGGTAATACAGTATCTTTTATTTGAGAAAGTTAAAAACGAGCGTTTGATGTTTTACAGTACGTGACTTTTTTAGGATGTTCACAGAGTAGTTCGTAATACGATTGTGGAGAATAAAATTAGAATTTTTTTTTCTTGTGGGGGCAGGGGCCTGGATCTTGTATGGTTGCTTTTTTGCTTGAAATTCCTGAATAATAATTATGTCTCTTGACGTCATCATATAAAATTCCGTTAAAGAAAAAGCCGTTTTTACATAGTTTATCCTTAACCTTATAAATCCTTTTGGAATATTTAATTCTCAATTAGGACAAATTTAACGAATGTCTTTTTGTATTCAGAATGCATCTTGATTGATTGAATACTTAAATTTCAAGGCTTAAGATGGTTTTTAAATTGAAAAAACACAAAGGACTATTTGAACTTAAATTATTCGAGGTCTTTGAATTTGAGGATTTCACGTAAAAAAGGACATGGAATATTTTTAGACGATTTTTTTTCTTATTTCAAGTGGTTCTCCTTCACCTCCTGAATGTGGAAGATATAAATATAAGTAAATTTTTATTTTTTACTGAGTCATTCTATAAAAAGTGTGAGGGGGAATCCCAGGAGTCACTGCTCCACAATGCTGAAAAAAATTCTGACCTGAAGGAATTTTATGGCAGTTTTTCCCCACCATTTTTTTGGTAAAACAAAATGGTTTTTTTCTTTATAAACTTATAAAAAATTTGCATATCTGATATTATGGAATGAGCGAAAAAATAATTAAACCACTAAAAAATATAGTTTATTTGATTTTTGTGAAATGAAGGGACAATTTTACTGAGGTTGTATACAATTTAGGTTTATATACACAAAATTATGATAAAATAATTTTTAATATAAACTAACATTTAAAAAATTATTAAACTTTATAAAATAACAAAAAATAGTTAACTATCTACAAAATTAAATAAACATCCTAGACCCCAGAGAGACAAAAATCCTCAACAAAGGAAAAAAAAATTTGATTTATCGACCTAGACTTTTTAAAATAAATGTTTAATATATAATGTTTTTTTCTTTTAAAAAAAGCTATCACAGGAAAAACAAAGCACAAAAGGAATGTAATTCTATGAAAACAAATCAAGCTTTGGAAAATTGAGCATTTCGAAATAAAAATTTGTAAATTGTAAGGCACTTTTTAACATCTTATCTTTGAGAGCTGAGTTTCCATTTGAGGAAAACGAATGCAGAGACTCTTAAAATAATAAAGATGACGACGAGAGCAATTATGTCAAGGCTGAAATCAGCGTCCAACATGTCGAGCTCTTCGAGGGTGGTTGCTGGCGTTTTGAAATGACAGTAAATCTAAATTTAAAAAACCAAATTAAGATTAGAAACTGTTCATAGGTGTTAAAATGTGGAAAGTTTCAGTATGTTAGGTTATAAAAGTGAGGTTTACCTGATAACATTTGAGCCTTTCCCTTCCGAAAGAATAAGTGGCAAGCGCTGTTCCTTCAAACCCATATCTGATGTAACTGAGGTAAGTGATCCATCTGAGGTAGACAGGAATGGCGTCAAAGCTAACGAAGAATCCTGAGAAAAGGAGGAAAGGAACGGACATGACAGGAGCGAGGAAAACACCATTTTGGACATTCATCGCCGCACCGACGACAAGACCGACTGACTGAGCGACAAATGATATAAGAAGACAAGCAGACAAAAACATCAAATATCTCGACAATTCAGGAGGTTGTGACGTCAAATAGTATACTATCGACACATACAAAACGCAGAACGCCGTCTAAAAAAAATTGAACATTATAAATAAACAATTGATTCTTTTTAATTTGAAAATTACTTGAAATGGTATATCTGAGACTGTTATAGCCATATAATACGACCGAAGTGAATACCATCGATTAAAATTTTCTTTGATCAAAACAGGCATCTCAAGAGGAACTAAAATACATTTTATTAATGAAATATTTATAATTATTGCATTTCTTACATGATAGGATAGTTATTGTCATGGATGTGTACATAAGGAAAAGCATGTTGAAGAAAAGGAAACCCAAGTTGCTGAGAACTTTAGCACCATCGTTACCAATGTCGTAGTAGAGAGCTCCAATTAAAAATCCGACAAGAATATGAGCGAATAATCTCAAATACATAAGAGTCTAAAATTTAAAAGAAATTAAATAAATTAAAAAAAAAAATATTTTACCCAGTCACGCCTTGAGAATAAAAGAGTCCGTTTAAGTACGATCCAAAATTGATTAAATTCTGAAGTTCCGTAGCGGCGTTGGCTTTTGGGTAAAGCGTCCGCAAGAAGAGTGGAGGTGACGCCACCGATTTTCTCGCTGTCGGTTAATTCAATGGGGATGACGACACCATCGCCAGTTTGGTGCGGAACATCTTTGGCGATGTCGTTCTGCGCTAATGCCAAAAGCATGTTGTTCGTTCCATTGGAAGCTTGCGATTCAGCGTTTTCGGTGTTGTTCAATTTTTTTCGGCATCAGCATTGTTGAGCTGACCTGTCGTTGGGAAAGGCTTTCCTGTTTGAATATCGGCCTTTCCGTTTTGTATAGCAGTTACTAGTTTTCTCACATAATCGCCATATTCACCACACGAAACCTCAATAACTAAAAACAAAAGAATAGATTAGTTAATTACTAGGACACCATACACATCACGGGTCTATTATGCACCCTTCTGGCTAAATTAGAGCTATCTGTTCAGCCCTTGAGTTTTAATTAGCAAACAATTGGGTTGGGTTTTTCTTCCCTTGATTCTAGCATTAACCAAGCCTTCAAAAATAACATAGGTATGCTCTGCCGTTTCTGTTTGATGAATGAAGAAGAATATCGGCCGTTTCTTCATTCATCAAACAGAAACGGCAAGTGCTGCACTCGATCCTCCTATCCGTTGAAGGTGTTCATGGAATTTGTTGTATCCTAACTGCAGACTTCAATTCCTCCGTGCCTGAGCAGGTCCTACCATGACTCCAATCTTTGCATGCCTTAGACTTTTTGAAACTTCTAGAAAATGCAACAGCAGGATCCAGGGTCAATCGGGGTCGTTTCCGACCCCTTTCAGGCTAGTTTAATAATAACAGTAACTGAGCAAAAGCACAATTTGGCTAGCTAGTTTTGATCTTAACTAACTTAAGTATAGTATTTACAATTTTTATACTTCTCCTAACAATTAAAGTTAAAAATCTTTCAACTCAAATAGCTATAAACCTCCCTCAAGACACAACAAAGCTTCTTTTCCCTAACGATGCTTATATAGGGATAAAGAGGTTAAAGATGCCTATAGGTTAAAGATGCTTATAGGGTATTCAAACTTACTGAAAGATGCCGGATTGTGGTAGCTGGGACAAACCAATCCCAAAGTAGCCATAAACGGAACGAGCTGCTGGGTCGAACCTTGATAAACACACTGACCATCAGCAAGAGTGTAAAGGTGATCGAACATCTCGAAAAGACGAGCGCTAGGTTGATGAATCGTACAAATTATTGTCCTACCCCCTCGAGCGAGGCATTTAAGAAGTGAAATACATTGAAAGCAAGACGAACTGTCTAACCCACTAAAAAATTTAAAAAATTAATTAAATCCATTTTCAGTACTTTAATTTAGTACCTTGTAGGTTCGTCAAAAAACATAATTGGAGGATTGTTAACCAATTCCAATGCTATCGAAAGACGTTTCTTTTGTCCTCCAGATAAGTTCGATGTCATGGTTTTGATGTGCTCCTGAAGTCCTAATGTTTCCAAAATTTCTTGAATCTAAAAATACAAAATCTTTTAATAATATAACTTAATAAACAATATAATCTAAAAAAATCATTTAAATTTAATTATTGAATCATAAAAAAACAAAAGCTAATGAAATCAGCGTTCAAAGTCCAGAAAAGAGCAAAAGTCAGTTTTTTAAATTTTTTTTTTTATGTCAATGAAAAATGTGAACTCTGATAAGATAAATTTAAGAGGCGATTAAATGGATTGAATGTAAAGAATTTTAAGGTTCAAATTATACTTACAACTTTAGCTTTTTCTTGTTTAGATATTTCTTTTCCTAATTTTAAAGCGGTGGCGACATTCATGGCTTCCTCGACAGAAAGATTACCGTGGAGTTGGTTGTCTTGCATGATGTACGCGGAAAGTTTCGCGAACTGCGAAAGATCTCGCTCGTTCCCGTTGATCGTTATCGATCCTTCCATACCGGAAACTCTAAAAATAAAATATTAAGTAAATGAATTCGTAATTTAATGTTTTAATGAGAATTAGGCTAAATCGAAGGTGGAAATCTCAGGTAGAAATAAAAAAAATTTTACATTGAATTAAGGGGATATGAGGGTTTTAAGTTGGTTGCTTTGTACATTTTTCGTTGTGAGCAACGGTTTTCGGTTTTTCCCTTCTATCTTGGAAACCGTCGAGGATTGCTTATTACTTATTGGTTTCTTCCGTCAGAGCAATATTTTAGGAGATATGAAGGTTTTAAGTTTTCAGACAGGCTTTGTAGGATTAATACTTTTAACCTCATAACTCCTTAAATATTGCTCCTACGCAAATAATGAATAAAGAAATTTTTGTAGGAAATATTTGTACCTACAACTTTTACTTAGGACATTTTTTCGTTTTGAGCGACGGTTTCCGAGATAGAAGCGAAAAACCGAAAACCGTTGCTCACAACGAAAAATTTGCAAAGCAATTCACTTAAGAACCCTCATATCTCCTTAAGTATTGCTCTGACAAAAAAACCAATGAGGTCTTTTTTGTAGGAAATTTCCGTAGCTACGACTTTTACTTATGACATTTTTTCGTTTTGAGCGACGGTTTCCGAGATAGAAGCGAAAAACCGAAAACCGTTGTTAACAACGAAAAATTTGCAAAGCAACCAACTTAAATACTTCCATATCTCCTAAAGTATTGCTCTGACGGAAAAACTAATAAGATATTTTATGTAGTAAATTTCAGTACCTACAACTTTTACTTAGGACATTTTTTCGTTTTGAGCGACGGTTTCCGAGATAGAAGGGAAAAAACGAAAACCGTTGTTAACAACGAAAAATTTGCAAAGCAACTGACTTAAAAACCATCATACCTCCTTATGGCTTTTATATTAGGCGATTATATTAGGTTGAAATTTAAGTGATGTGGTGAAGGTGGTCTTGAATTAGGGTAAAATAATATTCATGTCAAGTTTTTTTTATAAAAACGGCGACACGAATAACTTATGAAGTTCCAACGAAGTGCGATAAATGCTTACATAAATTAATTTAGCATCGGGGAACGCCTTCCTGGAAGCTGTCAAACCCCGTTTTCTTAGAAAATCAGCTTTTTATTTAAAAATAATAAGTTTTTTTGACAAAAAATTATTACGACGCATGTGTAAACTTATAATTTATTTATTTCTGAAGGATAAAAAGACGTGATTTGCTTATCCACGAGGTCCATTAGCGGAATGACGCAGAGACAAGACAAACATTAGCATTTCGATTGACCGGGAAAATATTGATTTGAGAATAATAAGCCGTTGTGTAATGATTTCCAATTTCCGAATCTTCTTCGGTGAAGGAAGTTATTTCGTAACGAGCTCTAGAAAACCCACATCCCGTTTTAAAAAAAGTACAAAATGATGGTTTCTCCATCTTCTGGCCGCTTTCTTGTTTGCTTTCGAGACATTTCACTTTAACGACATTTTTACGGGACTTTTAAAATTTATTTTAGAAACACTCTCTAATGCAATCGTTATCCAACCTTAATTTCACAATTCAAATTTTCGGGTGTAATTAGAAAAGTAATCAGGACGTACGTCCTGTAAAATATGCTAAAAAGAAAGAGAAATTTAATTTTTATTACTTGTAACCGGTGAGGATGTTAAGAAGGGTCGATTTTCCGGCCCCGGAAGGGCCCATGATGGCCGTCAACTCGCCAGATTTCAGCCTCCCGCTCACCGACTTCAAAATCGTCTTTGGTGCTGAAAAAATTAAATAAAAATTAATTTATGAGAATACACGTATCCAGTCACGTCTAGAATCCCAAGGTTATTAAAAAAATATTAGCGGCAAAAAAATCCCTACTCCATAATATTTTTTCATGATATAAAAACATTCTAAAGTAGGTTAAAAGAAAAGGGTTATCCATAATTTGGTACAAAATAGGCCAATAGTTTTTAGAGAAAATGAAGAGAAAAATGTCTCCCGTCTTCCTTTATACGTAAGTAGAAATTCTGAAAACCATTTTCATCAAACCTCACAATTTTTAGGATAGTTTGGGAGCTTTTTTTTGGCTTAAAAGACAGACATTTTTTTAAAATACTTTTTTCGGGGACAGATAATGGTTTTAATCCTTGAAACTTAAACCAGTCTCTATGGCAACTGCTTCCACTTTTGATGTAAGCCCCACCTTTATGATTTAATAAAGAAATGACCTAAATTTGTAAAAATTACTTAGAAAGTATGTAGCTCCGACTAAATTTCCTAAAACCGAGCCGCCTTTCATTCGATGAATTTTACTTGAAAAAAGGAGTTTCGAGGGTAACACTGCTGCTATAAAAATTCGGAAGTAAAAACCTGATGGAGCAGGAAAGATCAAAAGAGCCTTGCAGAAAAGGAAGAGGGAAGAAACGGCAAGGTTAAAATCAAAGAACTCGAATTATTTCTTTATAAATAAAAAAATGGGTTAAAAAATTTTTATCTGGAATATTTTTAAGAAAAAAAAAAATCTTGTTTTCGTTTTTTTCGCTCAAGGTGAAGCAGGGAGCCACTTTAGTCCAGCTTTTAATTCACCCACGGTTATTAATTAATGATTTATTATTGTAGAACATAAAACTATTATTTCAAAATACCGTCAAGGCCCATAAAAGTTTCCACGCTCTGATGGTCTAACCGTCAATTTTTCGCACGAAATAACTCAGAAAGTAATGGCCGGGGCATTAGAAAATACGAGATCACTCCGTAGAAAAGTCTAAATGTTCCAAACCCACAGTAAAAAAAACTTTTTTATGTTCTCGGGCTGGGCAATAAAGCATAATATGAATCAAGTGGCCTTTTATTGTGACGTCACGACAAATTACCGACAATTAAATAGATATCGTGTCAAGAGGTTGGGCCACACGCGGCACCGTTTTTCGTGCAAAAGATAGAAAGTTAAAAGCAAAAATTGTTTTAAAAAAATATCGTTTGACTTAAAAATTTAGATCTGTTCTTCTGCAACAATTGAGGTATATTTGTTCCTCAAAAATAGAGAAAAATCAACATTTTCTTTAATAAAAAATTCTGCTCACAATACATCAAAGCAGTCACCTTGGGATTAATTTTTTTTCAATGCATTGCCAGTTTGTTTGTTACTTTCTTATCTTAACATTGCGAAAATCTTGAAGACTATCTGTTGATTTTTTTTCTTTTATTCTGTGCTTCATTTCGTAATAGAAGTTACACAGTAAATACTCGTTGTTACCAACAATCTCGAGTGCAAGGGTTAGATTTCAACCTATTTCCTAATCTGTTCGTATAAGGATAGTTAATATTCTACCTTCCTTTTTTCACAAAAAAAATCTAAAAAACCACAAAACTATTTTGGTAAAAGTGTTTTTCAATGCGTATTCTAACCATAAAAATTACTAAAATAAAATTTTCCATAAAAGTAAAATAGCTAATATCGAAAGGTTATCTTCGAGATAAAATTTAATAGCGAATTATAGGATTTAGGCCAAGATTTTATTTACGATGAGTGTTAGAAAATATTGGGAGCCAAGTCTCGGACTCTTTTGTTTCGCCTAAACCAAGGATGAAGCCTTCATTGCGTATTTCGCAACCAAGGTGGACTTGTAAAGACAATTTCGTTCTTTTTTTTCTGCCTTTCTGAGAGGGGAAAAAAGGAGGTTACTTCCTCAGAAGCAATTATATTTATAACACATCATATAAAACTATTTTAAAAAATGCAATCATGATTTTATTGTCTGACTCATTATTTTCAATGGCATGGGAATTCTCAATCCTTCAGTCTAATTAATATTGTACCTAACTTTTTAAACATAGATTTTTTATGTGTGTGTTTCGAGAGAAAAAAAACTGCATTTTTAACACATTTTTAGGAGTTTTTTCTCAGTTTAATAACAGAGAAATCCCATTTTTACAGAGTTTTCAGGGTTTTTTTTTTTTTTTTTTTTTTTTTTGAGAGGTAAACCCAATTTTTACATTTTGGATTTTTTTTCTCGATGTTTTGATAGAAAAATCCCATTTTTACTGCATTTTAAGGAGTTTTCCTCGGTTTTTAAACAGGGAAGCTTAATTTCTCTATGTTCTTCTGAAGTTTTCCACTGTTTTTTTTTTACATTTGGAGGAGTTTGTGACAATAGCTTTGTTCCAACTGTTTGAAACTGGTTTGCAACTCGTGGAGCATGCGCCGAAGGACTAAGACGTCGATCAAATCGTTTTTCCATCAAATATGACGTGCAAATCCTTCTGCGCATGGTCCAGGAGTTTCAAACCAGTTTCAAACTGCGGTTGGAACAAAGCTATTTTCACAAACTCCTCCATATGTCAAAAAAACAGTGGACAACTCTAGAAAAACAAGGAGAAATTGAGTTTCCCTGTCTAAAAACCGAGGAAAACTTTTTAAAATCCAGAAAAAATGGGATTTTTCTATCAAAACATCGAGAAAAACAAATCCAAAATGGAGCATGCGCAGAAGGACTTAGACGTCAAATCTGACGTCGATCAAATCGTTTGTCCGTGAAATCTGACGAGCAAATCCTTCTGCGCATGCTCCAGCAGTTTCAAACCAGTTTCAAACTGCGGATGGAACAAAGCTATTGTAGATAAAATAAGGGTTTTTAGCCAAAATTTTGGTTTAAATCATTTTTATATCATCAATGTAAACAGATTGACGCCCATTTCAAGAACTTAACGAAAAGGGTCCAGGAAAATTCTCAGTTTAATGACAGAGAAACCCCATTTTTAAAGAATTTGCAGGCGTTTTTATCGTTTTTTTTTAGAGAGAAACCCAATTTTTACACAAATTTGGATTTTTTCTCGATGTTTTGATAGAAAATCCCATTTTTACTGGATTTTAAGGAGTTTCCCTCCGTTTTTAGACAGGGAAGCTCAATTTCTCCAAGTTCTTCTGGAGTTTTCCACTGTTTTTTTGACATATGGAGGAGTTTGTGATAATAGCTTTGTTCTAACCGCAGTTTGAAACTGGTTTGAAACTCGTGGAGCATGCGCAGAAGGACTTAGACGTCAAATCTGACGTCGATCAAATCGTTTGTCCGTCAAGTCTTACGTGCAAATCCATCTGCGCGTGCTCTAGGAGTTCCAAACCAGTTGGAACAATGTTTCCTATTAGTTTTTGGCATTTATTTTATTAAAAATATGTAAACAACTACAGTAGCCTGGAAAATGACATTGACATAAATCACATTTAGCAATCGCTTTACGTAACCTAGTTTAAATATATTAGGTCAAAAAAGATAAGTTTTCTCATATTTAAAAAGATAACTTTAAGCGGATATTGCCCTAGACAAGGCCTAGGATAGAATTTGACAGAAAAGATTTGAAATTTTCAGGTTCTAGTGTGGAGTAAAAAATGAACTAGAAATTGTTTGAAATGGAAAGGGCACTTGTTGCGTCTGATGTTGAAAGAACCCGCCGAGTGAGAAGCTATGCGGAAGACGCAATCTCGGCCCCTCTATTTCTGCCTGCAGCGTTTGGCAAAAAGTACTTCACTTAAAAATATTAAAAGGAAAAGAGAAGAAGAATTAAATGAAAATTAACGATTTCCGGGTTCTAAGTGGATAGAAAGGCGATAAACAAGGATTCTGATTAAGGTTTTTCAAGGCTGGGAAGTCTGGAATTATACGCGACTATCGGCTTTTTCCATATGAAACTTCAAAAAAACACTCGGAAAACATTGAAAATCCTCAATCCTAATTTAACCGGCAAGAAAGAACTTTCATCAGACTAAAACAAGTTGGAGACCATGAAAAACCGGGTTTTCAAAGTTCAATATCGCAGTTCCCTGTGGAGCGACCACCTGAAATCTTTATGGCTTTCTCTTGCCGTGCTGAAGGCGCCAAAATTTCAAGTCGATAGGTAAAAAGGAGCTAAGATTTACTTTTAAAATGTTATCTCCAAATTTGCGGAAGTTTCTCAATTTAGGCGCTTTCTAGGCAATTTCTGAAGCGTGGTCTCACGAGAAATGCAGTTTTTTTTCCCTTCCAAAAGTAGAGAAAATGCCAAGTCTGGACTTTCAGATTTTAAAAAAATTGGGTCAACTTTCGCGTTTTCTTTTCGGAATTTGAGAGCCAAAAATTGAAAAATGAGTAGGGAAAAATATCATTCAAACCTTGTTGAATTAAAACTAAATTTTCTTCCTACACTTTCACTTTTTAAAAATTAAATAGGTATATAATTATGCTAGGATGAATTTTTATTGAACTTTATTTTTGGATAATTATTAAATAATTTATTTTTATAAATATGCTTCATCATGTCCTTGATGTAATGAGTTATTCATGGTCGAAGGATTTGAAGCATACTTGTCACAGTCGAGAGTCGTTTAGCATATTAGAAAATCATCCTTGACCCTGCAATTTTTTAGCAGTTCTAAAGTTTTTGCACAATTTTATAAAAAGTGAAAGCTTGAAAAAAAAGATTTTCGCTTCTACACTCCCCGGGTAGCTTCGACTTTCGCCCGCTGAAGTTGAAGTCTGTCCCTCTTACGTCATCAAGCGAGACGCCGCAATTGCCCGTGAAAATTGCTTAAGCTTTCCGCGGACGATAACGGTTAGCGAACTCGACCTCTTCAATTCAAAGGTTTTTATTTCCATTAACATAATAGCCGGAGAATCATAAATATTTAAACTTTTTAAAATAACGTCATTCATTTACATATCGAGCTTATATGCGGCCTATTTAAATTATAGCAAGTCGTCATTTGATTTTCCGTGCGCTTATTGTAATTTTCCGGAACGCATTACATGGTTAAGTTGATTTCCGCATAATTACTGAGTACTTCCCACTCTAGGGTGGGAAATAAAACCTGAGATAGACTACATCCCTGCTGGATTGGTAAAAAAGAAGGTTCAGTTTTTTTAAATATGATGTAAAACGTCATTTCCCACCCGTGATATAAAACCCCTTATATCTTACTTGTGAATAACGGCTAATTTTACAATGGGAAACACAATAATGAGAACTTGGAAGGTTAAACGCTTCTACGCTTACAAAGAAATCCTGGAATCCATATTGGTGACGTCACCAAGCAGTGCTACCACTTCCGAAAAGAAACATCTGTTTATTGGTCTCCTATGATAAGTACTTATAGAGAGGGGGAAAAAAATTAAAGGAACCTTCAAAAGAACGATTTTTAAAGTTTCCGAGTGGAATAGGGCTATAATAAATTTTTTTTGTCGAATAGCCTCAATTTTTTACCTCTAGTTATGCTAATTATCCTTAATTGAGGCTTTGCGAAATGTCTTTTATGCAATTACAAACTTCTACGCTCTGTCGACTCGTCAAAACGTTCATTCCTAACAACAAAAATCGACATTTTCCCATCGATCCTCGAGGCTATTATAATATTGAACGGTTTAAATATTTCGCCTGACTCATGTCTTTTGTTCACGTCCGGAAACGGCAAGAGATAAAAAATTCTGATTTCAATACAGGAAAATTATTGCTCTCATTTTTTAAAAGTTTTCTTCAAGCTTTCACTAGTAACGCTTTGGTAGACAGATTATTCAAAAAAGTTAGTAGTGAATTTTACTGTGCAAACATGTTTTTATCGTTTTCTAATTGAAGAAGGATGTTTTATTATCTTCGAGGTCGTCAAAATTACACTTAGAATAATGGTCTTTGAAAAACAAAAGTTCCGAAACCATCGCGGGAAGTTGAGAAAAGTCAATATTTGTCCAAACTGTTTTTCCGGTTGAGATAAATAAGATAATGCGTTATCAAAATGCGTTTTTATTAAACTTGATAATGTATTACAGCAGTACTATTGCTGCCCTGAAGTTAGAAAATCCGCAAAAATTTTAAAGGAAGCAAAAATGATTTGAGTTGGCGATGCCACTAGGTCTGTACCCACTTCCGCCTTGGATAGGGATGAAAGAGACATTTAGCCGGGAATGATGATTACTCATTTGCTGGACATATGATTAAATATTTGATGGATGAAAAAAGATGCTTAAAAATGATATGATGGCCGAATTAAAAATGATTGATTATAAAAAAAGCATCATTTGAAATAAATATTCCTTTATCACGCAGGACCAATTATATTTTTCGAGTAATTGAAAGAAGTTCCGACCTTGTCCGCAGGTTCGATGTCTTGTTTTAAGCTTTAATTATTGGCGGCCTTGGAAGTCCGATCTGCCAATCACGCCGAACCCCATTATACCTAACGAGTTACCCTGAAGACATTTTTTTTCAACACGGAAAATTACGTATTCCGAAACAGGAAAGAGCCGTAAAAATTGGGATACCGAAAAAATTTTGTCAACTCGTGCTGTAGGAAGTCAAAACCGGTCTTTTAGCAGCTTTCAAAATTATAAAATAGGTGGCATTTCTTGTGTGTTTGTTTGGTGCCTAAATTAATTTTTTAGGAAATCATGCAACTAGAGCATTTATCGTAGTAAAAACCACAATAAATATGAGTTAAACTTTAAAGGCTGTTAGAGAAAGAAGAAATTAATAAAGGCATGCATAAATAAGGTGAACTTACTACTTTTCGATCCTTCTTTGACGGTGTATGTTAAATCCGAGAAGGCGATGTCGACAGGAGGCCTCTTGGGAAGATGCGTGAGCACTTTCGGCTGACATGGCGTGATGGTCACTTTGACGGATCCTCTGCCAACAAGAGGTACATCACTACCTTCAGTAACTTTCATTTCACTTAATTTTTAAAAAATAGAATATCTTAATTTCGAGTAATTCGGACTCGTTGCGGACTTTTAGAAGTACATTTTCAAACTGAGTGCGAAACGGCCGCCTCGACAGCCACCTGAAAGAGGGGGAAGGCCTTCAACCTTCTCTCCTTCTCCAATCGAATAATGAATATTCTCTGTCTGACCTCTACCTTTGGACGTCATAATAAATTTCCCAAATAACAAAAACATCGAAATATTTTATTTGTTATTGTCCTTAAAACACTCCAACTTCTTATTGAAAGTTTGGAGAAGAAGAGCACGCGAGGGTACAAGAAGAAACGGAAAAACTCGTTTATACTAATGGCAACATACCAAAAGCGCTTATCTGGTGAATTAATCCTTAAAAATGCGCGGGTAAGCCTAGTTAAGAAACTAGACCCAGTTTTTATGACACAAGCGCCGCTGAAAAAGGACAAAAATGAGTAGCGGGTCTAATTTTCGCGCTCGATAAAATGGGTAATTCTCGACCAGAAGGAAGAAGAAGTCTCTTGAACGAAAGATCTGGGAAATTTGGATAAAATGGGTTTTTGGGGGCAGAAACCCCGAAGAAAACGCCCAAAAAGGCAATTAGAATGGTGTTCCTCAGTCAGCAGACCATAGGGACCATTTGGTTTTTTTCGGGAGAAAGACTATAGAAAACCCCTGGTACTAGCAATCACTAGTAGCACAACCACTCATAAAACTTGGAAGCTTATTTTGCTTCCAAAATGTGCCCGATAAAATGGGTGATTCTCGACCAGAAGGAAAAAGGAGTCTCATGTACGATAGATCTTGGAAATCTTATAAAATGGGAGTTTTTGCATGCAGAAAACCCGAAAAAGACGCCCAAAAAGGCGGTGATAATGGCGCTCGGTCAGACCATAGAAAACGATCGTTTATCGAGGGAGAAAGACTGTAGAAAACCCCTGGTACTAGCAATCACTAGTAGCACAACCACTCATAAAACTTGGAAGCTTATTTTGCTTCCAAAATGTGCCCGATAAAATGGGTGATTCTCGACCAGAAGGAAAAAGGAGTCTCATGTTCGATAGATCTTGGAAGTCTTATAAAATTGGGGGTTTTTTGCAGGCAGAAAACCCGAAAAAGACGTCCAAATAGGCGGTGATAATGGTGCTCGGTCAGACCATAGAAAACATTCGTTTTTCTCGGGAGTAAGACTGTAGAAAACCCCTGGTACTAGCAATCACTAGTAGCACAACCACTAAACAAACTTGGAAGCTTATTTTGCTTCCAAAATGCGCCCGATAAAATGGGTGATTCTCGACCAGAAGGAAAAAGGAGTCTCATGTACGATAGATCTTGGAAGTCTTATAAAATTGGGGGTTTTTTGCAGACAGAAAACCCGAAAAAGACGCCCAAAAAGGCGGTGATAATGGTGCTCGGTCAGACCATAGAAAACATTCGTTTTTCTCGGGAGAAAGACTGTAGAAAACCCCTGGTACTAGCAATCACTAGTAGCACAACCACTAAACAAACTTGGAAGCTTATTTTGCTTCCAAAATGCGCCCGATAAAATGGGTGATTCTCGACCAGAAGGAAAAAGGAGTCTCATGTACGATAGATCTTGGAAGTCTTATAAAATTGGGGGTTTTTTGCAGGCAGAAAACCCGAAAAAGACGTCCAAAAAGGCGGTGATAATGGTGCTCGGTCAGACCATAGAAAACATTTTTTCTCGGGAGTAAGACTGTAGAAAACCCCGGGAACTAGCAATCTCTAGCAGCATTAGCACATCTAAAACTTGGGGACTTCAAGTTTTGGATGTCCCCACTATTGAGCTAGATACTAGAGAAGCCTATTTTGCTTTCAAAATGACGAAATGGGGGCCCAAAAAATAAGCAAAAAATACCATCCAACTAATCTAGCGCCATCTGCTTCATATTCTCAAGTAAGCAAATCCTGGATTTCGGGGTCCTTTGATACTTCAGTGTAAAAGCCGCCTGCTATCCGACTTAACAAAAGGGTTTTTCCCGCAACCTTGGACCAACTACTTCTGAAGAAAAAAGTCTGGCAAACATTTCTCGATCCCTCCTTTCAAGCGAACCAATCAAGAAAGTACGGTTAAAGTTTATTTGAAATCCACTTCCTTATATCGAGAGTCATGCAACCACTTCACATTGTAATAACACCCTTTCCAGTCGAATCCAGAATGCACTTTACTTTCTTCGTGGAAGAATAACTCGATTATTATTCATTTCTATAGCTGGTTCAAAACAAAGAGGACCTCTATGTACAGAATGTGGGTCATAGAATTACGTAATAAACAGCAAATAATATCAATAGGGCCAGATTCGGAAATTAAAAAAAAAATTGTTTTTTTATTCCTATCTACAAAACGGTCGACTTTTGAATTTGGGTTCAAAAGAACTCCAAAAATGGTCTTAAGACCAAAAATTTTATTTAGAACAAAAAATTCATTTTTTGGTGCATAGAACTAATGTTAAAAAAAATGGGAATACGGTTTAAATTTAATCATTGTGTTTTCACTTTCCACCCACGTGTCAAAGCCCCTTCTCTCCAAAAATCATTGAAAATACTATTTATATCAACGAAAAAAAGTAAGAGTTGACAGATTTCTCGGGGTCGATTGGGGAAACAGCGCTTATTCTCTCTTTTTGACTACACTTTAAACCCAGCCTTTCTTGAGTTCTCAACCGCTTTAATTAACTATTAACGGATAGAACGTCATCAAAAACAAGATTGCCAACATATTATTTTCTTTCAATCTTTTGTTATTCGACGATGCAGGATGATTGTCTTACTACTACAACGCTCATTAACATAAAAAAGTAATTGCCTTAATCTCAAAAATTGATTGATTACCAACTTTGCTATAAACTTAATTGGCATTATGGTAATTGTTTTTAGTTTACATAAGGCGAGTAGATTGTAAAATAATTTATTTGACCTGATTTATGTAAGGATTCAAATTATGTAAAAACTCACGTCTTGATGTTGTTTATAATCAAGTTCTTCTCCATTTCTGATGGTTTAAGAATAGAAAATTAAGGATGTGGCTTCAATAAACTGACATAATTGAATTTCGGTCCTCGACTGAGGAATCTTTGACCCCACGATTTTCCAAGACGTCCACGCACTTCAGACGCGAAAGAAGAGGGGTAATTATCGCGAAAATGATATAAAAAAGTGGAATATCAGCGAGTTTGGGTTATCAGAAGAGAAATTCTAATAGATATGTATGTTAAAAAATGTATCATTGATAACTAGGTTGTAGGGTGCGGCACTTGTAATTTATTTTGGCGCCATATTTTAAACGCAAGTCTTAAGCCACATGCTCATCCTTGTGTAAAAAAAAACTGAGGAAACCCTCTTTTGTCCAAATACATGGCGATTTCCTCGTTCTCTAACGCTCAAAATAGCTATTTATCAAAATTCTGGGAGTCTTATCGCCCCTCGGTCATTAGGCTGAGAAACACGTTTTTTCAGGTAGATAAAAGTAAATTTTAGGTAGATTTCTTTCAGACTCTACCTATTGCAATGGGTGCAGTAGTCACAGAATCAAATTTTCCTATGTTTTGGATTTCCGGGAGTTTTTCGGGGACATAAGGCCATTTCCTTTAATTAATTAGCATTTTTCTATGGGGAAAGCCCTTTTCTGCCTCATTTTCTGGAGTTTTCCTCTTGAATCGAGAAACCTTCCTTTTAGAAATTCCATTTTCCTTGATTTTTTGTCAAAACCTGTTTACAGGTGCTATGGAGTCATTTTTCGGTACTCGGTTTTGCTGAAAAACATCATTTTTAACGAGTTTTAGAACAATATATCAACTAGGTACATAAAGAAGTCTCTTTTGTAATGATGTTTACATATTTCATGATGATGTATACATAATTCATGATGATGTATATATATTTCATGATGATGTATACATATTTCATGATTTCCGCCCATATCGTTATTTACTACATTTATTTGGTAATTATTTATAAGGCTACGGCCGAACCCATAACATTATAATTATTTTCTAGTTAGGCTCCCGTATTATCAAAGGCTGCCCACACCTTTCATAATCGTTGAAGAATTTTTAAGACGCCAAAACCAACGTTCTTACTTATTTTGCCAATCTTTAACCCTTTCGAGACCGCAGGCGACTATAGTTGCCCAGCCTCTGTATTTCTTTAAGATATTTAATACCTTCGCTTCCTGTGGCGCTAGCGACATGCAAAAACTGGCCATCTGTTGGTGAAGAAATGAACTACGTGATGACCGCATCACTCGTTGCTTTCTGTGCTTTGCTGGGTGCTGTCGTGGAGAAATGAGGGGATAAGTGCTGCGCAAATAGCGCAGAGAATCTGGCGTCAGATGCGGTCTCAAATGGGTTAAGGTTGGCAGCTGCCAGAATCCACACTTAAGAAAGGCTAAAGAAATTTTTATAACTAAATCTTTAAATTTAAAATTAATTGGTGATAGGATATCAAGAAAAGATGCATTTTATTATTCCATGTATTATTTTCTATTGGTTATATTATAAAAAAGAATATTTTTTTTTTGGATTTTGAAAATGAAACATGTCCTTGAAAAAGCATGGAATAAAAGTGTAAATTTTGCTGAGGATCGTCTACTTCAACTTCTTTTTAGGGCGGAGGTTGTTGGTGTGTCCGCATTTCTTCTTACGGCAGTTGGTAGCCCTTGGGTGGAGTCGAGCGTAGCATTTACGGCAAATCATTTTGTCGCAGTTGTATTTCTGGGCCAAAATCCTAAGGGTCGGCTCGATGACACCACCTCTCAAACGGAGGACCAAGTGAAGCGTCGATTCTGAAAAAAGGAGGAAATAAATAGATATCACTAAAATAATTGGCTTAATATACTTTTAAAATTATGAAATTCAGAAAGACCAATCGAATAATAATCATCAAAAATTCTTATGATTGATTAAAATAAAGTCATCAGGAATTTAAGTAAAAATTATTTTAAAAAGGGGTAAAAATTAGGGCAAAGGCCCTAATCTTTAAAAACTAATCGGGAGTTCTTTTTTTATGAGGACCGTTTGAGGGGTTTTTGTAATTTATAAAAAAAAAATAAGAACAATGCTTCAGAAAGACCAATCGATAAATAAGTTCATAATCATAGAAATCATAATGGTTTAAGTCATCATGTGCATGTTCTTAAGCTTGTGGTAAATCCGATCGCTTTGTAACTTTTTAAAATTTCTTCCTCCCTTTCAGTGCCATTTTTTAAACGTTCCTTGAAACTCTCCTCTCCTTAACCATAAGGATACTTTTAACATCTCTAACTCTCCTTAACCATAAGGATACCTTCAACATCCCTAACTCTCCTTAACCACAAGGATACCTTTAACATCCCTAACTTAAGAGGAAATCAAGGGTTGGGTTATTATCAGCCAATGAGAGCCCTCCATTCAAAGAAACCTTTATGTACCTCCAAAGCTACCTAGAAAAAATGGAAGGATTTGAATATAAGTGGGACCCCTTTGATTCTTGGGCCTTTTTTTCTGCCAAACTGTTCAGCCTTTTAAATAGCCACCAGAGGCTGCACAGAGGTCCTTTTAAATGGGATAGTTTTAAGAAACGGAGATAAATTCAAAGGATTGCTTTACTTCAAAGGTCACTTCAAGGGAGGTTCAGAAATAAAAAATGACGTAAAGGAAGGATTTAAAGGAAACCTTGGAAAAAGGGTTCCTTAACGTTACTTTGAACCAAAGAACCTACGTTCTCTTCAGGGTCTATAAGACTCTCCGAAAAACCATACATAGAGGTAGTCTAATAAATTCGTTTTAGGAAGTTAAAATCATTAAAAACATGTTTCCTTATCGTTACTTGTAAGAACCTATGATTTTCAGGGTCTTTAAGACTCTCCTAAAAACCATACATGGAGGGGTAATGCAATAGATTTGTTCGAAAAAGATAAAATCATTTGTCCCCAGCAGTTTTCCGAAATTCTTAAGCTGGCCTTACACGATCGGTTTTTTCGTTGTTCCAAACCGATAAATTCAAAGTTTGTTCCAAACAGACCGAAAATGAAAAGTGATGAAAAGTTCACTCGTTTTATCGGTTTAAACAGTCGGGTAAAATGGACAGAAAGTGGTGGGGAAACTGTCGGTTTTGAATCTCGTCGAGAAGAAACGTGACTTTATGCTTGTGAACCCCTTTTACCCGTCGAAAAACCTAGTAAATCCAGAATTCCTGTATAAAATGGGGTTATTACTTAAGGGGATATGAGGGTTTTAAGTTGGTTGCTTTGTACATTTTTCATTGTGAGCAACGGTTTTCGGTTTTTCCCTTTTATCTTGGAAACCGTCGCTCAAAACGAAAAAATGTCCTAAGTAAAAGTTGTAGCTACGGAAATTTACTACATAAAATATCTAATTAGTTTTTTCCGTCAGACCAATATTTTAGGAGATATGAAGGTTTTAAGTTATCAGACAAGCTCTGTAGGATTATTAGTTTTAACCTCATAACTCCTTAAATATTGCTCTTACGCAAATAATGAATAAAAAAATTTTTGTAGGAAATCTTTGTACCTACAACTTTTACTTAAGACACTTTTTCGTTTTGAGCGACGGTTTCCGAGATAGAAGGGAAAAACCGAAAACCGTTGTTAACAACGAAAAAATTGCAAAGCAACCAACTTAAATACTTCCATATCTCCTAAAGTATTGCTCTGACGGAAAAAACTAATAAATATTTTATGTAGTAAATTTTAGTACCTACAACTATTACTTAAGGCCGTCCGCACACTGGAGCCGACTACGTGCGACTCGGAGTCGTACGAAGTCGTACGACTTCGTTCTAGAGATCCTAACAGTAACAATTAAATGGAGCCTCGCCCACTGCAACCGACTCAGTCGTGCGTATACGTGCGTTCATATCCGACTTACGACTCGATCCAAACTTGTTTGGATTTTGTCGTAGGTCGCATGCGATTTTTGCGTTTTCTGAGTGAACTATTGATTATTATGGATACCGAAAAGCTCATTTCTCTTGTGCAAAATGCTGAGTGCTTGTGGGACCAAAGGAGTCCAAACTACCATGCCAGAAAAAAAATTTCATGGATCCATTGGTGTCTTTGTAAGCGGTTTCCTAATAAACGCCTCCTAATTACAACGCTACTTTCTGCGAGATAAAGCAAACTGCTCATGGCTGGCGATAAACACTAAACTGAAATCTCAGAAATCTGAATTTTCATACGATCAGTCGGCTCCAGTGTGCGAGGGAAGCGTACGACCTGAACGCACGACTTGGTCGTGCGTAGTCGCAGTCGCGCCTAGTCGGCTCCAGTGTGCGGCCGGCCTAAGACATTTTTTCGTTTTGAGCGACGGTTTCCGAGGTAGAAGGGAAAAACCGAAAACCGTTGTTAACAACGAAAAATTTGCAAAGCAACTCACTTAAAAACCATCATACCTCCTTGAAAAAAAAACCCCCAAGTAAAACTCGTTGGCAAAAATAGGGTTTCTTGGTCAAAATAACATTAGAAAACTATCCAAAAATATTGTAAAAATGTGACGTCTCAGGCCTCAAAATCAAGAAATTCGTGAAAATAAGGCCTTTCCTACTAAAAAATCAGGAAAAAATTTTTGAAAATCCTGCAAGAATAGGGTCTCTTTGTTTAAATACATTAAAAATCTTCCAAGATTCCAGAAAAAATGTGGTTTCCCTGTCTAAGAACCCAAAGGACCCCGGGGTGGCGTAACTACGCAAGTCGACCAAATAGAACCATGCTTCAGAAAGACCAATCGAAAAATATGTTAGTAATAATCATAGAGATCATAAAGGTAATTCATCATGTGCATGTTCTAAATTAAAACCCCCAAATATTCAATCCTCCCTGTATAAGCCACCCAACTATCGAGCCCCAAATTACCTTTCTGGATATTGTAGTCAGACAAAGTCCTTCCGTCTTCCAGCTGCTTTCCGGCGAAGATCAACCTCTGCTGATCCGGAGGGATTCCCTCTTTGTCCTGAATTTTAGCTTTGACATTTTCGATCGTGTCCGAGGGCTCGACCTCAAGGGTAATCGTCTTACCCGTGAGGGTTTTTACGAAAATTTGCATCTTCTAATCGAACCTAAAAAGAAGTCGAAGTGATCATATGTTCTGTTATAACTACATTAAAAATCACATGATTCTTAAAAAAATTTAATTTTAAAAAAACGTGCAACCCACGAGGTTAAGATTGAACTCCACGTCTCAAAAGCGTTTAAAAAATAAAACAAAGCTTGTATTTGAAAACTTATAGATTTATCCGAATCAAAATATAAAATGCAATAAAAAATGAAAATAAAATAAGAAAATATTAATTATAACGAATAATATTTAAAATTGAACAAACGTACCTGTAAAACGTGGTGTCCGGGTCCGAAACGATAGACTAACAGAAAAGGGAATCTTTAGTTGACGAAAAAGGAAATTCCGCTAGAGAGCACTAACGTAGAGCACGCTCTCAAGCGGGTGCAATTTTTAAAACGCAATTTTTTCTTGACCTATTAAAGCCAGCTGATTATTTCGAAAGTGAAATTGACGTGTGTAATATGTTTATTTGATGAATCAATTTTTCAAATAAATAAATACTGAGGCAGAGCCTCTAAGTTTTTTTTTGTTTAATTTTATAAGTCAAAGGTAAATAAGGTTTTGTTTGTATTTAGACTATATCTGATGATACCTTTATTTTTTTCCTCAAATATATTGGCCACCTGTTATTCTGGCTTTCTTCATTCTCAGCAAAAATATGATGATTAAAAACCAAATTAATGCACAATATGCCCTCATGCTCCTAATATCTTTTATTTCTAACGACCCTCTTGGGCGTATGCACATGACCTACACCACAAAAGAATTGTTATTCTAGTTAAAAAAATAATTTTTAAAGATATACGTAAATGTAAAGAACAAATTTTGTTAAACACACAAATTATTATGCGCATATTAATTTTGTTATTATTTTTTCAGACTTAAATAAAAGATGCCACCCAACTACGCTATGTATGATAGAAGGATGATCTTCCGTCCTATATTTTACGTCCTTATGATTTTTTTTCTGTTGATAATATTATCATCTTTTCCCTCAAGGTATTTTATTTTTTTATATTTTACATCTCAAGGACAACCTTCAACTCCAGAAGGATTCTTTGGGAGTGAAGCTATTGTTTAGTCAATTTTTTTCCCTAAATTTATTATTTTCTTTTTAGTTTTTACAGGGAATTTTTGGCAAGGGGAGCTTCCAAAGATTGGGACGTACTTATTTTTACACAAAATTGGCCTGTTTCGGTTTGTTTGGCTTGGGAATATAAAGGAAAATGTAATAGTTGCTTGCCGACCCAAAGTAGCAACTCGTGGACCATACATGGAGTTTGGTAACTAAAAATATATTACAAAATTACAAAAATTAAGACATTAATAGTTATTAATTAAAATAGGAAATAGTAGTATACAAGTAAAAGAGGAAAACAATCAACAGGAATATTTTGTCGTTGAAGAGGCAACATGTGCTATTGCCTTTTGGCTACTTTTTAGGAGAGAAACTGAATCGTAGTCTTCAAATTTGAGGCATCACATGGTATCATTTTTGGCGGTTGAGCTGCATTCTGATGATTTTTTACAAAACTAAGTTAACTGACCGACGCCGCAGTAGATTTCGCTTCATATTCAATACAAATCTCATTTGCCCAAAAGCGAGTTAGCACATGTTGCATCTTCAACGACGATTTCATGGTTGGAGGTCTCATCAGGTCCGTTTATTGCTCTCTCAAATTTTTTTTCTGAGAATGCTGGAAGGTAGGGAAGAACAACCGTTCTCCCTTTTACTGTCCACTTCTTAGTACATGAATTTCCAAACTTTCTAGCCAGCAGAACACTTTTTCCTCTCAAAGGATGTGGCACACCCCATTTTCCTTTTTATATTTATAGTTATGTTCAAAGAAAATTTTTAGAGAGCAATTAAGGTGAAAGGTGATTTGGAGCTTGGACAAAGACAGCGATATGTGTGCGAGAGAGAGAAAAACCGAAATTTTGGGCAGTTCTCACGCTTCTAAAATTGGTCCGATTTGATTTTTTCAAATTGGAATGTACTCAGTGGTACAGTACAAAATTCGGAATCTAAAAAAAAAAATTTTTTTGCCGCCAAAATCAAAATTTTGAGCCAAAATTTTTAAATTTTGCAAAATTTGAAAAAGTGGTCAACAGCCCAGAATCGTTAAAAAATCCTGA
This sequence comes from Orius insidiosus, assembly GCA_014119065.1. NCBI lineage: Eukaryota > Metazoa > Arthropoda > Insecta > Hemiptera > Anthocoridae > Orius > Orius insidiosus. The sequence goes on from JACGAQ010000095.1 coordinate 302,278, forward strand.
ATCCAACGACGTTAGTATTATAAAGATCGGATAAAAAATGGCGTCCGAAACGCGAAAATGCGAATTTCCGTTTGATGTTCGCCGCCCGTCTACGTCAGCGTTGGGTGAAATTTTGATGTTTCTTTCGATATTCAGTCTTTCTCTGCCGAATCCTTGGTTTTTATTTTTTTTAACACAAATTTCTTTAGCCGGTGAAGAAGAATTTAACGAGGGCGATTTTTGAATTTCGAAAAAATGGCGGAGATATGTCTGTTCGAAATTTTAAAAAATTTGCTGCGGCCGAACCGTTAATCCGATTTTCACCAAATTTTCACCAATTACTCCTTATATTTTTTAAGAATTTTTGGCGTAAAAAAATTGCGACTTTTTTATTAATTAATTTTTTTTAGTAAGGAGAAATTTCGTACTTCTACCCTTTACGAGAGGCACATCCCTAGGCCAAAGAGCCCATTATTTCTACCTTGACACTTTGAAAATTTTTCGAAAAAAAGAACTTAAAATTTTTCAAAAAAAAAGAGTAAGAAAAACCCGGAAAATTTTTCGAAAAAAAAAATTTTTTTGAATTCAAAAAATTTCAAAAAATTTTCTTTTTCGGACAAAAAAAACTTACAAAATTTTTCGAAAAAAAACTTAGAAAATTTTTCAAAAAAAAGAACTTAAAAAATTTTTCGAAAAAAAAAAAATAAATAAAAAATCCCTAGGCCAAAGAGCCCATTATTTCTACCTTGACACTTTTAAAATTTTTCGAAAAAAAAAACCGGAAAATTTTTCGAAAAAAAAAGTTTGACAAAAAAACTTAGAAAATTTTCAAAAAAAGGAACTTATAAAAATTTAAAAAAAAAAAAAAGGAAAACCCGGAAAATTTTTCGAAAAAAAAAAACTCGGAAAATTTTTGGGAAAAACAAACTTGGAAAATTCTCCTTTATACTTTCCCTCAAAAAAAAATTATACTTTTTTTTTTGGAAAAAAAAAGAGAAAAACTGCAAATTTAAAAAAAAATAGGAAGGAGTGTGATTATTATTTTATTTTTATTTCTATATAGTTACCGTATAATTTTTTATTGCTGTATATTATATTTTTTCTTTTTCATAAAGAAATATTTCTGAATTTTTAATTATTAATTAATTTATTTTCATTAGTTTGCATTTTTTCCCCTAAAAACGAATAGTATGTGGTGAAAATATGAGGTGAAGAGTGAGGAAGAATATTGTTTTTAGAAAAATAATTCGATGGGGGGATATTTTTGTATGACAGGCAATAAATTAGAACGTTCACATTGTTTATTCCTCAAGTCTTCCAAAATGACTCCGCCCCTCGGAAAATCTTTTGATCCTTCGGGACACGATTACGATCGATCTAATCATACGATTTTCTTATGTCATAGGTTCTTGGAATCGGGGAATCGTGAGCTATAATTTGTATACCGGCGATTTTCGAAAAAAGGCCGAGAAAAAAAGATAGATTTCGGATTTTCCGGATGGAAAATTTTTGGAAAATCGGTATGCCTAACCCTTATTCATTTTTGGATTTTAAAACGAAAACCGTTTTCAAAATTATTTTCATGGACATGGAGGGTAAAACTAAAATTTGTATTTTAATGGCTTATTAATTTTAGTATTACATATTGTTATCGCTTGAACACTTGCTTTCATGCAAACTACCTGTGTTGAAATCACATTCTATATCTCTAAATATCTAGAAAAAAAAAATACTAGGGTAGGCAGAGAAAGACCGAATATCGAATGAAATGAAAAATTCCCCCCACCGCTGACGTAGACGGGCGGCGAACATCTAACGGAAATTCGCATTTTCGCGTTTCGGACGCCATTTTTTATCCGATCTTTATAATACTAACGTCGTTGGATTCAGGATTTTTTAACGATTCTGGGCTGTTGACCACTTTTTCAAATTTTGCAAAATTTAAAAATTTTGGCTCAAAATTTTGATTTTGGCGGCAAAAAAAATTTTTTTTTTAGATTCCGAATTTTGTACTGTACCACTGAGTACATTCCAATTTGAAAAAATCAAATCGGACCAATTTTAGAAGCGTGAGAACTGCCCAAAATTTCGGTTTTCTCTCTCCCTCGCACTCGTATCTTCTGTCTAACACAGAGTTGCCACACTTGTAGTCCCCTTTCACCTTAACAGGAAATGGTACACCTGATGACTGAACCTGATTAGTCGAAACTGGTCTTAAAATATTCCTCTTTATTGTTTCTCTCTTCCTCATATCTATTTATTTACTATAAGTCTACTATTTATTTACTATAGGCCGACGAAATTGGGAACGATAGGGCCTGCGTTCTGCAATACTTCACGACCATTCAACCCAGAGTCGATTTATGGGCTTCAGGACGATTTAGAAAAGCGATGGTCGCCGATAGAAAAGCATAAGAACAAATATATGTTTTGGGGACATGAATGGGAAAAACATGGAACATGCGCAGCTCAATTGGATTCCCTGAATTCCGAATTCGATTATTTTTATCAAGGAATACAATGGCATAAGCAGTACAATATGTCTGTTGTATTGGAAAAAGCCGGTGTCGTACCTGGACAGTCGTATAACGTATCACAAATTTATTCAAATGTCAGAGAAGTCGTGGGGAAAAACCCTCATATCAGCTGCTTTTACAATCCCGTAAGTTTTTTAAATCATTTTAAGCCTTATTCTATTTAAATTTTAGACTACCAAAGTCTCTTATCTTCTTGAAGTGAGAATATGTTTCGACAAAAACCTCACGTTGACGGACTGTGATGGTACGAAGTTGAAACACCGAAGGAGCAAAGGAGCCGACTACACCGACTGCAGAACTGCGGATTTGATCGAATTTCCTCTTTCGACGCCATATCCGCCACCGATTCACATTCAAGAAAAGCACTACGTCTTTGACATTCTTAAAACCTTAGAATTAATAAGCTGGGCTACGTGGTAATCATTTTTTCCTTCATTCACCAAATATCTTAATTTTTTTGAAATACGTAATCAATTTTTCCTTAAATACCAAACTTTTGGCTAAAATTGGCTTCTGCTCTCTTTTGTTTAATATTTGTACGTATTTTTGTTTACTGAAAACTAATTTTGATTGGTCAAAAAATTAGCTAAACTGGTTGCCTATTTCTTGATATTTTGTTTATTTTTAATTTTTTCATATAAAGTGTACAATTTCTAAACTTAAGTTGAAAGCTGGTTCTTTTATGGGACTAATTTAATATTTACAAAGATGTTTATTTATTTTTATATCAGATCTGCTTTAAATTTATTTTCTGGCCTAAATTTCACCTACCTTTCAGTCAAAGAATTAATTATAGTTTGTATAAAGTAGTTTGTTAAAATTTTGATTTGTGATTTGTATATTTTTATGTGATTTTAGTTTATTGAAGAAAAGGAATAAAATATTTATCAAAAAATATGTTTATTCAGTGTCGGTCCTTTAATGTAAACCTGAAAGGTTTGCTCGGAACTGAAAGTAAGCTTTTTCTATAATTCATTTCTCCATAATTGTATTCAATTTCAAAATTTTTCACCATCTAAAATATTCTTATTTTGAATTTTATAATTTTATGATTCTTACATGGGCGATAAGTATGGAAATTTGACGATATGCTAGTTCTTTTATGATGGGATGCTGGCGATGGCTGAATGGCATCACTTCCAGCGGATCGATCTGTTTCGATGTCCTTTTGATCCATCGCCTCGGCTCAAATTTCCTCGCGTCCGCAAAATGCTCATCATTATGATATGCGATTTCATGCGCCATAATTAAATTTATCTTTAAAAAATAATTATTTTGTTTTTTTATTTTATTATTTTTTACGTTTTTTGGAATTTTATATCCATTTATTACGATTTCTTTACTTGTACAGCGAACCGTGTGGTTAAACGGTGGCCATAATCTGCAATATATGAAGTTAAATTATTTTTTATTGAGTTTTACCTTATGGTTTCAATTATGCATGCTTTTAAAAATGGTAAATTGTCCATATCTTCGGGAAAAAGTTCGTTGACATCATGAGGAATGACGAGGTTTACTTCCCAATAAAGTCGATCTTGAACATCTGGGTGTTTCGACAGGTAGTACAACACCAAACCGGTTAAATTTGCTATCTAAAATTCAAATGATAGAATTTTCTTCATTCCTCCACCACCAATTTTCCATTCTTTCTGAAGCGTTTGAAACATACTGAGTTAACTCCAACAATAAGAAGGTCCATTAATGTCGTAATTATATCTTCAGTGGACATTTTATCCCTTAAAATCATCGTTTCGAGAAGAGCGAACTGCGTTTCTTCACTTTTGGCATCTCTCGAAAGTTTTCCAAGCTTTAAATATGTCATACGTAAATTTCTCACAAGAAGACTAAAGAAATTTGCTAAAATTCATTTTAAATATTGTATCTTACGCTTCTAAAATGTCAAAACGATAATCAAGATCTGTGGCAACCCAGCTGTTAAGAGCGTGGCTTACTTCGATCAAAACGCTAACTATTTTCTTGTACCCATCTTGCTTGTACTCTACATCTCGACCAAATATTATCGCAGAAAAACCTGCTTAAAAATGATAATACTTATAAAATATGTAACAATTTATAAATATAAAGAGGGCATCACAATGAATAAGGCCCTAGTGGCCATCGAAGAAACAAAAATGACATCAGAAGTTGGATATTTAATTTTTTTATCTTCCTTAAAGAAGTTATTGCGATACCCTCGACGTCGGGTTTTTGGGGAAGGGACTTCCAGACCCCGGAGGGTAAAATCGAATATTGATCTTTACCGATCTCAACTTTGTCTGTGGTGCCGGCCGGCCGGCCGGCTGTCTGTAGCATTTTTCCGCAACACTTTACGGCCACAGTTTTTAACCGATTTTCACCAAATTTTCACAAAATCTTCCTTAGTCGGAGAAGAAGAATGTAACGAGGGCGGTTTTTGAATTTCGAAAAAATGGCGGAGATATGTCTGTTTGAAATTTTAAAAAACTCGCTGCGGCCGAACCAATAATCCGATTTTTACCAAATTTTCACCAATTACTCCTTATATTTTTTAGAATTTTTGGTGTAAAAAAATTGCCACTTTTTAATTATCATTTTTTTTTAGTAGGGAGAAATTTTATACTTCTACCCATTAAGAGAGGCACATCCGTAGGCCAAAGAGCCCATTATTTCTACCTTGGCACTTAAAAAAATTTTCGAAAAAAAGAACTCGGAAAATTTTTCAAAAAATAAAAAAAAAAAAGGAAAACCCGGAAATTAACTTAGAAATTTTTTCGAAAAAACAAACTTGGAAAATTCTAATTTATACTTTCCCTTCCTTATACATCCCCTACCGTTATATTTTCGTTCCCTTATACTTCCCCCTCCGTTATACTTCACCCTCTGTTATACTAGCCCTCACTTAAACTTCCCCCTCCCGTATACTTCCCCCTCCCATAACTTCCCCCTACGTTTTACTTCCCCTCCGTTATACTTCCCCCTCCTATATAGATACTTCTCTTTAAGGAAGTTTTCGTTGGAAGCTCTTCAAACCAGTACTTTTAAATAATAATGATAAAATACTGACATTTCAAACTCCATAAAATAAGTTCGGCATTGTAGTTATCAGGGACTTGACTACTATGATCTCTAATTGCATAATTTCTATAAAAGAGTTAAAAAAATATTAAATAAATTATGAAAGTTACTGTTTTATGAAGTTCAAAGCCATTTGATTACAAAGAAATTGATAATCGTCTACGGTATGGTTTAAATGGTTTTTAAACTTTTCTGCGACATGGCTGAAATCGATCTCATACCTTTTATTTTTTTGGGTTTTTTAAGAAAGAGAAGGAATGTTTAAAACTTACTGAGGCATTGAAATGCTTAAATTGTTTTCCCTGTAGTCTTCAATTCTGTCAATTACTGATATTAAAGGGTGGACACCATCATATTTTTGAATAGAAGCGATATGTTTCGGTTTGCATAATAAAACGACCGATTTCTTCTGCGGTGTTAATATTCGGACTAAAGGTCCATAAAAGTTGAATAGGATTTTGAACGGATGGACTCGTGTGATTTTATCTTCTACCAATTCTGAAAAGATTTAGTTTGAAAATAAATAATATTTTTACTTGGGAGGTAGTTTCCAAAATTTTGGCATATTTTGACCCAATTTTGTCCTCCTAGTGTTGGTATTTGGCTGAACGGTACAGCACATACGCCGCTTTTGTCGACCCGAAGCGTTTCGTCGATTAAAGGGTCGAGAAGAGTCGGCTTCGCTTTTGGAAATATTTGATCGCTTTGTGGTAAAGTTGTAAACGGAAAATTCTCGCTGGCAAAAAACAAATCGTCCGTCTGTAGCCTTTCTTGTGAATCTTCCTCTTTCGCCTCACTCTTTATAGATTGAGCACAAAACCTTTTCCCTTTTATATTATCAAGTACATTCTTAACCAGCCTAAATTTCAACATTTGAGCAAAAGTTGGAAAATTCTAATTTTGAAATCATATGGATTAAATGCGAAAAAATTTATTGAGCGTAAAAGTACACAGAAGACGTTAATATTTACACAATGTAAAAATAAGTACGATTAGATCGTTGGGTTTGCCTTGGAAACGATGACGACTGCGGATGGTACAAGGCCGAGAGCTTCCAACGGCTTTTCGAAGTCTTCCTCCTGGAAGATTTTCTTCGGAAAGGATGTCATGAGCGAAAAAGGTCCGTCGTCGTCTTTTCGGTTCAACTCGATGTAAAGCCTCACCGCTGAAAGTTGCTCTTTGACTCCAAAAGTTTGAGTCAGCGACTGTCCATCGGTCAGCCGAATCTAAAAAAAATTGACGTTACTGTTATTCCAGGGATTCCCAAACTTGGACCCTTTAACCTAAAGGTTGGGCGGACATCTTCTATATTTAAAGGAAAAAAACAAAAGTTATTACTTGTAATCGGGTTTCAGTGTAGTCTTTTGTGGGAGCAGATTTGACAGGTGCAGGTGCAGGTGCAGGAGTTTTAGCGACATTTCCAGCAGCTTCAGCTGCTTTAGCTCTTCTGGCCGCTTTGTCCGCTTCAATTTGATCTTTTATCTTCTGCCTAGCCATTCGATCCTCTTCTTTCTCTCTTCTTCTTTGCTCCACCGCCTTTTTAATTTCCTCATCTTCCATTCTACAAAAGACATAAATAATTTAATGAAATAAAAATTATACTTTTTTTTAATAGCGACGTATTCTTTGCCAGTTTTTATCCTGGATTTTTCCCTTTCCAAGGCTTCTGCTTTTTCTTTTTCTTCCCGTTCTTTTTCTTCTCTTTCAACTTCTGCTCGATGAGTCTAAGCTGCTCCTTTTTCTGCTCTTCGGTGAGCGGCTTTTTCTCTTCAGTCGACTCCGAGAAGTTCGAATGGCCCGATTTTGTAGCATGATATGTAACTTCTAATTGACTTGTAAATAATTTGTTACAGCTAAAAGAATAAAATGAATAAAACAGTAAATTAAAGAGAAAAAGCAGACTCTTCGCATTTGATGGATTTGGGAGTTTCGTTTGGTGCAGTCGCTGTGCTCGTACTAGGTACACTCGCTTCACTCTGATCGCTGACGTCATGGGTGCTCCCAGCAACAGCGATTGTCGACGCAGCATCTTTCACAGGCGAGACGCTCATATCCAGCTCATCCCCATGTGCCAGAAGCCATTCCATAGCAGGTTCGACCCCTTGATTCCCAGTAACTTCTAACGCACGATTCCTACAACAAAAATGAGCTTCATTCATACAAATCTAAAAACTTTCTTACACTTTTTCCACGGAGAAGCCCATATCGAGCAACACAGATGCGTAAGGAGAAGACATTTCAGTAAATTTTTAATAAAAACGAACACCGGTAATAAAGTTAAAATACGTAAATAACAAAAGTCATCACTAAACTGTTATAAGCAAAAGTATAACCCGAATTTACCTACTTCAAAACTACAGAGCGCGGTATCGTAATTGTAAAGAAATAATGAAAATTATGCAAAATAATGCTCAGTTCTCGATGTAAAAGGGCATCCGTAAAACACAAAAAGCCTCCTTTCTTATTTGTGTAAATAGTAAAAATATTAAATTCTTATCTAGAATTTCGATGAATCGATTTTTATTGAAATATCCCCCACTATTGTTGACAGGTGTGATGGTCAAGTTTTGATTAGAGAGCCGCCAGAAAGTGGAACAAAATGTGTATTTTCTCTTATTTTGATTTCCTGATTTGTTGACCTTGAACTTAAGAATGGATGACATCCTATTCGACGAATCAAATTTAAATTCTGACGATGACCAGAACGATTTGTAAGTTAAATAAAATGTTTAATATTCTTTTCAGTCTTCTTTTCGTTGTTGAAGCCCGATGATTTCTCTAAATTTAACTAAAACTATTAAGATTTTATTATTTCTTTTTCGTTATAAAAGAAAAAATGGTTTATCCTTTCGGTGAGTGTAGTTTTGCCGTAATGCGGGATCGGGTTTAATGACACGAAGGTCGCAAATTAAACGCGTAGTTGACCTTCGCGCCTGGGAATTTGCTTTTAAAAAATACCTCTTTTGGACCTTAAAATTAACAAACTTTGCGAAATCACAAATTCAAAAAAAATTAGACGTTAATTCGTTTTTTAAAATTTTTTTCTCTTATCTTATCAAACGTCAATATTGAATTTGTAAACACATTAATCCACCTTTTCCCTAATTTTCCTAGCTTACGATGTTTTAACCCCCCCCCCTCCTAATATTTGTCTGGAATTTGGAATTTAAATGGGTATCTAATTGGCCATTTTATAACTTGGTAGAAAATAAAATGTAAAAGTCATATACTTTAATAATTACGATTGGAAGGCCATAAAATTCCGTGATGACAAATATGATTGGAAGTGCTAATCTTAATACACACTCTTCCTTTCACTTGATGTGCCCAATCTGTTGATAAAATTTTAGTTATTACTTATTAATTTCTGGATATCTATGGCGAAAAACTGTTCTGAACGCCACAAAATCTTATTAAAAAAAATGATAATTTTGGTTTTTGAAAGAGAAACCACATTTCATCTGGATTTTTGGAAATAATTTTCTTCAGTTTTTTGACGAAGAAACCCCATTAAAATAGGATTTCAGAAGTTTTTATCGGGTTTTTGACTGTAAAACCCCATTTTTATAGGATTTATATACCCCCCCCCCCCTTAGGATTTTAGGGCGTTTTTAGGATAACTTTCCTTAGTTTTTTGTCCAAGAAACACATTTTTAAACGTTTTAAAGGTGTTTATAAAATTAGGGGAAAAAAACCCTTGAATCCCGCAAAACTTTAGTAAAATTAGAATTCTTGGGCCTTAAAACGTCTTAAAATTTTAATAACGCTTTAAAAATGTGTTTCTTGGACAAAAAACTGAGGAAAGTTATCCTAAAAACGCCCAAAAATCCCTAGGGGGGGGGGTATTGGAATTTTATGTCTGTAATTGTAAGAAAACTTCCGAAAATCCTTTAAAAATGGTGTTTTACAGTCAAAAACTTCCAAACAGTCTTTTTAATTGGGTTTCTTCGTCAAAAAACCTAAGAAAATTTCCAAAAATCCTGATGAAATGTGGTTTCTCTTTCAAAAACCAAGAAAAACTCCCAAGAATTCGGTAAAAATGGGGTTTCTTTGTCAAAAAGCCAAGGAAAACTCCAAACAGTCTTTTTAAATGGGTTTTTTCGTCAAAAAACCTAAAAAAATTTCCAAAAATTCTGATGAAATGGGGTTTCTCTTTCAAAAACCGAGAAAAAGTCCCAAGAATTTTGTAAAAATGGCGTTTCTTTGTCAAAAAGCCAAGGAAAACTCCAAACAGTCTTTTTAATTGGGTTCCTTTGTCAAAAAACTGAAGAAAATTTCCAAAAATCTTGATGAAATGTGGTTTCTCTTTCAAAAACCGAGAAAAACTCCCAAGAATTTTGTAAAAATGGGGTTTCTTTGTCAAAAAGCCAAGGAAAACTCCAAACAATCTTTTTAATTGGGTTTCTTTGTCAAAAAACCTAAAAAAATTTCCAAAAATCCTGATGAAATGTGGTTTTTTTTTTTCAAAAACCGAGAAAAACTCCCAAGAATTTTGTAAAAATGGGGATTCTTCGTCAAAAAACTGAAGAAAATTTCCAAAAATCCTGATGAAATGTGGTTTCTCATTCAAAAACCGAGAAAAACTCTCAAGAATTTTGTAAAAATTGGGTTTCTTTGTCAAAAATACAAGGAAAACTCCAAACAGTCTTTTTAATTGGGTTCCTTTGTCAAAAAACTGAAGAAAATTTCCAAAAATCTTGATGAAATGTGGTTTCTCTTTCAAAAACCGAGAAAAACTCCCAAGAATTTTGTAAAAATGGGGTTTCTTTGTCAAAAAGCCAAGGAAAACTCCAATCAGTCTTTTTAAATGGGTTTTTTCGTCAAAAAACCTAAAAAAATTTCCAAAAATCTTGATGAAATGTGGTTTCTCTTTCAAAAACCGAGAAAAACTCCCAAGAATTTTTTAAAAATGGGGTTTCTTTGTCAAAAAGCCAAGGAAAACTCCAAACAATCTTTTTAATTGGGTTTCTTTGTCAAAAAACCTAAAAAAATTTCCAAAAATCCTGATGAAATGTGGTTTTTTTTTTCAAAAACCGAGAAAAACTCCCAAGAATTTTGTAAAAATGGGGATTCTTCGTCAAAAAACTGAAGAAAATTTCCAAAAATCCTGATGAAATGTGGTTTCTCATTCAAAAACCGAGAAAAACTCTCAAGAATTTTGTAAAATTGGGTTTCTTTGTCAAAAATCCAAGGAAAACTCCAAACAGTCTTTTTAATTGGGTTCCTTTGTCAAAAAACTGAAGAAAATTTCCAAAAATCTTGATGAAATGTGGTTTCTCTTTCAAAAACCGAGAAAAACTCCCAAGAATTTTGTAAAAATGGGGTTTCTTTGTCAAAAAGCCAAGGAAAACTCCAAACAGTCTTTTTAATTGGGTTTCTTCGACAAAAAACCTAAAAAAATTTCCAAAAATCCTGATGAAATGTGGTTTTTTTTTTTTCAAAAACCGAGAAAAACTCCCAAGAATTTTGTAAAAATGGGGATTCTTCGTCAAAAAACTGAAGAAAATTTCCAAAAATCCTGATGAAATGTGGTTTCTCATTCAAAAACCGAGAAAAACTCTCAAGAATTTTGTAAAAATTGGGTTTCTTTGTCAAAAATACAAGGAAAACTCCAAACAGTCTTTTTAATTGGGTTCCTTTGTCAAAAAACTGAAGAAAATTTCCAAAAATCTTGATGAAATGTGGTTTCTCTTTCAAAAACCGAGAAAAACTCCCAAGAATTTTGTAAAAATGGGGTTTCTTTGTCAAAAAGCAAAGGAAAACTCCAATCAGTCTTTTTAAATGGGTTTTTTCGTCAAAAAACCTAAAAAAATTTCCAAAAATCTTGATGAAATGTGGTTTCTCTTTCAAAAACCGAGAAAAACTCCCAAGAATTTTTTAAAAATGGGGTTTCTTTGTCAAAAAGCCAAGGAAAACTCCAAACAATCTTTTTAATTGGGTTTCTTTGTCAAAAAACCTAAAAAAATTTCCAAAAATCCTGATGAAATGTGGTTTTTTTTTTTCAAAAACCGAGAAAAACTCCCAAGAATTTTGTAAAAATGGGGATTCTTCGTCAAAAAACTGAAGAAAATTTCCAAAAATCCTGATGAAATGTGGTTTCTCATTCAAAAACCGAGAAAAACTCTCAAGAATTTTGTAAAAATTGGGTTTCTTTGTCAAAAATCCAAGGAAAACTCCAAACAGTCTTTTTAATTGGGTTCCTTTGTCAAAAAACTGAAGAAAATTTCCAAAAATCTTGATGAAATGTGGTTTCTCTTTCAAAAACCGAGAAAAACTCCCAAGAATTTTGTAAAAATGGGGTTTCTTTGTCAAAAAGCCAAGGAAAACTCCAAACAATCTTTTTAATTGGGTTTCTTTGTCAAAAAACCAAAGAAAATTTCCGAAAATCCTGATGAAATGTGGTTTCTCTTTCAAAAACCGAGAAAAACTCTCAAGAATTTTGTAAAAATTGGGTTTCTTTGTCAAAAAGCCAAGGAAAACTCCAAACAATCTTTTTAATTGGGTTTCTCTGTCAAAAAACCAAAGAAAATTTCCGAAAATCCTGATGAAATGTGGTTTCTCTTTCAAAACCGAGAAAAACTCTCAAGAATTTTGTAAAAATTGGGTTTCTTTGTCAAAAAGCCAAGGAAAACTCCAAACAGTCTTTTTAATTGGGTTCCTTTGTCAAAAAACTGAAGAAAATTTCCAAAAATCCTGATGAAATGTGGTTTCTCTTTCAAAAAACTGAGAAAAACTCCCAAGAATTTTGTAAAAATGGGGTTTCTTTGTCAAAAAGCCAAGGAAAACTCCAGACAATCTTTTTAATTGGGTTTCTTCGTCAAAAAACCAAAGAAAATTTCCAAAAATCCTGACCAAGAAAAACTCCCAAAATTTTTGTAAAATTGGGGTTTCTTTGTCAAAAAGCCCAGGAAAACTCCAAAAAGTCTTTTTAATTGGGTTTCTTCATCAAAAAACCTAAGAAAATTTCCAAAAATTCTGATGAAATGTGGTTTCTCTTTCAAAAACCGAGAAAAACTCCCAAGAATTTTGTAAAAATGGGGTTCATTGTCAAAAAGCCAAGGAAAACTCCAAACAGTCTTTTTAATTGGGTTTCTTCGTCAAAAAACCGAAAAAAATTTCCAAAAATCTTGATGAAATGTGGTTTCTCTTTCAAAAACCGAGAAAAACTCCCAAGAATATTGTAAAAATGGGGTTTCTTTGTCAAAAAGCCAAGGAAAACTCTAAACAGTCTTTTTAATTGGGTTTCTTCGTGAAAAAACCTAAGAAAATTTCCAAAAATCCTAATGAAATGTGGTTTATCTCTCAAAAACCAAGAAAAACTTCCAAGATTTTGTAAAAATGGGGTTCCTTTGTCAAAAAGCCAAGGAAAACTCCAAACAGCCTTTTTAATTGGGTTTCTTCGTCAAAAAACCCGAAGAAAATTTCCAAAAATCCTGATGAAATGTGGTTTCTCTTTCAAAAACCGAGAAAAACTCCCAAGAATTTTGTAAAAATGAGGTATCTTTGTCAAAAAGCCAAGGAAAACTCCAAACAATCTTTTTAATTGGGTTTCTTCGTCAAAAAACCGAAGATAATTTCCAAAAATCCTGATGAAATTTGGTTTCTCTTTCAAAAACTGAGAAAAACTCCCAAGAATTTTGTAAAAATGGGGTATCTTTGTCAAAAAGCCAAGGAAAACTCCAGATAATCATGCAACAATTTGGTTACACCTTCAAAAATTGAGAAAAACTTTTTAAACGCCTTTAAATATTGGGTTTCTTTGTTTGAATAACTGAGAATATCTTCCAAAAATCCTGTAAAATGGGATTTATTGTGTGGGGGAAACCTAATACTTTTGAACAGGATAAAATTCTGTTAATTTTTTGTCTTGATTTTTACATTTAAAAAGCTAAAAAGCCGGTATTCCTCATAATAGAGTACAATGCAGAAGGCAGGAAAAAAAAATGTCCTCACCCCTTTATTTTTTATTATAAACAGGGCCCTAAGTTTAGGTCACTACTAAAATTATTAAAAATAATTCTTCAAATGAATTGTTTATTTCTTAATTTTTTGCTTGTTTTGTACACATGAATTTGCAACTCCCTCACAACTAGTAGATCAAACAGTCCTTTGTGAAAGCGACAAATTCTTTTTGTATCATTTCTATAGATTAACCCTTGTCAGGTTCAAACAAGATATCTCGAAAGATAGCTGACAATCCTGAAACTCTTTATCTATTTTCTATATTTATGGTCTTATTGTATAAGTATCGGTTCTAAATTATGGAATTTTTTCTCAGGGCCCTAACGCCAGATAAGTCGAGTCCTTCCACGGAAGAAGATTCGTTCGATGCATTGATGAGAGATTATGATAAATTAAGTTCGACACCTCCACGTACAAGAATTTTAAGGCGAGGAAGAAGTCGAGAATCAAGAAATAAACCTTTCAAAACAAAATGCTCCAAATCCAACTCGTAAGTTATCTAAATCTTTTTAACGGTTCATTAACTTTTTTTTAGACACTCCCATGAAAAATTGATCAGCAAATTTATCAGTGGAGGCAGAAAATATTTAAATGCACATTTGAATCTTATCGGCCCATGGGAAATTGATTCAACTGGTGGTAATATTTTATTTTTTATTTTTTTCTGTATAGTATTCTCTGATTTTCAGCGATAGTTGAACCTAAGAAAAGAGTGAGTAAAAGGGAAATGCAACGTATTCGAGGATCTGAACGCGATTTTAAGTTAGAACTTGACCAAAACAGAAAAGATCCAAAAAGCGAACAGTGTAGACCAATAATGAAAGTAAGTTTAACAATTTTTGAAATAAAGTTTATAGATAGTCCTTTCAAAAAATATTCACAGTGTTAATGAATTTGAAAGATTTCTCTTTAAAAACCTGACAAAGGACTATTTTCATTCCCAAATAGATTCAGAAATGTTATGTTTTATTTTTAAATTATTACGGAAAGATATTTAATAATAAATAATTAAAATTTAATGCTTTCTAGGTTGAATCGTCGAATAGGTTCCTCAGCTTAAGCTGTAAATTGGTTAAAACGGCCATCCAATGGCGAGCGACCGTCCCAGAAGGCGGCCGAAGCCGAAACGACTTTCATGAAAACTTCGCAACCATGATAAAATCTGGATGTGATAAAGAAAAGTGCACCAAAAGGACCGTACGTTATGATTTACCTTAGACAAAGACAAACTATATTTTCCTATCTAATCTTTTTTCGCCCCGACTATACAAACGCCACATTACATATTTCATTACCTTCATTGTGCAATATTTTAGTTTTTTCATTCAAAATGAAACGTTCCTTAAGTGATTTTATTCAGCTTGTTCAAATCGGGTGCGATTCCGCTTTTAGAAAACCATGTTTGGAACCTTCTGTTAGTTTTTTAAATAGTTTATTTCTAAATTCAAATTTGTTATTTTATTTTTAGATTAGCCGAGAGGAGCATAGATGGCAAACTGAGTTGAAAGATATGATATGGTTGGAGCTACAGGCGTGGAGGGCTGACAAAACTCCAACGCAGCAAGATAACTATTTATGCGAAGCTAGACAATCAATACCGCTTCTTTTAGAAGAAATAATGAATTTTAGATTTGAAAGAAAACCTTGTCAGTCATCATCTTTAAGTGTGGACAGCGGAATTCAACTTTCTTCAGATTCAGAATTCCTTTGTGAAGGTAAAAAAATAAATAAAAATTATAAAAATAATAATCTTTTTTAAGGTTGTCTCTGGCTTTTCTGCCCTACATGTATCGAAGTTGAAAATTGTGCTTTGAAAGAAGTCGAAGTTCTTTTAGACAGGTTGGAACACGCTGAAGCGCTTTATCCTTCCACCAACGCTTTCGCCATTCAATATCCTATGTACAAAAGCAACGAATTTATCGGAAGAGTCAAAGTAATGGTTATTTATATTTTATTTTTTATTTATATAATTAATTTTTTAGGCTATGTGCCTATGGTACAACATTATGAGACATCATAGATTAAAACTTATAATATTAGGAAAACAGCTATTGTCATATGCCAAAGGAAATACAACTGATGAAACTGTCTTTAACAGGTATTTTGACCAATTAGTTCTTAAAAGCTTCAAAATTTAAGTTAAAAAGCCAAAATTCTCTTAATAATAATCTTAATATGTGATGTTAAACATTTTTTTAATATATTTTTGTATTAATTTATTGTTTCAGCGAGTCGCCTGATGAGGAATTCCATCATAAGTGGGATTTTTACAACCACATGCAACCCCTGAAATCCTTAAGCCAATATTTCCATCATATTGAAAGCAGCGATACACGAACTTACAGGTTTTTAATTTTTTAAATCTTAATTTTTGTTAAATTTGTTTTTTCTAGAAAATTTATTGAGGACGTCTTAAAGTTAAAAGGGTTAAGAAAAGCTTTACAATTTTTAGAACAATTATATTCAAAAGTTCTTCGAAAAGGGAGAATTGCTTTGGAAAAACCCATCGAAAATGAGGTTTGTTTATTTTTATGATGTCATAAATTATTTTATTTTTATTAATTTTTACAGTTTTAAAATAAGTACCCCAGACTTAATTTTAAGTTTATTCAAATGTAAGTTATTTGCATGCCGGTTATTAATAAAAAAATTTTTAACTTAAATTAAACCCTGAAGTTGCTTTTCTTTATTTTTTAAAACAAATACTAATTAAGGGGCATGGAGATTGAATTTTTTATAAGAAATTATTTTAATTTATTTAATTTTTGTTGTTTTTTAATAAAAGGAGAATAAGGATGCGGAGATGGATGAAGAGCATGAGTTAAGACGTTATGGTTACTGGAGCGAAGAGTCGCAGTGGTTAAATTTGCCGTCGTTCCGTCCAGCATTTCTTTTTATTTCGCGCATACCTTTGGATGTCGTCCACGAATTCTTGCGGTTGAGGCTTGAGACGAAATTGGAAAAACCGTCATCGTTGAGCATCCGCCAGCTTATCAAAGAACTGAAAGAAGGTCTTAAACTCGCCGTTTTGAACAAACAACGTTTTCTCCAACACTGCGACACCGCTTTATTAGAAGAGGACGAAGAAGTCAAAAATAAATTTAAAGAATACATTTGCGCTTTTGATGAAAGTGTCCTTTCAGTGTTAAAAGTAATTTTTTTAAATAATTTTATTTTCATTGCATAATTTTTTATTTTTTCAGCTGTACCTTAACTACACAAAACAGTGGGTTGAACTCACACAACATGAAAAAATGCAAAAAAATATTCTGGAAGAAGAATGGAAGTTCGTGATCTGCACCGCCCCACAGATACCAGGTGGCGAAATTTTAGCTGGAAACGTTTACTGGTAATTTTAAAAATATTTTGCCCTCTCAAAATCATTTATTTATTTTATTTTTTTAGCGAAATCGCTAGTTCGATGTTAAAAACTATAACTTCATGTTTTCAATGTAAAATTTCGACTTTAAAAGAATGTTTTGCTGAGGCTGAAGATGAATCATGTCTAAAGTAAATTGTTTTATATTATTTTTATGTTATAATAATTTTATAGCATCCAATCTAGACAATCTGTTCTTCACATAAGCCGAGAACTTCAATCAGCAGTTGTTGACACTCGAGAAAGGACTTCACGAGTTCTCGCACTTGCAAAAATGTTGATCAAACATCATTTTGAAGAAAAAGAATGTGATGTGAGTGCTCTGGACAGTTTAGAAGGAAGCATTCTGGATGTATGTCATACTCTAAAAGAAATCGTTCTTCTCGTTCAAGAAGTTATGCTTAAGCCATATCTGGAAGATTTGGACAATTTAGTCCTACAGTCTCGCTGCCGTGAAGTTCTTCATACTATTTACAAATTTACATTCGAGGTAGTCGTAAAATAAAATAAAAATAATTTATAAAAGTTTTTATTTTTAGTATTATAAAGAGGCTGGGAAATTCTCTCAGGATAAGAGCCAACATGCCAAAGACGCCATCGCATTTTCACAAGATTGGATTCTTTTTATAACGAAATATTGCGAGAGGGGTCGAGGAGTTAGGCCAAGGTGGGCCAATTACGGTTTAGAGTTTTTGGCCTGTATTACCGACCCTAAGTACACAAGCAATTTGAGTGATAAAGAATTTGAAGTTTTTCGTAAAGACATTGAAGGATGCGTTACTCACATCATGGGTACACCAAATGCAGTTTCACAGTCTCCCCAAACTTACTTTCCACGTTCAGCATCTCCTTCGCCAACTGTAGTTCATGGAAAACTAAGTTTTTCCAGCACTTCTGAATTCACACCATCAACGTAATTATTAACTCCATAAACAAAAAATTGATTATAATTTTAAAATTTACAGCCCAGATTCAGATAGATTATCTTTGACAGATCTCTCAACACCTTGTGGATGTAAATATTATAATTTAAAATTTCACTTTTTTAATTTAATTTTTTTAAGATCAATGTAAAGCAGAAAGGATTAAGAAGGCAGTGAAAAAACTTGATGAGGAACTCGACGGGAAGCTAAGGAGTGCGGAATTGATCGGGAATGTGATAGTCGTTGCGAATAATGTCAATGAAAAGAATTTTATTAGACCTAGAGCTGTAAACTTTCCTTGGCAAAGAGGTATCAAAATCGGACAAGGAAGGTTCGGAAAAGTTTATACTGCTGTGAATACGGACACCGGGGAATTGATGGCGATGAAAGAGATTTCGCTTCAACCAAATGATGTCCGAGCGATAAGAAAAGTTGCACTTGAGTTTAAAATATTTGAAGGAATACAGCATGAGCATCTTGTGCGTTATTATGGCGCTGAAGTTCACAGAGTACGTTTTTGTTTTTGCCTATAGATGTCCTCACTAACTGCTAAAATCGTCGTTTTCTTTTTTTAGGAAGAACTTTTGATTTTTATGCAACTTTGTACTGAGGGTACATTAGAATCATTAGTTGCAGCAACTGAGTCTGGATTACCGGAAGGATTAGTTAGAAAATATACATCTCAATTAGTTAGCGCTATACAAACTTTACACCAACACAGTATTGTCCACAGAGATATAAAAAGTATATTAAAATTTTTTTTTGGTGATAAATTTTAACCACAATCTTATTTCAGCCGCCAATATTTTTCTTACCGCTGAAGGTAATTGTTTAAAGCTTGGCGACTTTGGATCAGCAGTTAAGATAAAAGCGCATACGACATTTCCTGGCGAGTTGAAAGGTTTCGTTGGAACTCAAGGTAATTTTTGTTATGGATGCCCTGGGTGATAAAAATTTTTTTTAGCTTATATGGCGCCTGAAGTATTTATGAAGTCCAACACAAGCGGTCATGGCCGTGCTGCCGATATTTGGTCTCTTGGTTGCGTTGTGATTGAAATGGCATCGGGAAAACGTCCATGGCATGAATACGACTCAAACTACCAAATCATGTTCAAGGTCGGAATGGGCGAAACGCCTGAAGTACCGATGTCGCTGAGTGAAGAAGGCACCGATTTTGTATCCCTTTGTATCCAACATAACCCAAAGCAAAGAGCCACCACAGTACAACTCACCCAACACACATTCCTCAAAGTAATTATTTTGATTCTAATTTAGCTTTTCATTTTTTTTTCTCTTTTTTTAGATCGACAGTGAAGAAGAATGCCTTCCATTTATCACTCCTTCGATTTTAGAAGATTATCTCAAGCTTGGCATCAAACGATGAAAATCAAATTTTTTTTTATTAAACTTATAATAGTTTGTTAAGTTTTAAATAATATTATTTTGTTAAAATTATGTATTTTGTATTTTGTTGACTGTTTTAGTACAAAATAAATATATTTGTTGTAAATAATAGTTCCTTAATAACCTTAATTCTTATCTCAAGCTATCAGTACCGATCACGGATCACCTACTGCTTGATTGCATTTAGAATTAAGGTTATTAGGATTTATATCCAACATATTTAAGTAAAGTATTTTTTCTGTCTCCTGAATTCTTATTAATCTTCAGAATCTGAGGAAAAAGGAATCCTAAGTTTAATTATAGGTTATTTTTTAAGTTTTGAGAAGGGCCAATCGGGGTTAAATAATCCAACTTTATTATTTAGTTATTGCAGACAGCTTTGTGTGCGTTCCAGTGTTGAACTTGGCATTTCCGTGAGCAATACCAAGCCTTTTTACATTTCGAGCATCTTTTGAAGGCTCTTTCAAAGCAAAAAGTGCAACTTTGAAGTTTTTCACTGAGCTCTTCAAGTACATCAAAGGACGAAGCGAACGATTGTGCCATTTCCTGCATATCTTCAGGTTGTGCGTAGAAAAGCAATTTTGATCTCGCTACTGCTATTTTGGTCCATTCACTTTGATATTTGTGAAGCTGTTCTTCTTCATAGCTGGTTGTCATCTCGACTATTAATGTGCTGTCGACGTCTTTACCTTTGCTTTGCGTGAATAGGAGAGTGTTTAGCCAATTTCTTAAGTCTTCTAAAGGGCTTAGCTGATCCACGACGGATTCATGAAGAAGTTTGATTAATTTAGAAAGATGTTCTTTTCTAAACGCGCTGTAGTAGTAGACTGTATCGCACGTCGGATTGATGATCAGCTGCCTCATCAGAAGCCAAACTTGGCATTCAGTCTTACTCAAAACTGGATCATCTGAACGCCACTCTTTCCACTCATTATCATTATGTTTATAAAACTTCCCGTCGATTTCAGTCGTCCATGTATTCGTGTCTAAAAGATGAGTCAACAGTATCGGAACGTCGTGCGTAGTATATATCCTAGAAGCCGCACCAAGTGGCAGTTTATCAAAATTTTCACAAATATATCTTAAAATTGATACACATTGAGTTCCCACGTTGAAATCGATGAGTTCCTTTTGTTCTTTTAATTCGTCGATGGGGTCCATTTTTAGGCCACGGATTTGATCGGATGTTAGATTTTTTGTGGCTTTTAATTTGGAAAGTTTGCCTACGGAGTAGTCGATGAGGTCGTTGATGTCGGAAATGTAGTTGAAAGAATCAGGATGGAATAATAACGACTGCAGTATTCCGATTAATACGATTTCTCCGTAGATGACGATGTACGTTGGAAATGCGTTTTTAGGCTTGGGAGTCAATTTGAGAAGTTCGGTTAGAACTTTGTCTTTCCAGATTTCTATATTGATAATATCGCGGATGAGCGGTTCTATTTTGTTGTAGAGCATGAAGGCTTTGAGGACGCGTTCTTCGCTGTTGGAAGTCGCTTCGAAGCTGGCAACTTGGTAGATTTTAAAAAGTTGTTGAGAACGTTTGAACCATCGTTTTTTGCCAATGTCTTCTATGCGGCACTCTTCATACGTTTCAACAATTGATTCTAATTCAGCGCTTGTTAGAATTGAGTCCGTCATTAGGTTGATGTTTTTAAAGAAAAAAACTAAACAGAATCAACAACTGTGGTTGCCAAGGCAACAATTACCGCCATCAGCATATAAACTTCAAAGCCAACGACTTCTGGAGTTGGCCAAATGGGACTTCAAAAATCACCGGATTTTCGATTGTTTGGATTATTTTTGAAGGTGATGAAGAATTGAGGATTTAGCCGATATCAACGAGATTCTGACCCCTTTAAACAAAGACAATGATATTTTGGCTATCAAAGTTTATTTTCGCTTTTTTTCCCCCTTCGAATAATAATAATTTTATCTTTGCTATTACGTGGAAACGATGATGTGGATGCTTCCAACGTGGCTTAGGGGACGTTGGTCTTTTTATCTTAAGGTTTATTGTATCGAGAGGCTCTTTTTTCCTCTCCCCACTTCACCAATCAAACCTTGTTTATAAGCGGCCGGCATCTTATCAAGTCTACAGTCAACAATAAACTCGTTTACAACGTAAGTATACTGTATTAAAATTAAATTATTTTGCTAAGTTTTCCTTATATTAGATGTCGCTTCCTAAGACGTACGTTTCTGGATTTCACAATGAAGAAGAGGTCAAATCAATGCCTTATAAAAGGCTTGGAGAAACCGATATGGAAGTTTCCAGGCTTAGTTTAGGAGGTGCTGCATTTAGTAGTTTATACGGGTAAGCATTTAACCGGTTTCGTGCCATCATCAGGTTTTCTTTCTAGTGGCTCTAGTGTCTATTAGGCGAAAGCCTGGGCATTTCTTCTTTTTTTCCATCTTTTGACATTTTTTAGAGGTTTAAACGACGAAGAAGTTATTGGAACGATCAAAGAGGCATTCCAATCCGGAATAAATTATATCGATACTGCTCCTTACTACGGGGAAGGACATTCAGAAACTTTGGTCGGAAAAGTAAGAAAAATTAATCCATTTTTAAAAAAAATTTATCGACAATTTTAGGGTTTGAAAAATGTACCCAGAGAAGCGTTTTATATTTCGACCAAAGTCGGACGCTACACTTGCAAATATGAAACAATGTTTGACTACTCCCGCGAGAAGATACATTCGAGATTTGAAAAAAGTCTTCAACTTTTAGGCGTCAATTATGTGGACATAGCAGTCGTAAGTTTCTATTTTGATGAAAAGTTCGAAAACCAACCGCGTGCCTTCGTGTCTGTCACCTAATGACGTCTTTTCGTAGGTTCACGACGTTGAGTTCGCTGATGTCGAACAAGTATTAAACGAAGCTTTACCAGCCGTCGAAGAGCTCGTTAAAAGCGGAAAAGTCAGATACATCGCAATCTCCGGATATCCTGTCTCCAAGCTATGGGAAGTTGTGCAAAGAAGCAAAGTAAAAATCGACATCGTCCTCTCCTACAGCCGAGAAACTTTGATTGACACAACTTTGTCTAAATACGCCGATAAATTTAGAGTAAGGCCCCTTACCCCTTATAAATACGTAACAAATTTTCCATAGAGTAAAGGCGTGGGAATCATCAACGCCGCACCCCTCGCCATGCAAATGTTGACCAATAAAGGTCCCGAAGTTTGGCATCCGGGGAACAACGATATTAAACAACTTTGCTCAAATGCCGCACAGTATTGTAAAGTAAGTTTTTTAAATCCAATTTTAAAAATTTAATTTTTTTCTTAAGGAAAAAGGCGTTGAACTCGGTCTTCTGGCGATTTACTATTCCATGATGAAAGAATACGACACTTGCCTTGTCGGATGCAACTCCAGAAAAATTTTGAAGTCCAACTTAAAATTAGTCTTTCAGGGCCTCTCGCAACTTGAAAATGACGTTTTAAAACACCTCAAAGAAAAGTAAGTTATAAATGATTAAAACATTAAAAACTAATTTTTTTTTACTTCCGCAGATATTTCACGTTGAAAGAAGATTTGCACTGGGAAGGCGTCGAAGTATCCGCTTATAAGAAGTATATGGAATCAATCAAAAATTAATCAATAATAATTAATAAAATGTAATCTATATTATTTTAATTAAAATAGTTTTAATATACAATTTTCTTTATTTTTATACACCTGGGAAAGGATCTTTCAGACTCCTTAGAAAAGTGATTACTGATCTTTTCCGGTAGTATGGATGAAAAAGTTATTAAATTGCCATACTTTGAGGAAGTTTCCGTCGGTACTTTTATTATCTTTTCTGTTTTAAAAATTAGCCTTTTCTGACCAGAAAACCTTGGTTTGTGTCCCAATTAAGTTTTAAAAGTTCGAAGAAGTTCTCAAAACAGAAACCTGTTAACGCCACCACAGTCTTTCATCACGATTTGTGCTTAAAAAATAAAAAACGAAGTTTTTCTCAAAATAAATAACACTTTTAATACCGCAGTAATAAAATATTTACAAAATAAATAACAAATAAATAGGTGGATTTCGCAGAAAGAAATCTACCTAAAATTATACCTATTGAAGATACAAAAAAAATTAACATTTAAAAAAGGCTTAATACTGACCTAAATTTTAAACCCTACATTTTTCTAATTCCCCATAACAAAATAAAAATTGACTGTACAAAATACTAGATTTTCAAATCACAAAAAGTAAAAATTAGGAAATCCTCTTTTTTACTTTTTAAAATTTTCAAGAGATTCATTACAAAAAGCTACTAAGGAAAAAAAAATTAAAAACTAGAATTGAATATCAGTCCTGTCAAAAAACGGCAATTTTTTACTATAAGTAGAATATAAAAATTGAGCAATTTGGTGACTAAAGTTTATGTCTAAAACAAAAGATTTGGCACTTTTAGCTCAAATTCTAGACTTAAATCTCACTATGTACAGAAAATAAACTACAATCACAGTTCAAGATATTCACTCGTTTTGGCATATTTATGACACATATTTTTTATATATTTTTTTTGTCTTTAGACGGGCGAAAGTTTGGTTTGGTACATATCGACGGTTGAATACGCCCTCGGATTTATTTGAACGCACCTTTTCCATAATCGGCGTAGGCTTACGAAATAACATATGAAACCGATTATGAGCATCGATAGACTAAAATAAACTTGGTATGGCTTAATGACGTTGACCATGAGATATACCGCGCCGTATATATTATCAGGAAGCCCAACTTGTTTCTAAAAAAAGAGGTTTAGATATAGTTCTTAGGAGATTTTGTTTTTCTTACATATTCTAGCCAAAACATAGGTAGGGCCATTCCAGAGAATATTCTGAGCTCTGGGAAGTAATTCATGTCGTGCATGACAAGACTGCTTTGGCTCCTAGCGTAGGCGTGTTGGGGAACTCCGGTGTTCTGCAATAAAAAATGATATTTGTTTTAAAAATTTAGTGACCAAAGAATCTTTAAGGGGATATGAGGGTTTTAAGTTGGTTGCTTTGTACATATTTCGTTGTGAGCAACGGTTTTCGGTTTTTCTTGGAAAGCGTCGCCAAAAACGAAAAAATGTTCTAAGTAAAAGTTGTAGCGACGGAAATTTACTACATAAAATATCTTATTAGTTTTTTCCGTCAGAGCAATTTTTAGGAGATATGAAGGTTTTAAGTTTTCAGACAGGCTCTGTAGGATTATTAGTTTTAACCTCATAACTCCTTAAATATTGCTCTTACGCAAATAATGAATAAAGAAATTTTTGTAGGAAATCTTTGTACCTACAACTTTTACTTAGAACATTTTTTTCGTTTTGAGCGACGGTTTCCGAGACAGAAGGGAAAAACCGAAAACCGTTGCTCACAACGAAAAATTTGCAAAGCAACTTACTTAAGAACCCTCATATCTCCTTAAGTATTGCTCTGACAAAAAAACCAATGAGGGCCTTTTTGTAGGAAATTTCCGTAGCTACGACTTTTACTTATGACATTTTTTCGTTTTGAGCGACGGTTTCCGAGATAGAAGGGAAAAACCGAAAACCGTTGTTAACAACGAAAAATTTGCAAAGCAACTCACTTAAAAACCATCATACCTCCTTAAACAATTTTAGGAAAAGGGTTATAGGATAGAGGCTTATAATATTGTTAAGATCTCTAAGTTTTAAGCCTTTCACCCATAAAGTTAAATTAAAAAAACTAACCGGTTCGATAATGGCGGCTGAGCCGTGTTTCTCCCAATCTGGTGTCAGCCCTTCAAGTCTCTCCGTCACTTTAGGATCTGCGTACATAAAATGCGGGAAAGAAGAGGCGATTGGAAAATCTGAAAATAAATTGAAAAATAATATTGTAAAAGTCGCCAAAAGGATTCAAAATAAAAAAGAAAAAAAACAAGCAGAAGAAGTGATGATACAAAGTGGAGAACTTACAGAAATCTTCCTCATGTATGCATTAACATATTATTAATATTTTAAGTAGTTAGTAAGGTTGACTCACTGTAGTAGCAAGGAGAAACGTCACTAAGTCCGGAAAGTAGTTCTGGGTAAGATCCGTCCCTGTAGCACTCCTCTTGTCCTTCAGGAGGTCTTGAAAATGTCGTGTTGGGTAATTCAAATTTATAAGTATTAATCCCTTTAACGTTCATTTCCTCTGTAATAAAACAAATTAGTTTCCTTCTTTTTTCCCCTTTATGTTTTACTTGTAAAATAAAGAGGGACAGCTCTGCAGATTGTTTTTCTGAGATAATAAATCGTGTCGTCTTTATGGATGTCTTGATGGTAGGAGACGCCTTCTGAAGATCCTTGGACGGAGTCGCATGTTTTGTTTGGCCAAAGTTGCAACCCTTCTGCTCCGTTGTACATGTCCAGTTTGAAGAATTCCCTGGGGCCGTTCCTTACTCCGATTTTGACCGTGACGCGGTCCTCGAAGTTCTTGTAAATCTGCATTGACATTAGTTATTAACTTTCGCCGAATAAATAAAACATGGACGATTAACTTAATAGCCATCAACCTATTGTTTGATCGGACCTTTTTTAATTCGTTATGTTAGGAAAGACCAAAAATTATTACAAGGTAGGCAAGAATTACGTTATGAAACTTCACGAAAAAAAATTGATTTTTTCCCTTCTTTTTACGAATTTTAGAAGAACGAAAAATACTTTATCTTAAGTGCTAACCACCCCAATTAAAATTCACCCAGCAAAAATAATTAGAGCATGAAATGTGCAGTTTTTTGACGGATCTAAGCAGCTAGTGAATCTTGTAATCCAATAAAGGAAAATCCCATTTTAGCTTTTTTTAGACCCATTTTAGACTATTCGATTTTGAGCCTTAAAAATTTCGGGGGTTCAATTGAGACGGCTTCTGAATTAAACGAAACGGTATACTTCAATAAAAAAAGTTAAATTATGTTTAAATATAGGGCAATAAGGCGTATCTAGCTCAAATGCACAGGAGTGACACTCGCCTCCTTGACCTTGACCTGAACTCCTTTAAAATACGCTTCGTGCACGCCATACGTTTCTAGTTTTCCTTGTTAATTTTTATAACGTAAATCAATTAATTTAATTTACTAAAACTTTAAAAGGTTATTAAAAATCGAAAAATCTAAAGCAGGGCCTCCCGAAAAAGTCGCCAGATACAGTGCGATTAACAAAAAAGCGTTTTTTTAGACTAAAAAAAAAGGAATTTGTTTTCCGGTTACCTGTCTTAAGATCCCGACATTGTCGGTAGGCATCAAATTCGGAAAAAGTGAGACGCCCAGTCTGAGAAAAGGATCGGTGAAATTCCAAAAATAGTCGTTCACCGTCACTTTTGAAAATGGCGTTGAACCCGCTCTGTTCATCACCATTTTAAATCCGAGCTTCGTTATAAACGGAGCATCCGAAACGTAAGAAGACGCACCCTAAAATAATAAAAATAAATATAATTGTTCAATTAATAAAATTTACCATTAAAACTAGATTCGGAGTCACTAAAGTGTCGAGGTCAGGATTTAAAACGTTCATCTCAGGGAGAAATATCGCCTTTCGTAAAGCAGTGTAGCTAAGTGTGTCATTTTCATTTTTTACTATGTCATTATGATATAGCTTTTCTCTAATAAAAATAAAATAATTAAAAATTTGATTTTATTTTTAAAATACCTGAATATATAAGGTCCCAATTCTTGGACGGTAAGTTTGTCGGCTTTTCCGCTCATGAAGTCTTCGGAGTTGGTGTAGTTGAAGACGTAGGCGCTGAGAAGGACTTCATCCGGTGGTGAAGCCCACCAGTCGAATGGTGGAAGTCCTTTCCACATTCTTAATCTCTGTGGAAAACCAAAATTAATATAAATACTTAACTCTCTCTGGGTTAAATACCTCACGAAGGATGATGTCAAAAGGGGTCCAGATCAATGATAAAAGACCAAAGGTAGTCATAAAACTGCCCAGAATCAGCAATCTGAGGTATCCTGGAAATTAAAAAAAATTTTATGTTAGACAGTTATGAAGGTTCGAAAGCAGAGAGTTTCATTGGGGATGGTCTGGCAGATATGCAGGAAGAGGCCTGCTTTTCAGAGCTGATTTGTATGGGAAAATAACCTCAAAATCAAGGTGAATATAGAATATAGAAAGTATGAAAACATATATACAGGGTGTCCGGAACACATGGCATACGTCTGGGAGAGCGTTAAAAAGTGGTTTTATGAAAAAAAGTTAAATGTAAACCCCGCTTAATTTAAATCAAAGAATTTGATGGTGTAGTTTAAAATCCGCCTGGATATACAGGGTGTCCCAGACACAACCTAACTTCGTTATTTCAAATGAGAACCCCTATTTTTTATTTCAGATTCGTAATCTACGCAAAATTTCAAGTAGATTTGACTATTTTTGAGACCATTTTCGACAACTTTAAAAAATGTCAAATTTTAGCGTTTTTTGAGCTAAAATCCGTTAAAATTGACCTAGGAAACTCGTTTTTTTTTATTCCGCTTATTTTTGTCCGAAGATTCCAACTATTACCAATTCCTGCTTCTTCACGTTCTGCATCACGAGATGTCGTCGCTAACTTCCATTTTCAAATTAAAACCCCAATTTTTTATTTCAGAAATGAAAATAGAGCATTTTTCAAGAACTTTTTCTTTAGGTCCGAAATCGCTATCTCCATTTTTGAAGGAGTTACAGCGGTTTTTGTAGTTGCGCATGACAAATTCTCCTATGCATCCATTAAAAATTTCTTTGATTATTAAATTTACCTTATTCGATAATGAAAATAAGGTAGGAGGGTGTAATAGCAATGATTGACTAATTAAAAATCAAAAAATTGTATTAAAAAAAAGACCCGTAGCGAAGTCTCTACTTTTTTTTTTAATTTTGAAAGATAATTAAAAATTGTTATAAATTTAAATAACCATTAAAAAATTTTAATTGTCATTAAAACGATTAAAAATTGTAATGTAGAATTTTCTCCGATTATTGTTGATAAATTTTTTTGTAGGTATTTGAACTTCCTCGGTGAGGAACGACCGCCTACAACAAAAGACTCGTTCAATTTTCATTAAAAATCACTTTTTTACGCTCTCCCAGACGTATGCCATGTGTTTCCGGACACCCTGTATAAATATTTTTTTTTTGGTAGGAACTACCTATGTAGTATGTACCAATTAAAAGTAAAATCTTCATAAATATTTAATCAAGGATCATTTAAAAAAATTGATTAAAAATTTAAATATGTGCCAAGGGATTTTTTTTTCTCTAGACGGTCAAAACACTGCCGCATTCCTAGTAGAAAAAAATTTTTAGACAAAAAATTAGCGTCTGTCATAAATCTAACATCAAGGATAAACAACTAATTTTACCTACTATCAGTAAATAAAGGGAAAAAAAATCAAGGATTCAATTGTTTTTAAAAAATTATCTTCAAAATAGTAAAAGGCGGAACTAATTTTATTGTCTGTCTCTGTCTCTTTTTTTTGCCGGCAAACGTAAGGTGCATTGCACTGGGCGAGACTGCGTCTGGTTTCGGCGATAAGAGGAGGGGAAAGGCCTGGAAGCCTTGACCTAATTTTCGTCTCTACCGCACGGTCAGCTGCTCCTTCAATCTTGATCCCAATGTTTACATCATATGGACGCGTCATATAATTTCCACAAAAAAAATTTTTTTATTCTTAAATTTTTATTGCATTTTATAGTTATATTAAAACTCAAAGGTCATTTGGTTTTTTTTAAGTCCTTATTTAGAATAAAAATTAACAAATCACTGCTCTACATATTTTGACAACCTTGACTTCCATAAAAAAAATGCGTTGCAACTTTTTATAATTTTCATGGTAAAAATGATGAGTGTTTCCGTCTTCTTAATAAAGGAGTTTCCGGAAATAACATTTTTTTTTTTTACAAATAATTAATCCGGTTGTCCTCGTCAAAGGTCTGATAATAAGAAAAAAAAAATTTGAGCCTTTAATTTCCAAATACCTCCTTGGATACTATCTTTTAATGCACGCTATTTCCGTTCCCTTTCTTTTTTTCTGATATCGGGACTTTTGAAATTATTCAATTACTTTTCCTAATGAAAATTTAAAATATATAAAAAAAATACCATCTTTTTGTTTAGCATGCATACAAAAATCCGGTTGGGAAAAAGTTGTATTTAAGTAGCTCAAGGGCTTTTTGAATTAAGTCCAATGAACTTACGTCTAACTAAATTTTTTAAGCTTTAAACTTATTGAAATTTTCTACGAAATAAATTTATTTTGTTACATAGTTACTGGCACTGAAGAAATTATTTAAATAAATTATAATACTTCTTATGTATGTAAGTACCATTTTTAGTTAAAAAACTTCATTAATTAGAGTAAGAAAATTTAAATTGTTAATTTATTATTATTAGTTTATTTTATTTGTTTAACTTCATCACATTATGTATGTATGCACAATTTTTATATGAAGAAGTAAATTAGAATTTAAATTGGCACTCTATTATTAGTTTAATATTATTCTGATGTTAAGTTTTATATGTCCGAACTTGCACATTTCTTGTAAATATAAAAACCTAAAATAGTTAAACATTTTTAAAAATTAATAACTTTTTTAAGAAGTTACGTGGGAGATGGTTCCAGATCTACCTATTTTTGAGGAAAGTTGCAATAAGAAATTTCGCTTGCATGTCCCGGAAAAAGGATGATCGAGTAAATGCGAAGAATGCCAAATCTTATGTCTTCTTATAGAATACAAAGCGAGTCCTTGGTGACCCCTAAGTACCTCGAGTACGTGGCGGAAATAACTTCTTTGTTTTATAAGAATGTTTACAATTTTAATAAAAATTTGTTTTTTAGTTCAAGGGAGGTGAAATTAGCATTAAACACGTTTAAATGTACAAGTGATGTTCATAGGTCATTGAAAGCAAGCTGGTTTTAGAAAAAATATCCTTTTTTCTTAGGTAACTCTAAGGTCAGTAATAATCACGATTTTTCGAGTTCATGTCCAAGGAAAATCTAGCCATCAGCAACCAATAAAGGTTAATACGTAAAAAAAATTCTATTAAGTTTGTAGGGAAATAGGGTTTGTTGCCTGATTGAAATTTCAAAAATTCTTTAGTGACTTCCGAATGTTAAAAAAATATTAGAAAACGCTTTTAAAATCACGCCTAGCCTAAAATTCCATAACTTTTAACAAAAGAGTTCAATGCCGTTGAATTTAAAAAAGGCTAATTAGGCCGTTTGATTTTCGTCGTGTGTGCAGTCTCTACAGGACTGGGAGAGGGAAAGCGAAAATGACATGCGTGTTTCTCAACAAAAGCCACCTTGGAGTACTCCTTAAGTTTACAATAATTTTTTAAAACATTTGTACTATATCACCTTCTTTTTTTTCACTCAACTTCTATCGTAATTACGAGTGAATTACTAACATTGTTTTGCCAGGATGTGGTCTTTTAAAGTGTAATTTCTTGGTGAAAATGCCGTGCAATCGATAATCAATGTCGACTGTTAAAATTTTTCGATTTCTAATCTAGGAAGTAAGGTATGAGTCCTTTATTTTTCTAATAATACCAATTAAAGAGGTAAAGTATGTAAGGTCCATGACGTATTGACCACCAAGGATTAGTTTCGGTTTTTTTTAATCATAAGGTTCTTGGATGTAAAGGAAATACTGTTCAAAATTTCCCTTGAAAGAAGTTATACCCTTGAACGTGGGTCTATAAAAATTGGTTTTAAGTTCTGGGGTCAAAAGTTTTTCTAATCGGCCTGCGGTTCCGGAATAATTTAAAAAAAAGGAAGTTGAGCTATTTTTTTTAAACTTCTGTACAATTCGTATTCATAAGTATTCGTATTCATAAAGTTTAAGTATTCGTATTCATATTCATAAGTATTCGTATTCATATGTATTCGCATTCATATTCATAAGTATTCGCAATCATAAAATTTCTTTTAACTTCATAAGTATTCATAAGTATTCGTATTCATAAATTTTTTTTAAACTTCTGTAGAATTCGTATTCATAAGTATTCGTATTCATAAAATTGGTTTTAAGTTCTGGGGTCAAAAGTATTTCTCTAATCGGCCTGCGGTTCCGGAATAATTAAAAAAAAAGGAAGTTGAGCTATTTTTTTTAAACTTCTGTATAATTCGTATTCATAAGACGATTTATCAAAAATGTGTTTGACGGCTGCCAAACTCGTTTCATTGATATTACATCCTCCGGGTCGGCCTCGGACATAGAGAAAATTTAGAGCCCGCCAAAAACTAGAGAGAACGAAAATTGGGACTGCGGCCGCCGATCCGCTTTTCAACGTGTAAAGTCCAAGGGCGTTTTTTCGAGTTTCATGTCTTTCGAAACATCTTGGCTTTTAAAAAGTCGAAAACGCCTATTTAAACATGGACGAAAATTTCTTTTTGATCAGTCACCTAATTGATGTAGATTTTTTGATAATATTATCTTTTTTAATGCGATTTGGAACCCTCAAAATGCTCTTATCAAGTAGACAAAGGTTAACTCTTCACTTAAAGAAAGAGCAAAAAGTGGCTAAACCATGGATAACTCCAGTTGCTTAAAAGACTTCACCCCTCATTGACTGCAAGTCCCAGAAAAAGAGGTAAAAAGAGGGTTCTTCGGGCAAGAAACCAAGAAAACGCCTTAGGATCTGTTATAAAGGGTTTATCGAACAAAAAAAATTGATGAAAAACGCCTAAAAAAGGGTAGAAAAGGGCAAATAAGGATGATAGTATTCGTGGAATATCATTTATTAAAAACCATGCTAGAGGATAATTTTCAACAAAGGATCTCTGAAGAAAGCCAATTCCGGAAGTATTAATTTGAAGTGCATTGAGCGAAAAAAAATTTGTTGTATAGATGCTAATAAAATTTACCGTATTCTGGGATGTTCCATGTTTGATGATACTTATTTGCCATTAAAAAACGTTGAAAACACTGAAAGCGGGGCGAACGCGACTTGACATAAAACGCACTACACGACAAGTTCTCGGTCAGGCGAAATGTTCAAGATTGAGGTGAGGTTTCGTTTAAAGACCTCCATCGAGGTAAAAAAAAATAACCCTTCCCTTCCTTCCATCCCGATCCCCGGTACTACAGGAAATCCGAAGTTGCTCGGAAGTTGGAAGTACCTACCCACTCACCTTCAAGACTTCTAAGTAAATCCTCCGGCTGTCGGGGATTTTTGCTCTTGTTTTAACATGGAATTTTTTTTAAGTTGTGCTGGGAATTTTAAATCGAAAGCCATAACAAGGCTATCCACTAAACTAAATAAATATATTAATTTACATAATACTACTTAACGAATGTCTATTACAACAGACGATGATTTTTCAGGGATGAAGGATAAGTATCTAGATTTTTAGTAAGAAGAGCCGAAGAAACGCTTAATTAAGGGCTTAGCGCTATGATGGCCAGACAGAAATTTCTTAGGTGGATTTTAAGTCATTTTTCTAGGCTTTTGTATTTGACCAAGATAAAATTTTTTTTAAAATTATGAGTAGGCAGAGAGAAACTGGAAGCTACCTAATTAACAAAATATTTTCTAATCTTCAGTTTTTCACAGTCTTTACTTCGAGAAACTCCCGTTTTATCGGATTCCTGTATTTTGAGTGTTTTAAACAGTTTTTTGTTCAAAAATTGATCCGGTTTTCTGGGCGTTTTCCTAATTTTCTCGGCCTTTACGCAGTGAAACACTTTTTTTGGGGCGATCTCCACAGAACCAGGCTGCTAAAAAAACGGGTTTCTCTGTGTTCTATGTTCTCCAGTGAAAGTTTGTGAAAAAGTCTCTTCTAAAGGACGATTAGAATAATAAAATACCGTAGGTAATTATATAGTTTAAAAGAACATAAAGCATAAAATGGTCAATAATCACCTCGTAACACTTTCAATCAAATTACACAAAAGAACGATCGCAATCGAATGATTATTTAACATTTTTTTCTCATTAAAAATAATAAAAAAAGACTAATCCCCGTTAATCAATTGTTCAAGTGTGGGAAAAGTGATTAATGTATGTCTAGGATCGTAATTTAGGTTTTTATAATAGAAGAAAGGAAATTTCCTTTTTTCGAACCCGTTAAACACACGTCGAAATCCAATGTCATAAGTCAAATAGAACGTATTCACGATTTTAAAGATGACCTTCTCGTTTCCTCATTATATTTTTCAACATTAGAATAATTTCTCTTATCAGGGCGCGAAATAAGTCAATACCGGATATTAAATACAAAATACGGAAGCTTTAATTTATACAAAGGAACTCGACCCGCAAAAAAGGTTGACGACTTTGGGATACGACCTTAATGAATGCAAGACCTTCTAAGAAGTTTTTTTTATGGATAACATAAAATTATAATTTTTTGCGATTAAAAGATCGATGAACTCAAAACAAAGGCTTCACAGGTCTTCTAATTTCGTAATCAACCGGATTTTTCGTTTGAAAATCATTACTTGACCTTCATGACATTTCACTGCCTTTTAGATCGTTGAAGTTTTTTTTTAGACTTGGTTTTATATGCCAAACAATAATGTCAAAGCCTTCTAGATCCACGAACAACCTGTTACTTTAAGCTTGTTATTTACTAAGGTAATATTTACTCCCTATATCATAAATTGCTCGATTTTAAAATATAAAAAAATGCCTTCTAGATCTAGGAATGGGGAAAAAGGGATTGATGCTTTTGATGTAAAAACTTAACAGAGAAATATCCAGTTTTCCTGTTTCTAGGATCGTTGAACTACGAAAAAAAATTAGACGACGCCCATCCGTCTCGGGTCTTCTAGTTTCGTAAGATTATAACCGGATTTCGTTTTCGAGTTTTCATTCATAAAGGAAGCGACTTAATGACCGCCTTTTCCCCTTTATTTCGTCCCGTTAAAAGCGGACGGGAGACTAAAAAAAGCCGACGATTCCGCACTTTATGATTATTACGGATTCGATTATCGAGAAGAAAACCTTGGAGGTTGCACGAACTAAATCCTGAATCGGCTTCCATTAGAATCACGTGTTTAGTGTCACGGCTTCGTTTTTAAGGCCATCTTCAATATTAGAAACGTGGACTTGATTGAAACTATTTATCTATATAAATAATTCGATGTCATTTTCCCCCCATTTTTTCTTCAAAAATTTTTTTGGAGCCAATTAGAGACTTTTTCGAAGAAGATTCAGAGATTACGCTATTATGTACACAAAGGGTGACATATGTACAAAAAAAATTCTCACTTTCTTTTTTTTGTGACTGTTTGATCAAAGATTTACCTGACTGTGTGATTGTCTTGGCGTTACTTTGGGATCTTTTCTTCCTCTGTTTGGCAGCTTCTTCGAAGGCGCTCCAGACGCCAATTTTGGGGCTGGTGGCGAACATTCGTTTGATATCGAGGCAATCTTCGCAGTCGTCGTCGGAATCTCCGGCGGCGTTCCTGTCCCGAGCACCGAGAGCCATCAGGACCTTCTCGCAGCCCACCTGGCTCAGCTTTCGCGTCTCCGTTATCATCGTCTACAAGAAAAAAGGAACGAAATCAGGTTTAGTGAAACTACAGAATGAAAATTCAGGTTTTTTTTATCTCGCCTATTCGAAAATTCATTAAAAAGTAGAACGGAGAAGAAAGGCTCTTGAAGATTTATTACTTCACTATTAAAATATCAGCAATTCAAAATAGTCAAAATTCTTCGCCTACTAAAGGAACAAAACCCAAACCCAAAAGGCATCATAAAAACTTTGAGGGAGGAAGTACATGATGTTAGTCCCACCCCCTGTTTATATCATGCAGATAAGTTTGATATCAATTTTTTAAATATGTGTTTTTACTCTAAATAACAATGTATACAATTTCTGTCTTACCTAACGTATAAGCACCCATTTCCGTTTTTATTAAATTAAATCTTGAGATTTATTTTACCCTTCATGGACTTCAAATGACAAGAATTAGATGTGAAAATGACATATCAACAAGGACATAATTTATTAAAAATAAATGACATTTAATTTTTTTTTCTTTAAATTATTCTAAAAAATCGACTTCCTATTATGGTTTCCGTACTCTTCAGTAATTAAAAAAAATGCAATTTTCTTTTAAAATATGATAACCTTATTAGAGGAAACCTTGAAAAATTTTTCTTTTAACAAGATCGACCTTACTAAGGAGAGCGAAAAATTATGTAAAACATTAAATTTTTATTAATAATGAATTAATCACAATAATCTTATGTTATAAATAAAATATGCGTTATACAAATCTACCTAATAAAAATGATGAAAAAAGGTTCCCAGGTGTCTTTGACGTCACCGTTTTCTTATAAGATCTTAAAATAAACTCTATGAACTTAGGTATTAAGTTTCCTATGAAAAAAATCTGACGTCAAATTTAAATTTTTCAGGTTTTTTTTCCATTTTTTTTCCTACCAAGAGTTAATAATACCCCTCCCAATAAAAAAAATTCAAGATTCATTTAAAATGCTTTTATCCAATTTTATGCGTATTGTTTTAACAGATTTTTTTTTACAATTTTGAAAGCGACGACAGAAAATTAAACATTACTTTCTCTAATCCATGACCCCAAAATTACGGATTTTCATGATTAGTCATTAAATTTAAATTTTTAAAAGTTATAGCGGCTTAAAAAAATCTCGTCATTTTGACCCTAAAGGACAATGTTCAAAATTTTGAGGGTATTACATTAATATCGTCTTGAGGATTTAATTGAACGGATAATTGACTTCGACGGCATTAAAGTCCCTGAAAAATCCGCGAACATTTTTCGACCTTTAATTGTTTAATACGTGTAATTTTTTAAAAACGAAAATTGGATTTTTGATTTTTTTTCATCGATCATTTAAATTTTTACGCGATTATACCGCGATTGGCCTTTCGAAGAGAATCCTCAGTTTGTCCTTCCCGAGGACGTTTTTCTTTCAGCTTTCACTTCTACCCTGACCGCACTACAGAATCAAAGTCAATACTGAAACTTATAATTTTGCCATTTCAAAAGACTTTTTTTTTCTCTCTCTTTAATTTTTTTGCATTAATTTTTTGCCCCGGTTTTTTATTTGTCCCTACTCTTCCAAATTCACAAAAGGTCAACTTTTTAAAATTTTTAGTTTACATTTTTTTAAAAATCTATTTGCAATGTAACCTATTAATAATGAATCCATAAAGTACCTAGATAAGAAATATAAATAAATTTTCTTTTTTAACATTTAGGAATGTCCTTCCTTTCACGTTTCTCTTGAGAAATAAGAAAAAGGAGTTTTGGCATCAATCAAAAAAAGGTGATGCATTCTCGAGGAAAAGAAGTGTAAAGAACATCCTTTTTAAATGGTGAAATTAAAACATTTTTTGTTATAATTTTACTTCAGGTACATAATATAATGCACTTTTGTCTGATTTATAACTCTTTTTACCTTTATTATTTCAAATTTTCTGGATAATGACCCAATATTAGGTTTTTTAACTTTTCATCTACTAAATTATGGTTTTTAACCTTATCTAAGATTTGAGAATTTCACAAAATCTATTTACAATTTTTTTTCTCCAAATTAATTTTCCAATAAGAGATAATAAAAAAAATTTATTTGATTTGGGTACTGTAAACAAATTAATATTTGTTCTGCTTGAAATCTATGCACCAGGACACTTATGGATTGGGCAACATTCGAAGTGGACGATAACCGGCGTTCATCGACCTTAACTCACGTGTGATTTAAAAATATGAAAGAAAAATTTGATAGATGCAATTTTTTAAAATCATTGAGTAACGTTTTCAACGTGTTTTTAACGACCCAGACCCTGAACTTGTCTCTCCCTCTTTCATTCAAAAATACTAAACCTTCTTTACTTTCTTTAAATTTATTAACTTCCCTAAAGAAGTTATTGCGATTTTTACAAGTTAAAACTACATTAAAAAAGCAAATTTTTATAAAAACTTATATGAGCTTTTTTTTTCCTTCCAAAGTATTTATACTTACATTTTTCTTATGAAAAGTATATTGGAATTTTCATTTCTTTCACTCACCTCTGAGGCCATCTCCCGCTATTGAAGGCGAGATTTCCGACTGATTGTCAAAGAAAAAAATTCGCAATCAATTTATAAAATTTGGCTATCAAAAAAAGTGGGAGTATGCATAGTCTTAAAAAACAATAAAGATAATTTTTTATTTTTAACTTATAAATTGTATATGTTGGGCAACTATTTCAACACATTAATTCCTTATCAAGACAAATGAGTAAAAGGTCAAGATTTACAGATCAAACTACCGGCCCCTTGACTTTGAGGAAAATCATTCTTAAAATCTCAGAAATTCGACGTACAGGGGAAAAAAATCGTACCTGCATAAAAGTAATTTAGTACACTGACAGGACATCCTAAGGAAAAGATTGGAAAGGATGATGGGAAGATGGTACCTTCTTCTGGGCAAACCACCCCTCACACTGGCAGACCTAAAAATTACTTCCTTCTGGAGGCTGATGGAGTTCAGCATGATGAGAACTCTACCAATCTCCAGAATCAACCCCTTGAGAAGAGGTAGCACGATAAATCCATTAGGATTTAAGAGTTCAGGGATCTTTAAGGCACTCCAGTAATGACATTTTCAATGCCCATACCGAGCTAATATCAAAAAGGTGGATTTTTCCCCCCATCCAATTTTTATATGAATAATTTCAAATGAATGATTGATTATAAAATTAACTGCAAATTATTTAAATAGCAAAATAATTGCGAGATAATTAATTCTATGTGTCTAAGTGAAGTTAAAAAAAATCCCTCCCCAGGATTTAACAGGCCAAAGCTTTTATTACATTCCAGTCTCCTTTCAACATTTGAATTTCGTCCCGAAAAAGAAGACGATAAATTTAATTTTTGCTCTCTTCGGAATGTTTTTTCGTCGAATAAATCTTACTGCCCCAAAAATAGCTTTTAAACCTTGATAATATTGCAAAAATCGTTAGATCCCTAATTTTTTTATTTAATTTCGAGGGCCTTTGCAAAAAATGAGTGAAAAACCTGATTCTTTCTTATTTAAGGATTTTAAATTAATTTTAGGTACTATATGTAAGTTGCAAAAAAAAATTACATTCCAAATATAAATGAAGCATGAGAGACCCCTTAGGGTCAAAATGACCGATATAACACATCTAAATGACTCTGAAAATTGAATATAAAATGGGGTGATAAAATTTTCGACTTATAGCTAATGTTCCTGTGAAAATAGATGATGATAAAAAATTTTACCGGCTTAATAATTAATGTTAAAAATTAATTTAAAAATAATTTTTTTGGGGGTGGGACAACTTACCGGCCTTTTCCCGGCGTTTTGAGTTTTAAAAGTGTCTTATATGATATTTCTTTTTTGAATGTTCGATCGACACCTTAAGGTCGGAATATCGTCTCTCTAGGAGGTAGTGGTTCCAATTAGGGTCACAGACTGTTTAACTGAATGGTTGATGTTGTGTGGTGTAGGCTATGCTTCTCCCACTTCATAAAAAGCCCCTCGCCGATACCACCTCCAATTCTTACTTTTTCTACCTCTCCGGAGGAGAATAAGGTTGGCTACTTCAGGGGTTTCCCTCCCGTTTGGAGGGTCTGTCACGTGTCTTCGTAATTCTTTCCCTCCACGCCTTCCTCGTAATTATTTCATTTTATGATAGTCAACAAAGTTGTTAATTCTTACAATGTTGGATTTAAATAAATTTTCTGACTATCAGCACAATTATCATTTTTCTTATTTCAACCCTAGGATTCAGAATTTCGGAGCTTTTGATCCTTTTTTTTAACTTCCTTAATTTCTTTCTTTGAACTTTTCTAAAAATTATGATAAGCGTTCAACTCAAACGAACAGAAGCCGTTAAAACCTTACTAAAATATCAATTCTACTAATTTATTAATATAGGAAATAGGGAAGCCTTGAAAATTTTAAATTCCCACATTGAATTTCATGAAATTTTATCTTTTGAATCTGACTTGAGTTTTTTTCATTTAACTTACTTAGTCTTTTCCAGAGAAATCATAAAACGTTTTTTAATTCTAAAAAAGGATCCTGTTTAAGAAAAATTAAAATTTTATGATATGCCAGTTAAAACATTCTGTCAATAATGACGAATAGATCATTCTAAGAATAAACGTTTAAAGGCACCTTTATACGTCATTTTTTTTTCCAATTTTCTAAATTCGAAGCTCGTAAATAACTTTTTATAACGTACTCGTACGTTATTTAATTAAATTACTTTTTAATAATGTTTTAATCAATCCAAATTTTTCTTTAGTATATTGTCGCAGTTGTAACACCGGCTCTCATTTTTATCAATTTTGAGTTTGGCATTGTTTCTGATGGTAAATTTTGGGGAGAATCGAATTCCGTTGGTAGTTTAACCATATTACCAACAGAAAACGCGTAGTTCACGATT
The DNA here is from genome assembly GCA_014119065.1 of Orius insidiosus. NCBI lineage: Eukaryota > Metazoa > Arthropoda > Insecta > Hemiptera > Anthocoridae > Orius > Orius insidiosus. The sequence continues at coordinate 341,875 of JACGAQ010000095.1, forward strand.
TAGACAACAGGTGATGCATTGATTCCAATGAGAAATTAATCCGTATTTTTGCTCTCCTGAAAACCTAGGACAAATGAGATAGCCGCTGTTAGAACTAACGCGACGATAAATAACAAAGCACCTTCTAGCCTGCACACTTTAAAAGTACTGGTCCCGACGGGAACTTCCTCAAATTAGGGAAAAATAACTTTTCATCCCTAGTATCGAAAAAAAATTATATTAGGTGGAAAGACTATCTTCGCGCAGCCAGACCACACTGTAGAGCCCGATTTTTTTCTACTAGGAAGGTATCGAAAAAATAAAAATGATTCGATAAAAAAATTTGGTGAAAATTGGAGAAAATTTGGTGAAGATCGGATTAATAGTAGGGACGTAGCGCATAAAACAAAACTTATGATTTTCGTACCTCCACCATTTTTTCGAATTTCAAAAAAGCGACATTTTCGTCACTTACAAAAGGAAGAGTCTGTCAAAATTCAGTGCAAATCGCGTTAAAAATAACTGCCGTAAAGTTTTCCAGAAAAATGATAAGGACGGCCGGGCACCACACAACCTAACGACCAGTAAAGATCACTAATCAATAATCAGTTTTCTTTTTCGGGAAGGCCCTTTTTTTTTTTCTTAGTAAAAGTCTTAAAGCCCCACTTTTAACTTCTTTTTTTTTCAATAACTTCGTCTCTTCAAAAGGGGTTAAGGGGAGTTAAAAGTGAAATCTAATTACTTAACAGTGGATAATTTTTACTAATTAGTGATCATGGGTCGACTTTTAGGGGGCTTCTGCTTGTTGCAAGTAATTCATCCGTGTTCCTTTTTAAGAATTCCTGCTTTACTTACATTCTTAGAATGAATGGACAGAGACAGAAAAAAAGGCCTTAGAAAGCTAACGTCCTTCATAAATAATATTTTTATATGAATTTAATATACTTATCTCATTTTGAACGTTCTATTTTAATTAATAAAGTTGAATGCGGAAGTTTTGAAAATTTTAAAAAAACGTTCATTGATATTTGATAAGTTTGTTTGAAGATGAATTGAAGTTACGATTTGTATAATGCGTCGGAAAAAACAAGGTACTTGCCGAATTTGGATACATCTGGTGCAAAATGAATTAATATTAGATTCCGAATGAAAAATTACGTAATTCGAACAAGGGAGATGACCTTAAGTTTGAAAATTATGACTTACACGTTTCTCAAACCCCTTCTGAAAAAATATTCGTTTTTAGGCAACTCGGCAAAATTTATTTTAACGAAAGGTCCGCTATTTGCTGGCTACCTGAATTTGCTTTGGTGTCCAAAAATTGTATGTTCCTTTGATCCCCTCCCTTTAATACAAACAGATTTACGTTCATATTTTACTGTTTACTACGTCCAATAATTTATTTAAAAAATAATTGATTGTATTTTTAAGTAATCCATCATTTAATGCTCTGATCAAAACAAATCTATTGATTTATGCATTCCATTTATTGATATTAAGAATTTATTTCAATTTAAAATTGGAGTGTCATAAATATATAAATCTAAGTCGTGAGTTCCGTCGAATAGTAAATAAATTTCTTTATAATCATTTCGATAGAAAAATTCCACATTGTTGAGGCGGAAAGTCCATAAAAAAATTTTTTTTAATCACTAAGTAGGTATGAATATCCAATAGGAGCTATTGAGCACAAAGGCCATAACTTTGACGTTAGTTAATGACGTTCAAAGATTTAAGTTGGGAACAAAAAGAGAATTTAAGCCTCTGCTGACGTCAATGGACAGAAACCTGCTAGGACCTGGGCGTGTTCCCTTAAGATTCAAGACGAGGAAAACGATTCACTAATATCAAGTTTTTTAATCTTCCAAATTGTCCTATTTTGCAATTTTAATGAAGAATGTCTATAAAAACAAGGAAGTAAAATATAATAAATAAAAATTTTTTCCCCTATTCCTAAATTTAGACATCGAAGATCTTTTTGGAAGTTCGTTGACGTTTTTTGTAACTTTTGTAAGGACAAATTAAAATGTTTATCTTATCGATTAACGTAAATATTAGTGTATTTGTTTAAAACCTATAATTTCTTCATTTAGATAAATCAAAGAATTTAAAAAGAAATAATTATGCGGGAAAGAAATTTTTGCGTTGGAAAGAAGGCCACGGGCAAGGCTTTCTTCTCCCTTTCTCCCCTTCTTGCGTCAGTCCCAAAAAATTGATGAACTGCTCTGGAGTGGACCCCGGCAGCAACGTCAAAAAAAATTTAACTCGTTTCGGCTTTTTTCAGGCGGTTTTTTGGCAGGTTTTTTTAAATGCTATTTTAGTAAACAAAGAACGACGATACATTCCGGCGTAGATATTGGAATCTGGGCAGACAGATCCTGGATTGAGGAGGTCAAGCTTAATCGCAAGTTACATCACCCTTATTTACGCAATTAATGAGAAGGTTTTTATGAATTAATTAACGGGTAGTAAGAAGGTTTCTCGGAAATTTAAGCCAAAAATATTAGTTTGTAACTAGAACAATTTCAATTCAATTTATTTATTTACACTTGTTTGTTATATTACAAGTGGGAGTTTGGTCCCAGATACACAAGTAAAAAAAAATTATGATAAAATTATGACAAAAAAAAAATGAAAAGTGAAAAAACATCTGTTAAAGAAAAATTTACCTGCAAGAAAAATTTAAAAAGAAAAATGTGCTTATACATAATACATATAATAAAATTAAAATAAAACTTAACAATTGAATTTATCTGCATCTTACTTATATTCTACTACCTATATACAATGGCTTAATTTTAATACTACCGTTAAAACAAAAAGAACAAAAAAAGAAAAGCTTTAAGGGTCAAATTAAATAAAGTAATAAAAAAAAAAAAAAAAAAAAAAACTCTACCTAAAACTGGTGACTACTGAATGGGTTCGATATTTTCTGTGGTTTCCACCCTCCTCCGGGCCTCTACCACCCACCATGTGAAGCGGAAGATTTTCTTCATTTTATCCCCATCATTTAGTGACTCTATCAGAGCTTGTATGGAGAGGCCTAACGCGAACTGGCAGTGTTTTTGCCTAAGGGAGTCAAATGCCGGGCACACGAGGAGCATGTGCTTCAAGGTGTCCAGGCTATTTGAATTGCACATTCTACAGTACTTTTCCGGAAAGAATGTTGTTTTGTAGCGATTGATGTAGATATGCGGGGCTTTGTCGAAGGACATTCGGATCTGAGCAGCAAGTCTGGTCATAGCAAAAGGAATATCACATCTGGTGTAAGTTTCAGGTGTACCAAGATTGCTAATGTGTCTATAAAGGGAGTTGTATCTGCAGGCTATAGCTTTTTCTATATCTTGCGACCATAGGTTATTTTTGAATTTTTTAATTAAGTCGCTTTTGGTTTGTTTGAGAATGTTCGGGTCTAGATTTGTTATTAAGTGACCGGAGCCTATTGACTGAAGTGCTAATTTTAAGTGTTTGGTCCGTAACTAGAACAATTTTACTTATAATTACTTATAATTTCCTTCCTTCCGAAGAAGACTACCTGACAGAATCCGTCTTATGTTCATTTCAGAAAAAATGAAAAATTTCAATCTGATTCGATTTTGCTGATAAAGCTTGAGGAATGCATACCCCTAAAAAATTTAAATATTGAAATTGCATTAATTTTACAGGGAATGACCTGATGAGGCCTACAGGGCCGAAACCGGTCGAGGAATATACGTTTTTCTTTGTATTTTCAGTCCATCGCTATTTTATGTTTCTCCTGTTTTTCTCATCTTTCAACCGTTGGGCAGTTCTCCCACAACTCGCCTCGGCCTAGGCAAGAAAATCAAAAACAACCTTAGGTGTGACCAGTACAACTTAGTTTTACGCTCTAAAGAATTATTGATTTATCACGCGGAAGCCGTCAGTCTTTTTTTTTTTCGTCCCTGCCCATTTTCATCGCTTTTCAGCCCACCTTCCTGCTACATTTTTAATTTCACCCCCTCGTTTACCATGAATAAACAGATCCAATTAAGTACATATAAATTTCATCGGAATTTTTTAACGAGGAAATGCGTAATAGTTAAATAGTACAAGTTCATTTATAGAATAAAAAAATTTTTTTTTTAGAAGAAAAAGAACAGGTTTGAAGCGGCCCCTACGGGAACTTCCTGAAAATAAGATGACAATAGCGGCTTTTAAGTTTTTCGGAAAAATGCAACGGACGAAGAGCTGGCACCACAGTCAGGATCAGCGGAGATAAGAAATCAACCCAAAAAGATAAGAAAGAACCCAAAAAATTAGTAATCAATTTGCTCTACGGGGCCTGGAAGACCCTTCCCTGAGACCGTCTCATGAAGAGTGTTACAATAACTTCTCTTTGAAGAAATTAAAAAACTATGATAGATTCTAATGAAATATGAAGAAAGCTCCCTTTTGGACTATTGAGATTTAAATTCTTTTCTCTCATTTCCAACGAGATGTGAAAACGGTGTTTGGTTATTCGATCAAACATATTAAAATAATTCATGCATAAACTCATAGATTTTCATGTAAATCTATGTAATTGTCATCTCATCAAATTAAACCATCGCATCGTCGCAAACATCTAAATTACGATGTATGAAAAAAACTGCCTTTTCGATTACCTATAATTACCCACTGACGTGCTTGTTGAATCAAAGCAATTAAGCTTTATATCACGCTTTTTATACCCACATATTCTCACCTATTATTAAATTTTTTATACCTGTAATTTATACTACCACTTTATTTTCCCAGATAGAAAAATTATGCTGTTCCCTCCGGACGAATGCCAAAATTTCACATGATTTATTGATGACTTAATTAATTTCAAATTTTGACTTACTTTTAAAAATAATGTAGTCTTCCCAGTGGGATAACAATGACTAAAAGAAAATAGTCTACAAGTTCCAAATTATCATTACATAAATTTTAAATCACAGTTACAGCCTCGATAATCGTATTTGTATCCAATTAAAATTAAGAAATATTATCGGATAATTTATTACGAATGTTTCCTTATTATCTTCGTTAAATATTTGAATTCCGGCTTTGGTGACAAGATTTAAAACCGCAGGTGAAGGATGATGCACCCGAAAATGTCTAAAGAAAAGCGGTGAAGAAGCTTTTTTAAAAATATTTTTTGACGTCTTCCTTATTGACAATATATAAAACCAAGGACGGGAGAGACAAACGTAAAAAAAGAAAGAAATACTAAATGGGATGTTTTCTTAAACGTTTCATTCAATTTTTTTTTTCTAATTTGCACATGATTAATCGGAAAATCGACCCTCCCCCTCTCTAATTATGTTAAATACTAGAGGGAATAATGACATAAAGTAATAAATGATATTTCTTAAAGGTGTAGCGGTTCTTAAAGTATGAAAAAAAATGATTTAAAGCAGTTGTTTTTATTTTACTGTCCGTTTTTTAATGTTTTCTCCTAAACGACAAAATATTTGTTAGTTCCTGGGGAACAAAATCTTGAATTTTTAATGGCACGCGAATTCATTATAAATAATTACCTTCTTATATTGGACAAAGTTTTCCTCGTTCCAGGTGCCTAATATTAAAAGGTATTCGTGATGTTTGGTTCTGTCTTATTTGGGAATTTCATGGATCTATTGATTGGCATCTAAAAAAATTTATTCATCATATTTTTTATTTTGCTATGATAATAGTGGGTTACGGGTTGGGAGCCCAAAAATTTATTACAATGAACAACATAGAAACTTAGAAAATTAGACTAAAAAAGGTGTTCTTTAGATAAGGGACACCGTTCAATATAACGCATTTCACCCTAAAGCAGTTGAACATAAAAAATCTGCATTTCGACCTAATCTGTAGTTCACCATAATGCGTTTTGGCATAAAGCAATTGAACATAAAGCTCTCAAAAGTTCAAAAATTTGGAGCATAATGCATTTCAACATAAAGCGTTTCGCCATAAACGACTTTTTCAATAAATGCAAGTAGACATAAAAAAAGTGCAAGTCACCATTACGCTTCTCACCTTATAAGCCTCTCTGTAAACTTGTCGTTTCGCCATAAAACTGTTTCTGTCGTTTGGGCATAATACATCTCACCATAAACTGGAAACAGAGAAAGAGCAAGCTACTTTCGCCGTTTAAAACGCGATTATGACGAAACGACAAAAACCTTAAAGCTTGTCAGTTCACCTTAATGCACTTCAACGTAAAGCATCTCACCATAAACTAGGAGAAGCAAAAGAGTAAAAAAAAAAAATGAACACCCTGCGTTATCAAACGAACACGGGCGATTTGTATTCTGTTTGTTTAGTTTTTAATTTTGTTTATTTTAGTTTTAAACGGCGAAAATTGGCTTGCTCTTTGGCTGTCTCTGGTCGTCTCTGGTTTATGGTGAGATGTGTTATGCCCAAACGACAGAAGCAGTTTTATGGCTCTTTAAAATGAAAGTTTCCTTTATGTTCAACTGCGTTATGTTGAAACGAAAAATTTTATATCGAAACGACAAGTGTTAGATCTCTTCTTTATCGTGAGATACATGTTCAAATGCATTTTGGTGAACGTTTTCTTTGTGTTGAGTTGCAGATTTTTTATGGTAACTCGCGATGTCTGCTATTTTATGGTCAAATGCATTACGGGGACCCGAATAATGTCAACACGTATACACTCCTCAGACAACACCCTCCACAAATTAAAATACCTAAAAATGGGGGTTTCTGCTGCAAAAATCCATTTAAAACGACCCCCTCAAGGCTCCGGTGACCAGTACCCACTTTTAAGTAGAATTGGAAAAAACCGTTTCCGAAATTCTCGATCCTTGGCGACTGTTAACACATGAACGCGCCTATATTTAAGCACGGATAAAACAGTTTGGGTCAATGCCGTTTTTGGTAAAACATTGCAAATTGGCTCAAACATATTTTATCTTTACCTTCCAATAGAAACTATCCCAAAAGGTAAACATTACAATATATTTGCATTTATTATGTCCAGCCTTCACTCTTGTACCTGCTAATTAGTTCATTTAATTTTTATAAGGTTTTTTTTTCATCTTTTCTTTGTCTCTTTCTCGTTTCAAGGTGTGGTAGTTTCTAATTCCTGTATCACAATCTTGCAATTAGGAGAAGCAATTTAAATTTAATTTACAACATATAAACTTCAATTACTTTAAAAAAATTTATCCGTGTAATTTGATATGAATACCGACAAGCTGATCGTTTATATGTTAATAACGAAATTTTTTAAATACCTGTAAATAGGTATGTTCTAGAATGAATCTATTACTCCAAGTCATGAATGTTAAAGATTTCATTAGATACAAATTTTATCAAGATTATTTTATATTGCTAGGATTGCTAGATATAACCAAAAATATTTCTTTTCAAATTCTCAAGGCTTTCCGATTTTCTCAAGCAAATTTTAACACTATCCTTATCTTTCAGAAGTAGTAAAACTATTATTTAAAAATTTCTTTTATAAACACCGCATTTATACTTTAATGATATACGAATCGTGCTGGAGGTACAAAGGAATTTATTCTCATCCTAATGGCTTTTTTCGCACGTCAATCCATCATGTACCTGTCAAAGGTCATCCCGAGATTTGCGTACAAAAAACACGTGTTTATATTAAATTTTTAGTTTATTTTCGGCACATCAAAATTTCTCGTTTTAACAATTTTTTTTTACACAAAGGTAAGAATTTTTATGTTAATTCAGAGAATGTCATGTCGCTATAATTTATCAGCAGGGGGCTTTTAAGAACATTAATAAAATAATTAAAATATTTTTTCCTCCTATGACGTCAATGAACTGGTTGTGTGGTATAATCATTCTTTTTTTAGATCAAGCTCGGGCTTAAAACAAGTAAAAAAAAAAAGTTGCCTGCTTCTAAAAATACCTGTTTTTTTATTTATTATATTTTTTGTTGCAAAAATTTATGATTTTCGACTTTGACATTGGGACGTGCAAGAATCTAGTTTTAAAATCAGTCGTTTATAGAAATTAGGGAATCCAAATTGCCACATTAAAACGTAATAGGCTGAAAAAGAGCTTAAAGCCTTGGAAGTTTTTTTTCCTTCCCGTCTTTTCAAAAGAGCGTTCTCTTTATCAATTTTTGAATAGGTTTGTTTATGGTTTGGTAAAACTTTGAGTTTCGGGAAATGAGCAATTTTCAAAAGCCGAGAGGCCTGAAAGATGGACGGTTCAAGGATCAACCATTCACGTCTTAATTGTCCTTAGACTTATAATTATAATTTTTGTCTCCTTTCTTTAGGTTTGATTTTCGTTTGTGGTTATGACGGAAAGACCTCGACTAAAGTGTCTTTTCTACTTTTTTTTTGTTTCTTTGTGTCGTTAATGTTCTGTCATTTCTAACTTAAGAATGTGTAAATACAACATTAATCATTGCGAATTATGTACGTCGTAGAAAAAAATGTAGATAATTTTTTAATTGAAAGAATACAAGCTTCGATCATGCTCAAATAATATTTAGTACCTTCTTATCTACCTTCCCGCATTCTCGCATCAATCGCAGATCGGATGAATATAAGAAAGAAAAAGGCGCTATGCTGGAATTTTTTGGAACTTGTTTTCGTTGTTTAAAATACGATTCGAACTATCATTCTTATGCTTGAAAAAAGATCCCATCATTTTACCATCTAAAAAACCCTCTTTCCGTCGTTTTGGACTTAGAAACTTCATTTTCCTTGATTTTCTCGATCTTTCAGCCGCGAAAAAACTTGGTGCCCTCAACTTATCTTAGAAAACCCAGCTTCTAGGCTCTTTAGTAATCCGATTTTCTTTTTAAAGATTGAAAAGAGATGGCTCGTGACGTATCAGAATTTTCGGATGAAGCCGCACCTTGGTTTTTGGACGCGGAAGCCGCGGAGCTGGAACACGAAGAAGAAGCTCTTGAAGAAGAAGAACCCGCGAAATACAATTTATTCGAACCTCCTCCTCTTCTACCTACACCGATCGGAAAAATCGTCGTCGACGGTTTCGGGATGTGGAAGGTACCTGCCACAGACACACGGCCCATTACCGCTGGGAAAGACCCGGGTGAAGTATGCCGAAATTTTAGCTTTTAAATACTTACCTATTCGAACTGGGAGAAAATCGGTACACATTAATTCTTACCACAAATGTAATAATTCAATTTTGTCGTTTTCGATCTTACGATTAAATATTTAAGAAAAGTTAAAATCACGATTCCAATGCTTATTTGAATAGCAAACATTAGAGGCGTGGATAATGGATGGGCATTGGGGTCAGACCTTTGGTTTTCCCCGTTCGTTCGATTTAAAATAAAAGAAATAAATTAAGAATTTATTTATAAACTGTAAAAACTTTTATGTTAATTCGGATCAGAAATGTTGGAAATTTCCATTTAGCTTAGGGATTAAAGCTATTAACATATAAATAAGGAAATTTGAAAACTTTAAAAATTTGTGGTAGCTCGAAAGTTTTCAAATTTAGCTGTACATGACTAAAACGATTTGGGAGAAGGTCTTTCGCCGTAATGCGATGTATGTGAAGAACACCGAAAGCTTATTTCGACTAAAATGGGACAAAAACGCCAATCCGTAGAGCGATTCCGAAATACTTCAATTATCGAAGGAAGGATATGTTTTGTTTTAGAGGGTCCCCGATGAAGAAATAACTGTGGAAAAGCCTCAATACATTTGCGAAAACATTATCAAAAGATACACGATGATCAACGACAACCGTGTAACCGTTCAGGTCATTAACTACGGTGCGACAATCACGCATATTTCGTATCCGGACAAAAACGGAAAAATCGAAGACGTCGTTTTGGGATTTGACACTTTTGAAGGTAACAAAAAAATAATAATGCTAACTTTTTTTATTTGTTGATTTATACACCAAATAATAGAAAAGTATCCTTGAATTATCAAATAGGCACGTTTTAATTATATTTCCCCCTTATTTTGTGTCCAAAAAAAATTCTTCCGCTAGCTTCTCGTTGACGCCCTTCAACTTTTTTCTTCTTCAGAATACCTTCAAGAGGACAATCCGAAATTCGGCGCGACTCTAGGACGATATTCGAGCATTATTTCAGATTCCACTGGTAAAATTGGATCCGAAGAATTTTTTCTCACGATGAACCAAAACGAAGATCACGTCCTTGGCGGAAATGTCGGCTTTGATAAGGTATTCATCTGTTTAAAAATTATTTTCGTACGGAAATTTTCAAAAAAAGGCAGGCGAAACGTCCTCCAAATTTTCTGTGTCATGCGTTTTACGACATTTACGTGCATAAGAAATGTCCTTACATTTTACATACTTCCGCATAAATAGTTAAAATTTCTATTTTTTTTAAAGCGTCCTCTACAACTATTTTTCAGTCTTCAATCTCTGAAATTGGGAAAATTTGCCTGCGGATAAATGGACAAAATTAGGTTGATAGTAAATACGGGTCGTTTTGACCCCACTGTGTCATGATGACCCATTGTTCAAAGCCCTCTTTTGAAAACATCCTGCCTTAAGAATAATAAAAAAGGTGTTTAATCTTCCCGCGCAACTATTCTTTCCCTACGATGTCCTTCCATTTTACTTACTTCCGTATAAATTATGATTTTTTATTACCTACTATAAAAATAAATAAATCTTCTATACAGGTTTCAAGTAGGTTAATAAAAAAAGCTCTTTGGGAATACCCAGGCGTAGAAATCTTGATGCAGAAGTGGGACGTCAGCTTTCTATGATGTCAAATTAAAAATATTCGAATTTATCCTACGGGGTCTGGAAGACCCCTCCCTAAAAACCTGACGTGGAGGGTATCACAATAACTTCTTTAAGGAAGTTAAAATAAAATCTATTAGCTTTAGCTTAACTAAATACCTGATTTTCTATCAATTATAATTTGATTCGATAGTATACTTCCGCCTTTGTCTACTTCAAGGCTAGTAACGAAAATTATCTTTTGATAGGCAAAAAAATAATCGTAGAGAATATTTACCATAAATTAAGCTACAATTTTCGTTTTTAACTTCTTTTTACCCTCCATGTCGGGTTTTGGGGTAGGGTCTTGCAGACCCCGTAGTTTTCTCGATGGCTACTCTGAAGTCTATCTTTTCCAGGTCCTTTGGGAATCCGCAGTTCATAAAGATTCGGTTGTAATGACTTATACGAGTAAAGATGGTGAGGAAGGTTATCCTGGGACAGTGATGGTTCAGCAGACTTTTCATTTAACCCATGATAACACGCTCGTTATCACTTTTACCGCGACATCTTCAAAACCTTCGCCTATAAGCATCGGGAACAATATTTTCTTCAATCTCGCCGGGCACGTAAGTCATGTTTTCAAATTATTATTAAATTTTGTTTGAAAATAGGGTGCCGCTTCTGAGCTTGCAAATCACTGTATTGTTGTCAACGCTGATAAGTGGCTTATGGTCGAAGGAGGAAAACTTACAGGTATAAATGGAGGAGTCCAGAATTAGTCATAAATTCTGTAGGTGATATTCAAAACGTGGGTGGCACTTACTACGACCTTAGGGTGCCAAGACCGCTTGGAAAAGCGATTGCGCGTGCACCCGGAAGGGGATACGACACATCTTTCTGCTTGACGAAAGGGATGCTCAAACAAGCAGTTACTTTCGCATGCCGGTAATGAAAAAAAAAGTGTCTGTATGCCAATGAATTTTTAGTTTGGCCCACCCTGATTCAGGAAGATTCTTGGAAATGAATACAGATCAACCTACTCTTCATATTTACACGGGAAACAGTTTGCCCAATCCAGATATGCCTTTTGGCGGTGGTGAAGGTGGAGGGAAAGGAGATATGTATTCTTTGGCGGAAAGACTCGCGTTTTTGTGTCGCGACAAAAGAGAAGTAAGGCGGAGTGCTGTATAGTTGCAAAAAGCCGAGCAAAAATGTTTGATATGATGTTGGTAGTCTAATTTTATTCATCTAGGAAGGAGAGGATGCTTGGCCGCAGAGGATGATGTCGACGATTTCGTGGCCGAGGCCCGTCTCTAACCCTTCGGAAGAGCACATTTTCAAAAGATTTTCCGAGCTCACACTTGGCACGAAAGAAACCGAAAGTAAAAAATCTGTCCTGATGAGCACCGGATCGATGAAAAATAACGCCGGGACTGCCGTCGTAGATCGGGAGTCGGAGGGAAGAAGCGAATACGAAATGATAGACGCCGAATCCGAAGAAGAAGGTAAGTCAGAAAGAAAAATGACCGCAATATTCGTACTCTTCAAATACATTTTTAGAGGAAGAAGTACCTCAATGGGAACCACCGAAACCGATTAGAGGAAAGAAAGGTCTTGAATACAGAAACCATGGAGCCATCTCTTTAATTACACAGGAATTCCCAGACGCATTTAAATTCGTATTATTTTATTCACTCGTAAAACAAAAACAAATAAAATGATTACAGAAAAGGCATCCTAGACCAATCGTCTATCCAGGAGTGACATATACAAGAACGACCACCTACAAGTTCGGTGTCATCGTACCACGCGATCCAACTGATAAACCACCCGTAGACACGACCAATTTAAATTTTAATCAAGCACAATTTTAACAACAATAAAAATTGAAAAACAATGTTTTTTTCTAAGTGCAAATGGGATGGTAGCAACATACTTAATGCAATTTATACAATATATACAGATATTTGGTCTTATGATGAGCTTTCCTCGTTAATAAAACCCATCCCTTTTACCAAAATAAGAGCAAAAATTAAAAAAATATAGGAGTGCTAAGATACGGATATGCTAGCCTTAGCAAATATTTGAGACCCAATGCACCAATAATGCTGAATACAACTACTCTAGCCGTGTATATCCTGAAAAATAAATTATTTCAACGCGGATTAAAAATGTATCATCATACCTCATATATCTCCTTCGTGCGTAGTCCATGGAGTCGTAAGTGTCCTTGAGAAGGTACAGACGAATTCCACGTATCGTTCCCCGATGATATTCATACCAGTCGACTTTACTCAGATCGACGTAAAAAATGTCTTTATCTTGCTCAGTCATTGCATTGGACATCCTATCATAGTTGGTCCGTTCGTATACCCATTCTGACAGTCCGTAAGGTATAATTTTCAAATTGAAATGAAGTATTCTGATGTATCCATTGATCAATCTAAAAGGTTAAACTTAGTCAAGTTTTTCTGTTGTTAAAATATTTTATACCGTGGTTTTTGTCCCGCGATTCTTGCTGCAGCGTCCAACAATATCCCTCTAATTACATGAAGAAAAGAACTTGAAGGTAAAAAAGCCAAACTCGTTTTTGAAGCCCAAAATAGTATTCGCCGATTGTTACTTTCACAGCTACTTTATCTCTGTAGGCATTCAATGAAGTCAAATCCATGTATTTACCCCACGTGGTGCTTGCTTTAGGGTCGCAGGTTATATTGTAAACTCTTCTTTCAATTGGTTTACTAGAAATTGGCCATATTGAAATTAATCAAAATGCGAAATACATATCCATAAACCTCAAGAAAAGAAAATACTTACATATCCTTTGGCCTATTGCATACTAAATCCCAGGCTACAGTAATCAACGCGTTTGCGCAATAATCAGCTGGAATGATGTCCGCTAATTTATCTCTGTCGCTACACCAGACGTTTATGAGTCCGGTACATGCAGCGGTGGAAACCCCAGTGACGCCATATACGTTGTTTATCCATCCTTTCAACGGTTCACGGTCGCATCCGATGACAATTGATGGCCGGGCGACTACCACCGGGATTTTGTCTGTATATTCCTTTACAAGATCTTCGGCTATCGCTTTCGTGTATGCGTATGTGTTATTCCAAGGTCCGGTTAACCTAAAAGAAGTTTTTCTTTTACGATGATAAACAAAAGGATCTTACTTAGGCGACAAAGCAGCAGCTTCGCATTCACTAAGAGAATCCAGCATCTGCTCCATTTCCGTATGTTTGAGCCCAGGATCATAAAATCTCTCCTCAACATACGTATTATACGCCTGTGAATATGCTGTCGAGCAATATACAAAGCCCTATGAACATATTAGAATATGTCTTTACTGCTGCACAATTACCTTCAGTTTCTTCATCTTAGTTGCAATTTCAAGTAGATCTTTGGTAGCTGCGACGTTCATGACGTAGGCCTTTTTATATGCGAGTCCATACTCAAGCATGCTGCTATGTGGAAAACGATATCGACTTCGTTTTTGATTATCTCGATACTTTCCTCGGACATTCCGCATTTCGGGAGTTCACAGTCGCCTATCAAACAGCTCACTTTCGACATATAATCCATTCCGCTTCGTTTTACAAGATGAAAAATCTTTTTCCAATATAAATTATATTAATAACCCACACTGATAATTTTCTACCTCATTATTAAGCAATGTTTCCATCCTTTCTTTGGGAGATTTTCTTCTTTTTTCTCTTAACAAAATATATCATCCCTATATCGGGACAAGACCTACGATGAATGATTAAATTGTCTTTTAAATTTTACATTTAAAAAAAATTTACCTTAATAGTTTTTCGACGACCAGACTTCCCAAAAGCCCATTTCCTCCAGTAATGAAGATTTTTTTTCCACTGTAGAAATTTTGATGGCGCTCGGACTATCATAGATCTTCTTCTCGTTTTCTAAATGTGGGAAAGTGTCTCGTTTTTCGTAATAATCCATCGTTATTTTATTTTATTTTTTCCTTTTCTTCAAAGCTTGATATGTTTATTCCTCTACAACACTCACGTTACTCACCTCCGTTTTGAATTAACATTGAATATAAAGATAATTATATATTCGTAATTTGTTTTTAAAATTTTTACCCTCCTTACCATAAAAATAAATTTGGAACTGAAAGAGGTCAAACCTGGAGTTCCTGTCATTGTACTTTTGATAAGGATGAAAAAAAAAATCTTTCGTTTAATTTTATTTATTTTATACAGCAGTTAAAACAAAAAAATATGCATATCACTATAAATATTTCGAAGCTATTAATACGTATACAAAACTAAATTGGATCGCGCTTAAGTATGGAAAGAATAAATTTAATAAATATTTTAAAATAAAGAAGCCAGTGGTTGTAATCAATGTTTTCCTGGCGTAACGCATCCTAAAAGAAAGAACAAAGTTAATTAATTAAACAAAATATTTTATACCTCATATAACGTTTGTATGCATATTCCTTGGATTCAAAAGTGTCTTTGAGAAGGTACAGCCGAATTCCACGGACCGACGCCCGGTGATATTCATACCAGTCGACTTTACTCAGATCGACGTAAAAAATGTCTTTATCTTGCTCTGTCATTGCGTTACACATCCGATCATAGTTGGTCCGCTCGTACACCCATTCCTTCAGTCCGTATGGTATGAGTATCAAACTGAATTGCATTATTTTGGTGTATGCGTTGATTAGCCTATATATTCGTACAATTAATAATGATTAGAAATTCTCACAACCGGAATCTTGAATTAGAATAAAAAAGAAAATCCACACATTAAGGGTAAGGACAGAACGCTGAGGTAGATAATTCGTTCGATTTATTTATTCTATACCTCAGTACAAATGCAATGGATAAAATGGGATATAGGAGGAGGAGGCAACAAGCAACGTGAAGGTTTCTTAATCCAAAGACTACTGCAGTCTACAGTCACAACGTGTACATTCAAAAGATTTTATATTGTTTTTCTTACCGTGGTTTTTTCCCCATTATTCGAGCTGCTGTGTCAAACACTATCCCTTTAATTACGTGTAGGAGGAAAACATTAATGTAAAAGAGCCACTTTCGCTTAGTAGTTATTGCATACTGATCAGAGATAGCTACTTTCGTTGCTATCCTATCTAGATAAGCGTTTGATGCACTCAAAGTATTGTAGAGCTTCACTGTAATAGAAGACCTAGGATCGCATGTTATGTTGTATACTCTTCTATCAATCGCATTTCTAAAAGAAGAACTTGTTTACGTTGAGAGCCTTAAGGCGTTGATTTATAACTTTTACGTATAAGTTTTTGGCTACGTACAAATCCGACGGTCTATTGCTGACATGATCCCATGGAATCGAAATCAAGGCATTAGCGCAATAGTCAGCTGGTATGACGTCAACTAAATTATTTTCGTCGCCACACCCGGTGTGTAAAAGGCCTGAATACGAAGCTGCGATAAATCCTGTGAGGCCGTAGATGTTGTTTATCCATCCCTTCAGCGGTTCTCGGTCGCATCCGACAATAATAGAAGGTCGTGCGACTACAACTGGGATTCTGTCTATGTACTCCTTTACAAGATCTTCTGCAACCGCTTTAGTGTATGCGTATGAGTTATTCCATTTTTCGACCAACCTAAAAGAAATAAGTAGGCTGACAAGTTGGCCAAAATGAATCCCAATCTCCTCTAACTGCACCCTTATGTGGGCTCTCCAAAGCACAAGCGAAGGGAAAAACCCTCTCCAGGAACTATGGAAGTCCTCTGGAGGAGAAAGCAAAAAGTAGGTTCTTTGAAGTTTATCTTTCCTCAACCATTGACTTTACAATCCTTTACCTAGGCAAGGTTCTAAGTGAAAATCAATGACTGTGTAATCATCGCCCAAGGGCCCTCCGTTCGAGGACTCACAAGGATGAATTCTGGGCAATCCTGGGCACACTTGCAGACCTAAAGAGTACTGGTGCCTTGTAGTTGATGTAGTTCATAAGAACCCTACCAGTCTCCAGAGGCAGTACACTAAATCCATAAGGAGTTAAAGTGCGCAGGGAGCTTACAAGTATTCTCAGAGTGGAAGGGGATATTTTTCTTTCGCGATTAAGTTAAAGTACATACATTGGTGTTATAGCAGCAGCTTCGCATTCATTGAAAGAGTCCAGTAGATGCTCCAATTCCGTATGTTTGAGTCCAGGAACATAAAATCTCTCCTCAACATATTTATTATACGACTGTGAATATGCTGTCGAGCAATATACAAAGCCCTATGAAAAAATTAGAGAGTTTAAGTTACAGAAATGAAATCCTTGAGGGGGATAATCCTTGACTGCTATCGAGAGTACCTTCAGTTTCTTCATCTCAGTGGCAATTTCCAAAAGACATTTGGTAGCAGCCACATTCATCATGTAAGCTTTCTTTATATGCGCGTCCATACTTAGACATGCGGCGATGTGAAAAACAATATCCACTTCATTTTTAATCATTTCAATACTTTCCTCGGACATTCCGCATTTCGGGAGTTCACAGTCGCCTATCACACAGCTCACTTTCGACAATAATCCATTCCGCTTCGTTTTACACGATGAAAAATCTGGCACCATGATTAATTATAATTATTACTCTAAAGAATACCTCATTTTCAAGTAAAGTTTCCATTCGTTCCTTTGGCGATTTCCTTTTTTTTCTCTCAATAAAATATATATCATTTCTATACCTGGACATGATCTGTAAAATGTCTTTATTTCTCTTGTTTTTATTTTTATAACTCCATAGGATACTGCCAAGACAAACATTTTGACCCAAATTTTTGAACTGCATTCCAAAAATCCTCTGTCAAGTTTGTCACTTTTATATTGACAGTTGAGTACACCGAAAAAAAAAAATAATGCAAATTACCTTAAAAGTTTTTCGAGGAGTAGACTTCCTATAAGTCCGTTACCTCCAGTAATGAATATTTTTTTCCCACTATAAAAATTTTGTATGGCACTTGGACTTGTGTAGATTTTCTTTTCGTTTTCCAAGTGCGGAAAAGTGTCACGTTTTTCGTAAAAATCCATCGAGAATGTTTCCACTTGACTCTTCAACCACTATATACAAATTCCTTCAACTCTATAGTAATTTTATTGCGAAAAGTGGCCTAATTTTAATTTATAAAACATAACTTGATGTTCGTCCTTCCTTAAGCAATAATTTTTTCCAAAATATGGTCATTTCCTGCCATTGTAATTTATATAAGGAATAAAAACTTTTTTTGTACCGTCGTTAAAAAGAAATAAAAATTA
This sequence comes from Orius insidiosus, assembly GCA_014119065.1. Lineage (NCBI taxonomy): Eukaryota > Metazoa > Arthropoda > Insecta > Hemiptera > Anthocoridae > Orius > Orius insidiosus. Next base: position 359,784 of record JACGAQ010000095.1, read on the forward strand.
AACGATTATCGTCTTCTTTTATTTTTTTAATATTCATATATACAATCAGTACAAAATTATTGGCTATTTACATAAAACTATATATTTACATTATCACAGATAAAATATGGTAGATAATATTAGCTAAACTAGTTTTTGAGCATTGAATATTTTTATCCTCACACCATTTTCTAAAAATCTATTTGATCACAATTGACTAACGTTTGGCACGCAGATGAGCTTGAAAAAAGTTTTATCGAAAAGAACTTCCTCGAAATTTAGAAGAAAAAAATGCCAGCGGGCAAATTCATGAACATGAATTTATCTCCTAAGGAGTCTAAAAAACCCATTTCCAAATAAATTTTGAGGAAGCTAATACTAAAATAAGGTCATCTAATAATTAATTAAATATCAAGAATCTAAATATAAATATAAATTTTAAAGTAACTAATTTTTTTTAAATATTACCTACTTAAAAACAATATTATATTACATTTTATTCAAGATCTGATGCTTTTGTACTACACGTGGCTCTCTCTGGCGGCGAGCAGTCTACTAATGAAAGTAAAAATACAATTTACATCGACTATGGGCTAACAGATGAGGTTGTCAGAGCCCGATGTGTAAAAATTGAAGCCAAAATTGTCCATGACGTTTAAAAAGTTCGTTGGCGGAAATCACTATCCTTTTACAAGTCAAGGAACTTGAAAATTTCTAAGATTTTTAAGATTTATCTCGTTCTGTCTGTAGAAATAGAAATAGGTTTAAAGCGATTAAAGCGTAACTGCTTTTCCAAGGTATTCTGTTCGACATGTTCTTCTGTTTGAAGCTGATGATGGCCGCTTGATGTCGTCGCTGTTTGAAGAGTCCGCTTCTCCAAGCGTAACGCAAGTTCGCGGCGAAGACTAGTCCAAGTCCGAGGGCGAAAAGCAAAACGATCCCGCCTACCTGGAGAATCGGACCGTAGACGAGCAGAAGAGTCAACAGATTCAGTACAGAATCAGGAAGTTTGACTAGTTCCTAAAAATATTTCATATTCAAATTTCGGTTTTTTTATTTGACTGGCCAAAGCCGCGAGGGTCGAACATCGTTCAACCTACGTCTTTTGGCGAGGACAGTCTTTTTTTTTAACTATATATATGAGGCGCTCCGGGTACGAAGGGCGAACTCAACATCGGACAATTTTTTTTTTCATTTTCAGATTCTAGACCTCTTGGCGAATACACCCATATAATTTTATGTTGAGTTCGCCCTTTTTCCCCTTTAAATACGTAAAAAACCGATATGCGCAAAGCTCTAACTGCAATATCCGAGCGGGTACGAAGGGCGAACTCCACATCCTAGTCCACAACCCCACTCCTTTTCCATTCCAGGTCATGACTTTTCTGTTGAGTTCGCCCGTAACATAAAACTTTAAAATGCGAATATCTCGAAACTACGTTTTGTTGAGTTCGCCCTTCGTACCCGGACTCCTCATATGAAATTTATGTAGGTAAAATAAAATCTTGCTTACAACTTCAAGCCAAAAAACAGGGATGATCATATTATCAAAGTTTTTGACACGTCGGATAAATTTCGTCTTTTTGACTACGACGTTTAACTGGACCCTGGTTTTAACGTAGAGAGGCACACCGACTTCCTACAATCAAATAAATATTTAAATATAAAGGAAAAACAGAATCCTTGATATTTACTGGTTGAACTGCTAATGAGGTCCCATGTTTTTCAGGACTTGGATCCAGACCTTCAACGCCGTCTCCTAAACTTTTATTCGAATAGATAAAATGCGGAAGAGATATCGCGACAGGAATGTCTAAAAACAAATTTATTTAAAAAAATTTAAATTTTATTTCAAAACTTACTGTAATAACAAGGTGAGAGATCGGAAAGGCCTGCTGGAAGATGATGTCCGTATTTGTCGGTGTAGCATTTATTGTCAGGATTTTTCGGGTCGAGGATGTCACTTGGAAAAGTATAAACGTACGCAGGATAACCGGATTCTGTCGTTTCTTGGTGGTCGAACACAATCGGAAGATTGCGACAAAACGATTTTCTGTAAATAGTAAACGACATCGAAGGGTCCAAATTTCTTGGGAAAAGTATGGCTTCCGTCGATCCAGTCACTCGATCGCACGATCTTGTTCTATAAGAAAAAAAAGTTTATTTTTAACGATTCGGAAAGAGGAAGTTAAAATTAAGAAGAATTAGGTCTAAAATGTCTCTCTGGTTCATTGGTCCGAAGTTGCATAATGGTTTTAAATGTACTACTTCAAAAGAACTGGTTCTACAGCTCCAGGAAGTATAAAGGATTCATTTTATAACTCGAGGCGTTTCCTTTCTACGGACTTTCGTTTGCCCGGAACTCAAGATTGAACTTACACATTCGATTCTGCATCGTAACCCCATTGTTTTAGACCGGGTGATCCGTTGTAGTTTTCGATCGAATATTCAGAGAAGTTGTTCTTCTTTTTCAGAAGCATCGTTATTCTATTATCTCCTTCGTCCATCATCTGCGAATAAAGTTAAAATCAGGGAAAATAATAAATGGAATTTTACCCTATCGAGAAGGCCGAAGCGTTTAAAGTCAATCCATGATGGCATACGTTACTGGCGAGTTGGACCAATGGATCGTCGTATCCCCAAAGGAAAGCATCCACTGTCCGGTTTAGAATCGGCTGCGCGTCCAAATATGAGATTATCGTTGAAATCGCCAAGTTCACTCCCATAGACGAATTATGCAGCATAGACGCCAACCCTGAAAGTATACACAACTAAGCCTTCAAGAGACCAACAGTCATCATCATATTTACCAATAATGGAACGTTGGTCACTGTGATGATGTCTTTGAAAGGATTTCCAGCGGATAATTCTGGTTCAAAAACGACTTTCCTCCTAGGGGTGTAGCTTATCGTGTCATTATTATTCCACTCTATATCTTCATATGTTAGCGTCTCACTGAAACAAATTGGTACATCATCAAAACAAAGTCCACCATGGGGTTAATTTTTTTCCTCTCGCATTTAAAGAATAAATTTAAAAAACAATATGTAATATTTATTTTTAATTAAATTAGTAAAAAATTTTGAAATTTAAATGTTTTATAACAAAAAAAATCAGACATGTGGTCATTTGAATGAAATGAATTTCTTCAGCGTGACCTATCCTTATAAGGACATCTTTGCCCTACAACATGTACCGCATGAGAAAACGGATTCTTACCTGTAAGTATAGGGGCCGATTTCTTTTAATTTAAGTTTTTTGTCGACTCCACTTAAAAATTCGTTTGCATTCGTTATGTTGAAAATGAAGACTTTTATGTAAAGCTTTATAGGAGGAGATTTCCACATATTGTAAATATAAGATCCTTCGTTGTTCATATTAAGCATCTAAAAATTACAATTTAATAAAGTTTTTATTATAAATTAAGTACTTACAATATTTTTAATCACAGATACTGGATTTATATAGTGTACCGCATAGGCTAAACACATGATGCTAAGCCCACATAAACATAGTTTCACGTACCCTAAAAATAATAAAATTAAAATTAAAAAATGTTGCGCAGGGTTTCTTCAGTTTAAATGGGATTTCATTATTATAAGTTCGTTGAAAATAAAAAGCCTTTTTGGAGTGCAGAAAAAGCAAGAAAAATGGGGTTTTTAGACCAAAATACAGTGAAAAACCCTTGAAAATTCTGATTCTGATAAAATTGTCAAGCCAGATAACCATAAAAACCCCTTTACTAAAAAGTTTCAAGTTTTTGTTATTAGTATGTGTAAAAGAAAAAAATATGCATATTAGGTGTAGAAACGTGGACGTGTTAAAATGCCCAGAAATTTAAACCCGTTTTTCCTTATGTTTGTCATTTTGAAATTTATTCCATGGAATCTAAAAAAATAAAAAATTTGTCCTCCATGAGGGGGAAAAAACAAAAAAAAACGATTTTGTTATCAATTGGCCCTTCTAGGCATTCCTCCGAGGCGGTGTCGACACCGAACAGGTTCCTCCAGATTGACCAAAGCCTTTAATTTTTAACTCTTTCATTTTCGGAGATCATTACCAAACTTCTATTTTATCATTTGACCTCAAACACTTCCTAGACAATACCGGAATGGTTCCCTAATGCTTTTTTTTCTTCTTCGTCTTCATTCGTGTCAGATAATTTTTTAGCATTCCACGGCCTTCTTAATAGACTATTAATAGCCCAGGAAAAACATCTTCGTTTCCGAAATGTTAAAACCCCCATACTTAGTTACCGGATTAGTTTTATAATCTTTTCTAATTTTTTTAATATCCGGAACTGAAGGGAAAGAACCTTCACGAAAACTAGCTGACTAATTTCCCATCTTCATTTTTATGACACTTTACCGGAAATCAATGGTAAATTACGCTTTAATTGGTCTATTACGTATTTGAAGGCGTTTTCCTGCGACCTACTAAGTAGTACTTAGTTTAAATAGAAGCAATTTTCTTTTTTTGGTTTTTAATTGTAAGAATAACAGGTAAACTTCAATTTTGAAAAATTTGCTTAAAAAAGGCGAAAAATGGATATTTTTGTTCTTCAATTTTTTAGAAGCCATTAAAAAACCATTTTTGTTCTCGATAATTTCATTTTAAAATAGATAATTCCATATTTCCACATCATCATGAATGAGCGTTTTTTTGTTAAATCCGATGGTAAAACTTTCAAAAATTAACACATCGAAATGCATAACGCGTGACGGGGCAGAAACTAAAATTTCGATAATTTTCAAAACGTCCGAAAATGAGAAAAACGTTGCACAAACCGGTCAGAATGAACCTCGCCTAATTCGAAAAACGGTCCATCGAAGGTTTTTATTATATCTAAATTATGTGAAGCAACTTTTTAAATTTTCATTTCGTGCGTTAAACATGTATAATAGCTTTGAAATATATGAAGTTACATAATTTGAAAAATATATAAAAATCTTTTATAAAAGTAGAACGTGATAAATCAACCAGCGGGGGCGTTTTCGTGTCATTTTCGACCTGAAAACAATTGCTTAACGTATCAAGTTGGAATTAAAGCATTCACTTGCTCCCGGCGTATACACATCACGTGCCGTACGTTGGGAAACTCCCATCTTGAAATTTCTTGTTTTCCAAATAGGGTTCTAATCTGTTTTTCTCACATTTCTTAATTTCTAACTATTTGTAATACCAAAATTATATATTGGAAGTAAAATTAATTACTAAAAATTATTTTGGCATTTACCACCTACTTATTAGATTAAAAAAACTTTATTTAAAAAAATTGGCTGAAAGTCTCTTTAAAATTATGAAAAAGAGAGGAAAAATTTGGATAAGTTATTTATCAGCAAAACTACTGTTTGAGCGACAAAAATTATTGAAACTATTTTTTAAAGATCTTTTTCCCTATTCATTTTGAAAAATCTAACTTTTTCCGTATAATTTTTTTTTAAAAATGGAAAAATCAATAAAAAAAAGCAGGTTGTAATTATAAAGGATTCGATAAATTGTTTCTAAATAGATTTATATAATTTCACGCTTTCCTTTCTTATAGATAGAAAAGTTTAACTCTCGAAGAAAAAAAGTGTGTGGTAATTAAAATGATTTTCGCACCAATGAGGCTATTAAAGTTATCTTTGATTGATACTCCTTCCTAATAGGTTTGAATATTATTATTCATACTTATAGTTGATAACCTTTAAAAGCGATGAAAAAAAATAAAACAACTTCTTCGGAAGTTTAAAAAAAAGTTACAGGAAAAAAATTGTTTAACATATTTTTGCATTACTTGTCCCGTTTCTAATTGTTTTTGACGTCAAACTGAATTAGCAATGTTAGTTTTAGTGTCTATTGTATTTAAATTCACACCTTGTTTACTTCACAATTTATTTTAAATTTGCTTATTTCTTTGTTGGTCTTAGATTATTAGGCATAAATGATTTTGATGTCGATTTAATATTTAAATAGCTCAGGATGCTCTGGGGCGGAAGTGTGGCACTTTCTTCGGAGGAAGAGGGGAAAAAATGATTGAGTTTTTATTGAAATTTTTTTAAGTTGCGCAATATGCCCTTCTCTTCCACAAAATGCTTTTTGGAATAAAAAAAATCGATGTTTATTTCTTCCCAAATAGGAAAAATACGATTTCATCCTTCCCGGGACAGGAAGTTCTTTACTGTAACACTGACATAATCCACTTTTACTTTTATAACTGGTTTTTAAATGATTCAGACGTGACATGCACATCGTTAAAAAAAATTTCTTTGGGGCAACCCACGCTGGAAAAACTGAGAGCTTTTGAGGTTTTCCGGAAAATCGGATATCCAAGTCTGACAACTCATTAACAATTATACTCATAGACAATTATCAAATTTAAGGAAGTTTATAATCCGAAATAATCAAAAAGACCATCTATGTATTGTGGAAAAGACCATGAAAATTTTGAACTTGAATGATTAAAAAACTGTTTCCAAGGGCGCAGCCACTCCCGATTTTATGACCTAAATAAAAATTTAAATTGGCGGAAACAAACGTGAATTTGCACAAAACCTATGACAATAGCTTTACGATTTACACGAGGCCTTTTTTTTCTTAATCATCGTGAACAAACAATAAAAAATATTTAAATTCAGTTTAAAGATTACAAACGACCTTTTTGCTACTTCCGAAGTATTTAAACAATAGTTGATTAATGGCTAATTTTTTTTTTATTAAAAGCATGTCCTTCGATTTCAACGATTGATATAAAACGTCCAAAATTACCTTCGTAATTGTTGACCGGCTTCTTTTTCTTTTTGATCGCTTTCACTTTCGGGACTTCAGGATCTTTGGAAGAAGCTGCGTCTCCCCTGTGAAATAAAAATAATAATTTATATTTATATATTAATTAATAATCTTTACGGTTTTTAAATTAATATTTATAAAGTTGATTACCTTGATTTTTAAAAAACTACTTAATTGGTGTAAAATTGTTTTTTATCGTGTATTGTACGTATAAACCTTGATTTAAATAATGCAAAGGAATAACTTAAATAGAGCATCTTCCTCCAGCCATGGTTATATGGCTAAAGGGCCTTCATTGAGGCTCCAACATAAAATTAAAATAATTATGTTTTCGGTATTTTTATGATTTTTCAGGATGTTAATGAGATTTTCTTCTTTGAAAGGCTTTTATTTTGGCTACACGTTTTAAGCTTGACACTCGCTCACCAAACATTAAACCCCTAAACATATTATCACCTCTTCTCAGAAAATCGGTAAGCATTGGAAAATATCGTAGATACGTTTATATTTAAAAAAATCATTACATCCCAGTATAATCATAAAAACACCGAAAAATAAAGGCAAAGAAGGTAACCAAAAACAAAAAAGTAATTACCAGATTTTGAATCTTCGCAGTCATATTGCGCTTCTGGATCGTCCATTTATCTAAAAAAAAATTAATTAATTAAAAATATTTAAGGTTTTCTTAATCATTAAAAAAATTCGGAAGTTAAAAAAAATAGAAAGTTGAAAAAAATTAGATGTGAATGACTGGTAAAGGTGAAAAGGAGTCGACGAGGGGATATTCGAGACGGGCGACCTTGGCAATACTGACCTACAAAATGATTCTTCTACTTCTACTTCCTCTACAATACGTCTTCTGCCTCTTATGATTGTCAGGAAGTAAATTTTTTGGCAAAAAAAAATTTTTTTTTGTTTAACCAACCCTTTTAACTAATTATGGTTAAAAATAAAAAGGACAGATAATATATTTTATCACGAAACCTAGAAGCTCGTGGAATTGCAAAAAAACTTGGTCCATTAATTTGAACAAAAAGCCTTCGTAACATTTTTTGCTTTATTTCTTGAATTTTCCTGGTTTTTAAAAAATAAAGTTGCCAAGTTGACTGTCTATATTTCATGAAATTACATCACGTGAAAGTTATGTTCAAGATTTCAGTCTTTATTTTTTTATCTTCTACATCCTTTCATTGCAATATATTGTTTGTGTGAATCGATGTAATTTATAATAATACTTCAAATGATATTAAATATTCCGTAAACAAGTAGAGGATATATCATGCTAAGAAAATCGTTTTTCCCATCTGTTTAAAAATCTGCATTTTTGGAGAGAAAAAAATGTATGGCTCAAAAACAAAATGTTTCTTATAATAAAATGTTTTTACAATACAATAATTGTATGTAAAACAAATTTTCTTAAAGCAATAATAGCCTATACTATAAATAGTATTAAATATTTAAGTTCATGGGAAAATAAAATTCGATGAATCATGGGATTTTTATTATTAGCTCACACTTCGCGAATTAAAAAGTGCGTAAAGAATATTAATTTAGAGGTCGTGAAGGTCAACAGGGTCGTGTTTTCGTGGGACTTTTGAGGGATGGGTCTTCCTATATGTAAATTTTCGTTGAATGTTTTTAGCGCCTACTTGTTATGATTGGACGTACCCATGCTGATTCAATTATTTTGGATGAAGGGAAAAAAATTAAAAGATGAATAATGTAAGGAGGAAAAAAGTTAGGATTCGAACCTCTGAATAAACGGTGATCCAATCACTATGCTTCAAAAGCCTATCAGTTTAACTTGCTCAAAGAGAAGCTATTGTGACGCCCATCAGGGAGGAAAAGTGGCCTTCCGGTCGCTCCCGTTTCCTTAACTCTTCTATACAAATTTAACCAATTTTTTAAATTAAATTTTTAGACTATTATGTTGTTATAAATACCACACGCGACTCGATTTACCTAAATTAGTACCTATAAAGTTTTTATACAAAGGGCTGAGGCCACATTCATGGCGATCGATTTTTTTAAGACGATTTGGCAATAAAATTAAACATTTTCGAAGGTTGGAGATCAAGTTGATAAAAAAATTTTGCTTCGTCCTTAAAAAGTTTTTTTTCCTCCTTTAATGATAAAATCTCCTTTTAAAGGTATGATGAAGGGAAGCAGTTTTCTTCACATTATTTTTTTCCCTCTTATATTAGAGGTGTGTCACTTTCTCTCCTCTTCACTATTCACATTTGCTAGTAGCCTCCGAAGCTGCGGCCAGGGCGAGGAGCAACTGGCACACTTTACATAACCCACTTACACCACAGGTTACTTAATAACGATCTTAACGTACTTCAAATCTTAAGGACAAAATATCGCGAATCCCGAAAACCACTATAATTCCTTACAATTAACCGACATCTTGTACAATGTCAAAATATTACGTAAAAGGGTTTTTGTTCCTTTAAGGTTTTTAAGTTTGCGGAAGAAATGTGAGGTTATGTAAAGGTGGAATAATAAAAGAAAAAGGAAAGGTGAAAGAATCGAGCTTAGCGGAAATTCGCATGAATCTTCTAATAAACCTGACCCACATTTTGATGTTCCCGAAACCTTCGCACCCCTTTCGCACTTTTAATCAATAAAAACAATTATAGAAAAAAATTTTCATTACTAAGCTTATTTTCAAAAGGACGATTTTACAACAAACAGGTTAACTTAAAGGGTAACAACTGTTATATGTGAAGATGACAAAAAAAACCGCAAAATCTTCCGCAATATAATTTTTCTTTAATGGATACCATGCTGAAATTACTTTAATTATACAATTAATATTAAAATGGAGTCCATTGTAGGCTAATTTTAAAGATTTACTTCCAAACAAAAGTTTGTTTTCAATCCGAAAATTGTAGGCAATTTTCGACGACTGAAAGATTGACGTGAATCGCGCGTTCGATGTTTTTTTGATCATTCGGAAGCTACCTTCTGATCCGGACGCGTACTTTCACTTTTTTTTAACTCATTTTCTCTTGATAATTTTAAAGTGGTAATTGAATTATTGTATTGTTTAAGTCTTTTGTCGTCCATTAAACTCTCCTTTTCCTTGACCCTAAATTATGCAGTTTGTAATCGCAGCCAAAGGTGAAGCGCAAATCGTTTCGCCATTTCTTTATTAAGAACAAAATTTATAAATAAACTTTATAACTCGAAAAGCGCTGATTTAAATATGGGCCTTCCCCAACTCTTTTGCCAAAACTAAAAACCCCTTTCACTCTCAAAAAACGGCGAGCTTTTAATAGTATTGTATAAAAGACGAATGATAATTTTTTTTTTTCGATTTTTAATCCTTGTAATCAATTTAATCCTCCCCCACAACTACTTAGCACAGTTTAAAATGAGATAATAAATCATTGTGTAAACATTGGAGGTTTCATATATCGAAACAGGTTTTCCCAGCATCGCAAACCGATCTTAGAACAAAAGAGGTCAATGTTAAAAGTAATAATTATATTAGAACGCCACTATATTCTGCAAGGGCGCCGTCGAGACAATCCAGGGTTGATCTTTTTGATGCAAGATCATAAAATGTCTCTAATCCCTAGCTTCCTGAACGTTTTTATTGTAGTTTTTGGGGCGTAAAAACGAAGATTATGTCCGAAATATGTCACGGATTTTGTGTTTTTAATCTCGGAAGGAATGTGTCAGGAAATTAATAATGTTAAGGTTAAAAGCGTATGTTTAGTCTTTCAGTCATTTGGTATTCCCTGGATGTCCATTTAGTAATATTGCGTTGGGGAAATACGCCGCCGAAAGAAATAAAATAAAAAAGTAAACGCCGCAGTTGGTAATCAATATTGTGATTTTTTTCTTTCTATCGCCATTAATTAAAAATTTAAAAAGGAATACTCTAAAATTAACATTTAAACTTCGTAAATCTTCCCAACGTCGTTTTCTGAATGTAAATAAATTAAAACAAGAAGAAAAACGACTTTTTTATCAGGACTGAAGAGGCAAAAGAATTTTTATTTAAACTTAGAAAGAGACAAAACCGGGTGAGGTTTTTGGCTTTGATTTTGCGTTCCGCCCCAAAAGAACGGTTTTTTAACATCAAATTTTCTGATCTGTAAAAATAAAACTTTTTATTTTGTAATTAATTTTTTTACATAACTATTGAATCTTTTTCTCCATTAATAGTCAATCAGAATTTTTTTTAAATTTCGTATGTATTTATTTAATTTTTTCAGATAGAATATTCCAACAATTTCTGAATCATTATAAATGTAATCTGCTCAATTATTTACATTTCCTCAATTATATGAGTAAAAACTTTTTTTTTTTTTTTTTTTTTTTTTTTTTTTTTTTTTTTTTTTTTTTTTTTTTTTTTTTTTTTTTTTATTTTTTTTTTTTGGAGATCCATGCCTCTCTTTTTCGCCAGTGGAGGAAAATTTTATTTTATTCTTAAAAATTATTTCGAGTCACACCCCAAAATTTACATTTAAACTTGATTCTTCAGGCGCATAAATTACGTACCTACATTTTTTTTTCCTTTTTCCTTCTTGCATGAAAGCAACAACTTCATTCCTTTGCATTATGGAAGATTAAAAATTTGCATCCGTTACGACCGTAAATCTAATTCACTACAGCTATGGAATGGTAGAAAAATTAGCAAATTATGTAGATTCATAAAAATAAATATGCATATCGATTTCGGATTTCCAATAAGTAATAACTTTTATATCAATCTAGCGGAATGAAGATTAAAAAGGAGTTGGCCCAGCTTTCTGCAACCAAAGTAGCGCAATTCAATAATAAATCATCCCTTCTATCGAAAAAAAAATTTAAGTTTCAAGGTGAAAAAAATAAAGTCATCGCCAAGCAAAGCCACACGGAACGGGCGAAAACACCCCTAATTTTTCAAGAATATTATTATTTATATTTCATTTTTTTTTCTTTCGTCATCACTCAGCTCTCCGTGTTTAAAATAACTACGAAAGAAAGAGCATGAAAATTTGGTGAAAATCCAATGAAAATTGCGGAAAAACTGGCTACGGCCCTTAAGAAGTTTTCCTCTGGAAGACCCTTTTCCACAAATACAGGGTATCACAATAGCTTCTCTTTGAGGAAGTTAAAAAGAGACAACGTGGTCCTTTCAAGGATTTATCTAAAACCATTTTGACAACCTTTAATTTATTTTCATATATCTTTGTTATTTCCGTCCCTTCAACTGCGTCACATAATAATTGATGAATAAATAAAACGATTGAAAATTGCACATTCAATAATTTGATGAGCATTTTTTTTAAACCCCATTAACCTCTAAGAAACAATATATCTAATAACACCACTCATTATGATATAAGAATACATTTTAGCCATTTAATAGCTTAAACACTTCCCATTGTACAAGCAAACAGTCGTAAAGGATACGAAAATTGTGTATTTTACATTTATTAAATTTTAATTTCAAATTTTAATTTAATTATACAATGATTACGTTTACATTGAAATTAAAACAAGAGCATTCATTACTCTAATAAGGATCATAAATCTTTTCTTGGCAAAGATAAGCTACTACTTATTTACTAATATGTTTATAATGTTTGGACTTAAATTCCAGAATCTTTTTATTTTATCTTTTTTAAGAAATTTATTTTGAAATCAATTTTTATAAAGTTAATTTTGTCTTTTATTCGACTACAAGAGAGATTACTTCTTTTTTTAAAAAACTTCTCTGTGAAAAAGTTAAAGAGTAAATTTTTTTTAAATTTATTATTATTATTAAGTACTTTATTTTAATTTTTTTCTTTATTTCTTCATAAACTTCTTAAACTTGAGCAAAATTCCCAAGCGGTAGCACAAATTAAAGCAAACATTCCCTAAACCCGCTTGGACGGAAAACTCGAGTTTAGAGCCCTCGAAGTTAAAAATAAAAAATGAGTAAAAATAAAAAGATGGAAGATCTTTCAAACATCCAATAGCACCTTAGATAATGAACTTATAAAATAAAAACTTCATATTTTCGCAATATACAGGGTGTCCGGAAACACATGGCAAGCGTCTGGGAGAGCGTTAAAAAGTGGTTTTACGAAAAAAAGTTAAATGTAAACCCCCCTTAATTTAAATCAAAGAATTTGATGGTGTAGTTTAAAATCCGCCTGGATATACAGGGTGTCCCAGACACAACCTAACTTCGTTATTTCAAATGAGAACCCCTATTTTTTATTTCAGATTCGTAATCTACGCAAAATTTCAAGTAGATTTGAGTACTCATATGACGATTTTGGACAACTTTTAAAAATGTCAAAATTTAGCGTTTTTTTGCGCTAAAATCCGTTAAAATTGACCTAGGAGACTCGTTTTTTTTTTAATTCCACTTATTTTTTCCCGAAGAATCCAACTGTCTCAAATTTGAGCATCTTCGCATTCTGCATCACGAGATTTCGTCGCTAATGGCCTTTTTTCAAGTTTAACTCCAAATTCCATACTTCAAAAATGGAAATTAGCGGTTTGTTGACGGAAATTTAATTTTTGATGCATAAACACAAAAGACGCTGTAGCTCTTTCAAAATTTGTGGTCCGAAAGAAAAATTCCTTTCAACAAGTGCTAATTTTCATTTCTGAACTAAAAATTTGGGTTCTAACTTGAAAAAAGGCCATTAGCGACGAAATCTTGTGATGCAGAATGCGAAGATGCTCAAATTTGAGACAGTTGGATTCTTCGGGAAAAAATAAGTGGAATTAAAAAAAACGAGTCTCCTAGGTCATTTTAACGGATTTTAGCGCAAAAAACGCTAAATTTTGACATTTTTTAAAAGTTGTCCAAAATCGTCATATGAGTACTCAAATCTACTTGAAATTTTGCGTAGATTACGAATCTGAAATAAAAAATAGGGGTTCTCATTTGAAATAACGAAGTTAGGTTGTGTCTGGGACACCCTGTATATCCAGGCGGATTTTAAACTACACCATCAAATTCTTTGATTTAAATTAAGGGGGTTTACATTTAACTTTTTTTCGTAAAACCACTTTTTAACGCTCTCCCAGACGCTTGCCATGTGTTTCCGGACACCCTGTATATTTTTTTTTTATTAATTCGAATTTTGGCTCAAAATCTTCAAAAAGTTGAAAAATTTTCTAAGGCGTCATATGTTGGTTTAATTTTTAACATAAACAAAAAAAAAGTTAAATAAAATGTTAAAAATAGAAATAAAAATAAAATAAGCGAAAATGTCTTTCAGAGTAAACCACGAGGTATGGAAGACTAACTTATTTCGAGGGTGCTACTTTCCGTTCTCTAAGTTTGGAGGGCTTAAAAAAATCTATTCGCATAGAAAAAAACGATTTCTTCATTTCTGAGGCCTACTGCGTACAAAAGGCTAATCACCGAGATCACCAAAATCATAATCACCGTGATGTAACGTGAGAATTTTTAATCGTTTCGTTGCACTAAAGACGAAAGTAAGTTAGAAGAAAATTATGCAATTTTAAAAATCATTAGGTCCATAATAAGAAGAACGAAAAATGAAATGTAAAAAAAAATTTAATTCTCTGGCTTTTGCCGGTTATAAGACTTCTTTCAAGCGCGTTAAAATCACTTTTTTGCGTGGAGTAAAAAAGGATGAAAATTGCTAATTTGTAATTTTTGCAGTCTATTTTTAATAAAGATTGGTAAAAATAAAATAACTTACATGCTTTATAAAAAAAATTAAGTTCCTTTTGGATGTTGTCGAACGTTAGGGTGGTTGAGTACTGTAGAGAACTTGACGTAAGTTACTTTGAGCTTCCTCGGCGGGGCGGTCGCGCCCCCTCCAGACCGCGAAAGACACGAAAGACTCGCGAGGCTCCTTCCGAAATGAAAAAAAAAAGGACGCAGTGGCCACCTGCATCTGAGATACCTTTCACTGTTCTTTCTATCCTTTTTTGGGTTATGTTTACTTAAGCTCATAAAATCAATTTTATTTTCTTCCGTATTTGTTGCTAGAGAGAGGAAACAAAAATGTCTTCGTTTTATCTTTTTCTTCAGCTCAACTTGTCCTACGTCCTGACCCTATATTTTTTCTATCTTTAAGTCTCCCATGTACTTTTGCAAAGGCAAAAAACTAGTTTTTCCTCCTTCTTTAAAAATTTATGGGAGGAACAAGTAGGGAGAAAATATATTTTCCTAGCTGGGGGAAGACCTTGATTTTTTTATCTTGTTCAGTAGCAGGGATGAAAAATTATTGAATTTCCCTACTTTGAGTACAAAATAAGGAACAGTTGATACTCAAAATCATCCTCCCCATTTTTGCTAAATTCGTTTAAGTTTATTATTTTGGCTGGGTAAAACATGAAGATTTATAAGGCACAGTACGTGCTGTAGAGATGGTGAGGATTAAGAAGAAAATTTACGAGTAAACAGTTAGATACAATCAGAGGTCTTTTTTCATAATGCTACTTCTTCCAGGATAGTAAAATGGCTTGATTTTATGTACTTAACCTAACATTTTTCTAAAACGACATAGTCGTTTTTGACCCTAGGTACCACCCCTAATAGATAGTTGTTAGAAGAAGAAATATAATTTTAACCTTTGAGGTTTTGGGATATTACGAAGATATAGTGACAGTCCTTATGGACTGCGAAATTGTTAGTTGAGTAGACGTTTCTTTAATCTCTCATTTTAACTTTTTCAAAAGAAAGGTGTTGCCTTACCCTCGGTAAACGGTTTTGCGAAATTGGTTATTTTAGGGTCAATTTGACTATTGATCGAGTTTTTTCAACTTTTCATCTAAATATTGAGGGCTTCATTTTAAAATTCCCCAAAAATGGCGGTGATCTGTAGACCTACTCGTCACCTCCTATTGTTTTCATTGTTGCCAACAACAATGGTGACGAATCGATGTAGTTTTTATTTAGGTAAAAGCTTTTAGGTGACGAGTACGGATCCACCGGTTTGCTAGTAAGGGATCTGAAAGAATCATTTCCGGAAACTATTTATTGAGGGTCAATTCAACTTCCTTGAATATTTTTAATTTGAATGGTTCGCGATTAAATCATCTTGTTATCCCGAAAAATGAAGTTTAAAAATTTCTACCACTGACGCTCGGTCTTTAGAACCTAATTTGCGGGAGAGGAAAATGTCTTCCACTCTAATACCTTGTACTTACATTGCAATTTAAAGTTTATTTTTATTTTCAGAAATAATCCGATTATACGAAGCCTATAATTTTAGTGTAACACATAATTTAGGGTCGATCTTGGAAAAATGATTACCACCTGTACGGATAAAAAATCGTTGTATTGACATTGGTTGTTTACCCTTTTGATTTATGAGCTTAAAATTAAATCATTAATTAACTCGTATGGAAATGACGACTCCTCAAATCTTCACGGTCAATATCGACGTCACCTTTCTTAAAAGTTTAACCCAAAACATAATCGGCACTTTTTGAAATCTATTTAAATATTTGTTTCTATCATAGTTCTTCTTTTTTTGACAAAAAGGATATCCTTGTCAACTACTTTATAAACCTTGGGTCTTCCTTAGTTCTTAATATTACAAATCGTTAATTTTTTTAAAGTCATGACTAAAGAATGAATTTTTTTGAGGACACTGTCTGGTAAAAAAATTTATATTTTTATCACTAACTCCCTAATAGAAAAAAAAAAAAAAAAAAAAAAAAAAAAAAAGATGTGTTTGTTAATTTATCAATTGTACAGCGGTATATCGTTTCTGAGGAACATTTAAAATGCTGAAGATGTTCTGGCAGGTAAAAACAAAGTGATCGACGTCAGCCCATTGACGTCCGAAACCATGCGTGGCCAATTTTCCCTAAATAACTTAACACAAAACGAAAACCGAATAATTGATCCAAAATTAAAAATTACTTTTTAGCAACCTTCATCGCCTTCTGGAGGCTTATTAAAAAAAATTGCCATATAAAAACGAGAGTCCGAATACCTTCTCTCCTATGACGTCAATAAGCCGGTCTTAACTGAGCCTGAAGATCTTAATTGTGAGCTGAATTTAAAAAAACGAAAAGTAAAAAAAAAACGTTTGAATTTATAACCAGAATACCTGTTTATTATCATTTTAAACTAATGAAACAAGGAATTTATTTGTTTTTTACTTTTTTTTTTTGTCATAAGCCTAAATGTTTTTTTCCTCATCGAAGACAAGTCCAATTGAGGCGCTCCGGGTACGAAGGGCGAACTCAACAAAACGTAGTTTCGAGATATTCGCATTTTAAAGTTTTATGTTACGGGCGAACTCAACAGAAAAGTCATGCCCTGGAATGGGAAAAGGAGTGGGGGTTGTGGACTAGGATGTGGAGTTCGCCCTTCGTACTCGCTCGGATATCGCAGTTAGAGCTTTGCCGCATATCGGTTTTTACGTATTTAAAGGGAAAAAAATGGCGAACTCAACATAAAAATTATATGGGTGTATTCACCAAGAGGTCTAGAATCTGAAAATGAAAAAAAAATTTTGTCCGATGTTGAGTTCGCCCTTTGTACCCGGAGCGCCTCAATTGTGCAGATATATATTTTTCTCTTTTTTAGAAGCACTTGGACTGTTTCGTAAGCCGGCGTGCACGCGAGAGGTTTTTCGTTGTGAAAGTCGCAAAAGCTAAACGCCCTTGTTTCCTTATTGTCTTTTAAATCATCCTCTAGTTTCAACCCTGAAAACGGTAGATCGGAGATAAAAAAAAGGATTCAAATGGACATATTATCATAAGACATTTCTGCAATACTCGCTGAAAGTAACACAAAATGCATAACATCGTTTTTTTAGTTCCTCAATTTTACATTTTGGGGAAATTGCGACGGAAGGAACCACAGAGATCCTACGCGTCCTGAAAAAAATTTTCTCAGACCTTATCTCGAGGGTAAGACTATAACTTTCTATTTTAAATAACAACAATAATTTTTTAAGAAGCTAGAAATATAGTGTTTTTTCCCGAAAAAGTGTTTTTGAAATGTGAGAATGTAATTTGGACAAATTACAGACATTTAAACGGGATATGTTTCATGCGAGGCGTCCGTATGTTTCGAAATAGGTAACTTGGGTCAGTGGCCAACATCTACAGACTTAATGAATTCTCCTTTTTTTCTCTCTCTCTCTTGAATTTCATCACAAGTTTCCAACCTGATAGGATATCTGTCTTTCCTAAAAGTCAACAGTCTTACCGAAACTTTACCCATTTTATCTCGGACCGCAGAAGGCCGAATGTTTAAGTTTACGTTTCGGATGATATAATTTTTTTTCTATCTCTCTTTTTTTCAACATCCGATATTTTTCCTCCATGTTTTAAAACCTCGACTTCCGTAAATGTGGGAGGGTCGTTTGCGTAAGAAATAAGCCCTTTATGTAAGACCTGTGCTCCCCCCGAGCCACAATCCAATGCCATCATTAAAAGCCTTCGTGTCAGTCAAGTCCGAAGGATTGCTAACCCAGTGAGGCCCAAAACATTTATTTTAAAACGCCATTTTTCTTCAACTTAATGGAATTTTTATCGGACCTTATTGAACTTGTTCACATTCTTTATGAGCGGAGAACAAGCAATTATTCCTGTATATAGCATCCTTTTATTCTTTACAATCATACAAACTATTTTTCCTCTTTTATTTATCTCTAGAGTTATTATAAAAACACCTCAGTAAACCCGTGAGAAAGTATAATTTTGAATTAAACATTAACCAATACAATATACTGATGGTCTCATGTAACCTTGGAAGCTTTTCTTGAAAAAACATTAAGAAAAGGCGGAAACAAAATTTTTTTCTTTTAAAAAAAATTTATAATTAGAAAAAAGTATTAATGAAGGTTTTTAAATATGAAATCTAATTTATCAATTGACAGAAACGTTTTCTTGACACTTTATGAATTTAATATTGTTTTTATTCCAATTAAACGATTCAAGATCGAATTGTAAACTTGACATAATTTATTAGGAACGGACAATTTTCGTAATGCGTTTTAAAGTTAAGATCGTCCTTGGTCTTACGTCGACAGGCAAAAGATCGGAACTTAATGGAGATTTTTTTCCGATGGTTTTCAGGCCTTCTTGATCGAAGACGAGGACGACCGATCATGCCCCGGGGGTTGTTCCGAACATATTTTTTTTTCTCCATTTCCGGTATTTCTTATATTTAAAACTCACCGAAACATTTTCAGGGACGATGGCTTATAGAAAGTTTATGCTTAAAAAGTACACAATATGTAAATTAATGTTTAAATCAAGGATATTTCTTTAATTTGGCGTATTGTTTTTAATTTGAAAATGATTTTAAAAACAAATAAATTCTAGGCACTAGACTATTAAAAACAAAAAAAAATTTTAAATATCAAGTAGAAATAATTAAATTTTAGCCTTCGACCAGGTAGGCTGCAAGCAAAGGGAATGAGCATCCCTTTTCCCCTACTGCTATTGAAAGTACTGGTTTGAAGAGCTTCCAACGAAAACTTCCTTAAAGAGAAGTATCTATATAGGAGGGGGAAGTATAACGGAGGGGAAGTATATGGGAGGGGGAAGTATAGGTGAGGGGAAGTATATGGGTGGGGGAAGTTTAAGGGAACGAAAGTATAACGGAAGGGGATTTATAAGGGAGGGAAAGTATAAAGGAGAATTTTCCTTTATTTATAGTTTGTTTTTTCGAAAAAATTTTTAAGTTTATTTTTGAAAATTGTCCGAATTTTGTTTTTTCCGAAAAATTTTCCGGGGTTTTTTTTCGAAAAATTTTCAGTTTTTTTTTTCCGGGTTTTCCTTTCCTTTTTTTCTAAAAATTTTCTAAGTTCTTTGTAAAAAAATTTTTTGTTCGAAAAATTTTCCGGGTTTCCTTTTTTTTTTCCGAAAAATTGTCTAAGTTCTTTTTTTTTTCAAAATTTTATTAAGTGCCAAGGTAGAAATAATGGGCTCTTTGGCCTACGGATGTGCCTCTCGTAACGGGTAGAAGTATAAAATTTCTCCCTACTAAAAAAAATGATAATTAAAAAGTGGCAATTTTTTTACACCAAAAATTCTTAAAAAATATAAGGAGTAATTGATGAAAATTAAGTGAAAAACGGATTAACGGTTCAGCCGCAGCGAGTTTTTTAAAATTTCAAACAGACATATCTCCGCCATTTTTTCGAAATTCAAAAATCGCCCTCTTTACATTCTTCTTCACCGGCTAAAGAAATTCGTGTGAAAATTTGGTGAAAATCGGATGAAAACTGTGGCCGTAAAGTGTTCCGGAAAATTCAAACTTTAAACAGACATATCTCCGCCTTTTTTTCGAAATTCAAAAATCGCCCTCGTTACATTCTTCTTCTCCGACTAAGGAAGATTTTGTGAAAATTTGGTGAAAATCGGTAAAAAATGTGGCCGTAAAGTGTTCCGGAAAAATGCTACGGACGGCCGGACGGAACCACAGACAAAGTTGAGATCGGTAAAGATCAATATTCGATATGACCCTCCGGGGTCTGGAAGACCCTTCCCCAAAAACCCGACGTCGAGGGTATCGCAATAACTTCTTTAAGGAAGTTTTAAAAAATCCGGGAATTTTTCTCCAATTAATTCTATTTTAATGTATGAAGTATTTGGTGAAAACTTGGTGAAGATAAGACCAATTGTGAAGAACGAAAGCCATTGGGACTTCTCGCTTTTCTCTTTCTCCCCTTCGTGCGTCATCAACGCCGGAGTCGCAAAAAATTAAAATACTGATCTGGAACTTACCCCGATGGAAACTTGCTCAAAGTGGGGCGTTAGGATTTTTTCATCCCTACTATCGAAACCAAATATTTTTAAGTGTCATGGAAGAAAGAATGAAAGACTTCACCAAGCTTTTATTCTGTGAGTCTTGATTCATAGGACGGGCGTGATCAGCAAAATTTCTACCTAATACCCATCAAAAAAAAAATTTTTTTGCATGAAAAAAACAATTTTTTTTCGAATAAATTTCATTGAAAAAAGGAAAATTTGGAGATGATCGAACCTACGGTTTAGAACAAATGAGGCGCTCCGGGTACGAAGGGCGAACTCGACAAAACGTAGTTTCGAGATACATATTCGCATTTTAAAGTTTTCTGTTAAGGGCGAACTCGACAGAAAAGTCACTCTCCTCCGTATTTGCGATTTTTTCCCGCGAGGATATCGCAATACACCCCTTTTGAGGAAAGTAACTAAATTTTTTTTTCCAAAAAAAATAGTAAATTTTTTCACGACTTACTGCACGCCAATCGTGATCACGATATCACATTTAAACACTTCTAATACAACTATTGTGGGAAAAACGACGCAAAAAAAATTTAGGTACCTCTGGGTTCAAGGTTTTTTTCTGGGGAGGTTTTTAAGGCAAATTTAAAAGTTTCCCCCATTGAGTCAGTCCTTTCCGAAAACGTTCGAAAGTAGAAGTGGGAACTGACCCAGTTGACAACCAATATATTATTCGCGAAATAAAATTTATAGGTATTAATTCTAAAGAAATGAACTTTGTTGGAATGGAAGAGACCTTAATAAATCAACGAGGTAATTACGGCGGAGATAATCTTTTAACAGAGTTCTAACGAATTGCTTGGAGTATAAAACGGACGTGTCCTTCCCTTGAGCGCTTTTTCAGAGCGGAATCTCAAATTTCTTTTTCGGAAATTCATTTAAAATGCAAAATTTTCCTCAGCTACCTAATAAAATAATTCACGATCGAATTACCCGTCAAGAAAAAACCTTCAACTAAAAAACAACTAAAGTTTGCCATGAATTATTCTCGGTAATTGCATGGGATTATATGTGGATGAAAGTTTTTGCGGAGGCCTTCAATTATCGAATTACGAGGTTCATTTGACGTCGGAAGCGATGGAGAGTCAAGAGCCGCTTGGGGTCTTTCTAAAATGGATGAGATTGAGCGGTATGACAGATTATAAAGCGAAAAACTCAATTTGGATACTGTGCGCGGTTCATCAAATCATCGTTGTCGCAATACATGGCGTGACGGCTTTTATGAACATACCGCTAGCGGAAGAATTCGAAGATGAGATGGAATCAATACAGTTAGGACTAACAGATTTTCACCTTTTGACTAAACACATAAACTTCTTGGTGTACCGCAAAGCCTACACGGATATTTATAAAAAGATCGAAGAAGCATGGAAAGAATGCTGGGAAGAAGACGTCGGACGTCAAAAGATGATAGAAGCGAAGAAAAGCGCGGACAAATGGACATATGGACTTCTCATATTTTTCTTCAGCGGTATTATATTCCAAAATGTCGTTGTCGGCTTCTCGAATATGATGACGAACGGGAGCAAACCTCTACTTCACACTTACATGCCTGAAAGCGTCGGAAGCCTTCCACTGAGGCAATTTCTACTTAGTTATTTAGTAGCAGGGCCCGTTTTGGCGGATTCCATGTGCATCTCTTTTTATAGAACAACGACTGTTTTGATATGCGGACTGATCGGAGTTTTGAAGTTTGAACTACAAAACGGAGTCATCCCAGATCGTAAATTTTTCGTCCTTTATGAAAAAATAACAACGTAAGTTTTCACCCAAAAATGAAATAAACACTTTTTTTCTGTTTTTCTACAGAATGGTCAATGATTTAAACCAAGTGCACTCTGGCCAAATCGCATTCGAAATTTTCATGACTTCACTCATTATTTGCTTCCGTGGATATTCGTGTATGAAAGTAAGTATAATTTGAAGAGGATGATGTCACTTTCAATCTAAAAATAAATCGAAAATTTTACAAGATCAAGAGAAACCGGAGAAACGATTTTTTAAGCTGTTTTTTCGACTCTACATTGACCGATTTACATTTTAGGGAAAGCTTTTTGTATGGCTACTGTAAAAGACATCTCTACTAAATTTTAAATCATCGATACATAAACGTGGGCTGAAATATTAAAGCTTCAAAACCGGATTTGCTCGTTTCAATCAAACTGTACAAAGGTCAAGTTTTGATCGACCAATTAGCGGTTTTAACTTTTTCGTATACTTTATGAGAGTTGGTTAGTTCAAAAGCTCTTTCACGGTAGGCTTCCCTCTAATAGATAGTTTCTTAAAAATTTAATATAGCATTAAAACCAAGGCTACACTAATCTTTTTCTTTTCGCAACTTTAAGCTATTAGCAAACAACGATTGGAGAGCATTAGGGTTCATTTACATATTAGGGTTGTGTCTTATCTCCACTTATCTGATTTGCGACAACGGCACACTTCTCATTGACGCGGTAATATGGAAAATCTTAAAGGACGTATTGACCCGATTAATTTAGAGTGAGGAACTCCGGCATGACCTCTACGCCATCGACTGGTATGAAAGAAGCGCCAAAAGCAACCGAGATCTGCGGATAATCGCTTTGTTCACTTCAGAGCCGATGACGCTCAACTATAAGAAGATGGTTACATTTAACATGGTGAGATTTGGCGGGGTGAGTAATACTGAGGCTCCTGACATCCATTTACGCGTCTTTTTTAGGTACTTCAAGGCACTTATTCGTATTTGACGTTTTGAAGTTTTTTGATACGTAGGAGGACGACGAGCTTCATAGCTGAGTAGTATTTTGTAGTATATTGTAGAATAAAATTGATGTGGCAATTTATTTTTCTTTCTTTTCGTGAAGATCATATGCTTGAGACTCACAATGTAGAACAACACATAGTTTAAGGCGTTGGCCTAATGGATTTTTACAAAAATTTGATAAATTCTAATTACAAAAAGCAAGATGGAGTTCGCTACCCCTTCGTGTATTGCTTGCTGCCCAAGAAAAAACCGTCGGATATCAATGAGCCGAAAGATAAGGACAACAAATCAAAAAAGCCGAAAGAGAAGGACAACCAATCAAAAAAGCCGAAAGAGACGAAGGACAAAAAAGCGAAACAGCCGAGTAAACCGACCAAAATAAAGAATAAAAAAGATAAACTTCCGAGTCCTTTAAAAGATTTGGCGGAAGAGATAGCAAATAGGCAGCCGCCGGAAGATGAGGTCAAAGGACAGAATCCTGAAAACGTACAAGAAGTCGTCATTCCTCCGGAAGAGGTCAAAGTCGACGGTCACGATCATAAAGATGGAGAATTATGCCCAAGCTGTTATCCGCCAAAGATCAAAGTAATATTTGTCAAAAAGCCTAAAAACGGAAACTACCAGTGTTGCCCTCACGCTCGTGATGGAGTACCGGATAAACTATACATCTGTGCAGATTCCAAAAAATTCTGGGCGGACAAGAATGCCCTTGTAATACTTGTGTAATGCAACGGAGAAACACTTACACTCAGAAAGCGCCTAATGAACCTTCGGTTGTTGTCCAGATGCCTGGAAGACATTCAGGTGCACGTTCTCCTTCGGTGGTCGTGCAGCTAACGAATCGACCGTCCCCAGCTCGCTATCCAACGTATCCTCCAGAAAAGCAATCACCTGGACATTTATACCCTTCACAAACACCAGGAGAAACGTATCCTTCGCAAAGGCAGTCTGGAAATATTTATCCATCTCCACAAGGATCCCCTATAATAATTCAATCTCCTCAAAGACAATCGCCAGCGCATATTTATCAAGGTGTACCAGGATCGACGGTGGCTCAGTCTCCTCAAAGGCAATCACCTGGGCAAATGTATCCAGGGGCACAAGGATCCCCTGTAATCATTCAATCTCCTCAAAGACAATCGCCAGCTCAAATTTATCCAGGAGCACAAGGATCCACTGTAGTCATTCAGAGTCCTCAAAGGCAATCGCCAGCACAAATTTATGCAGGACCACAAGGATCCACTGTAGTCATTCAGTCTCCTCAAAGACAATCGCCAGCACAAATTTATCCAGGACCACAAGGATCCCCAATAGTAATTCAATCTCCCCAGAGGCAATCGCCAGCACATGTCTATCCAAATGCACAATCACCTCAAAGACAATCGCCAGGACTTATTCAACCAAAAGAACCTTCCAATGTATTTTATCCTGGACAGAGGCAGTCACCAGGGCATATCACGGTGACACATGGAAGTCCTCTGCACTCGCCATTGCAACAATCTGCAAGACCGTCACAAGTACAATTAAATTCACCCCTTTACCCGCTGGGAGGGTCACAAGATAGAATAAATCAACCATCACAAAGACAATCAATATCACATCACACTATCACACAGGAAAAATATCCTTCGCCGATGTTCACATCGGTATCACAGCCACAGAACGCATATGTACAATCTCCAGCTCCAAGTGCTTTAAAAGTAGAAAAAAATCTCCAGGGCATCTCCAGCGCCGAGTGTTGCAAGAATGGAAAGAAAATCTCCGGCACAGTCACCAGTAGTAAGCGTAATGAAAATGCCTGAAAAGCCACCAGAAGTAGCTGAACTATATGCTCCATCGCCGGTAATGAGTATTATGAAGGGGCCTGCATCAGAAAGAAATTCCCCTGCAAAGTTACAACCCTCAGAACAATCGCCAGGGCATGTAAGTGTTGTGAAAATAACAGAAAAGCAGTCGCCAAAGTTTAACTCTCCATCTTATATTATAAAAGACACTAATTCACCTGGTAAAGTGAGCGTTATACGTGTAACAGAAAAGCCAGCTAATTTACCATCAACATCACACCAAATTGAAAGGCACTCCCCAGGCAAAGTCAATGTCATCAAGATAACAGAACAGCAAACACCGGACGGTGTAGTAGAAAGACATTCACAGAGTAGAATGCCATCACGCATTATTTCCTCAGAAGCAGTTAACGTTGCAAACGTTGAGCAACGTTCCCCTGGAAGAAAATCGCATTCTCCTTGCTTAGACAGAACACCGCATGATAGCGTAACATACGTGAGGCAAAAACAACAATGCCAAAAAACAGTTCCACATGATTGCTGTTTTGAAGACGTAGGGTATGATCCGTACAATTTCAATGATGGTTTAGGATTCACAGAAAATAAAGATGAATGTAACTGCTGTCAAATGGCACCTTGTGATGGGGCAATGAATCGAAGTGAATTTTGCCCATGCGGATCTTCAAAGCCAATATACTGTGCAGATTGTGCTGAGCAAGAGGTGTTAGCTGATCCTGTCTATTGTGACTGTATTGATTTTGATGATCCCATGTATGAAGGACAACTAGTTTTTCCACATGGTCATGGAAGAGATGGACTCTGCGGCGACTGCGCCAAAGAAGAACAACCCTTTAAACCATCTATGGTGATTGAGACGGCATCATTACATCCAATTGAAGAAGTAGCAGAGAAAGAGCCTATTCCAAAAAGCTCTCCTAAAAGCCCTGCTTCAAAACGTTCCAAAAGCCCTGCAACAAGGCATTCCAAAAGCCCAGCAAAGAGAAGTAACAGAAGTCGAGGAAAAATCAAAGAAGAAAATCAGGTGGAGGAGGATGCTGCGGATGTGGCAAACGTGGGTTGTTTAAATTCGTCGAAAGGGATTCTGAAGAGATTGCCAATCAATAACAAAATACAAAACTTAACCTTTTTATTTGATAAAAATAGCAAAACTTTATATTTTGTGAGTAGCATAAGAAATATCAGCACCTAAAAAATAAAGTTAGTATTAATTGATAAAAACAGATAAAAACAACCTCGCCAGAATAGAAACCAGTTTCGGATAAATCCCTTGCTGAATGGTCTTGGCATAAAAATTCCGCAGCACCATTTCCTTTTGCTTCTGTTCCGAAATTCTTGACCGGTTATACCCAGCGATATAAGCCAGCATTCATGAACTAAAACTGCGCCAATGAACAAGGCACTTTCTATACTGTAAATGGCAGTAACAAAGCAGATTGCATAAAGATAATCGAAATAAACATCGCTGCAGTCGTCGGGAAGCATAATTGAGCCGACAACTCTAAATGGATGGCATGCAGTCGTCAAGATCAAATTTGAGCATAGAATCAGCATGGAGAAGTTCGATATAAGGAACATAATGTACCAAAAATGGTTGTATTGACCAATGCAGCAGTTTAACCTACAAAAAAATCATTTAAGCAAAACATTAAAAAGACTGTCTTACCACATGCAATGTTGATCTCGTTTTAAAATACATATTTGACAAATAAAACAGTGGTAGGCTCTAGGTGGAGGTCGGATGTTGCATTCTAAGCATAATTTGCTGCCCACGCTTTCAATATCATCGGTAACAACAGCTGAAAGCTTTTCTTTTTGCTTAACTTTGAACAAACTGATGAAAACAGCGGTTGTGATTAAAATGAAAACTAGATTTTCGTCAGTTCTGATTTCAAGAAGTAAGACTCCGACAGCTTCAAAAATCAAAAAGATGAGTAGAGTAGAGACAATGTTCCAGACTAAAAAGAAGTGTGTCTGCGGGTAAAGTTTGGTGTAGAGATGATAGGCATAGAGGAGAAAAAGTGGGAGAAAAGGAAAGACGATGCTGAAGTAAGCCATCCCTGTGCTGCCCAGAGAAGCGAAGCCGGAAGTACAACTAATGGTAGGACGGCATCTTTACTAAACTTCTTCGCTCCACCTTTCCAAGGAATTCGCAGTCTATCGTTAACTGTGACCATCAGTTTCGTCAAAGTTTTGACAGGCACTTTTCTACAAGTTATCAACCTAAAAATTAAACGTAGTATTAAGTTCTGAACGTTTTACTGGATCCACAATTTTAGACATTCTATACCTTTCACAGCAAAGATCTAAATGTTGACAGTTGCAGCAGCATGCCAAAAGGTGATTGGTCTCTCCCGTTTCGTCGATGTACTCGCAACAGCACAAATTTGACATTTCCAAGTTAACATCCTCAAAATTTTTAAGTGCTACGCTATCGGTGTTTTATCAAAAACAACATAACCTTCCAGTTTACAATGGAAGCAATGTTGACAACAATGTAATCAAACTTCGCAAAAATTGTCCAAAAAATTTTAGAATCCATGAAATAAAGTTAATACAAAATTTTTTTATATAAAAAATGGCTTTATTTAACAATGTACAATTATACATGCTCGGTTAACTCATAAAAAAATTATAAATTAAAAAAATATACACAAAAACATGGTAGAAAACATATTAAAAAGCATTGTCAAAAAAAAACTGTACAAAAATAAAACTCAAGGCTTCAGTCATTAAAATTACAAAGCCTAAAGTCTGCTAAAATAATGAGAGAAATTAATTTTTCTTTCGATATTTGGCACAAAACTAAAATTAGGCGATATTCTTAGGTTTTGTAATAAAAGAAAATGAAAAGAGCTGTGTAGGAGGAGGGATTTAAGTATAAGGAAGTCGGCAGTTTTCTTCATCGGCGCCGTCTACGCAGTCTTTGTTACCATCACAGATTTGCTGAAGAGTAATACACCGGCCATCAAGACATCTTAATTCGCTTGTAGGACATGGCGACGCGTGCGAATGCGAAGAGTGCATGGCTATCATGTCTAAAAAATTTGTTTTTGAATATTTCTCATAGATGGCGCCAAAATTCTCTTTTATTCATACCTTGATCTTCTTGACAATCGACTTCATCTGAAGAATCTCGACAATCTGGATGACCATCACATCTCCAATCCATCGGAACACACTGATCCTTGCTTTTACAGCTAAAATAAAAATAGCATTATATTCACTAATATTTAAAAGAAGCACCTGAATTGATATTTGTTGCAAACAGTGCAGTTTGATTCATCGGAGCCGTTGAAACAGTCCTTTTTACCATCGCATTTCCATCTATTTGGTATGCAGATACCATCGCCACAGCTTACTTCATTAGCTAAGCATTGCTGTCCTAAAATAATCATTATAAATAATGAGTTTAGGTTTTTAATTCAAACCTTTGGCTAAATTTATGCATGCATCTTCTGCATCGGGGTAATAATCGCATTTGAAAACTTGCGATAAATCTAAAAGGTCAGTATGAAGTCGTGACAATCTTCAGCAACAGCGAGACATAAACTTCGGCATGGAGGGGTGACAGGTTCTCCAAGTGGGCGGCATTCAGGTTCGAGAAGTGAACAGAAAAATTGTCTAGCTCTAGGACTACATTTGGAGTCAGTATTATTTCGAAATAAGGCATCGCTTCTTGAAGTGACTTCATATTGTTTATGCCTGGAAGAACTGGCACTGTAGTTAAGTCCCAGGGTATGATACCGCGGCACATTGCAAGCTGTGGAGAATGACAGTTGCTGTCTGTATAATTTACTGGCGACTGGGTTGACTCAATCGTCCCTTTTGGCTGCAAACTAGGTAAAGTTGGCGACACTGGTAATGAAGTCGTGCTTCTCAATTGCTTACTCATTGGTCCAGACTTAAACAAAATTTAAACCTAAAATAAATCATATTGAAAAACTTACTTGATACTCGCCATATTTGTGCCCATTAGTGATCCTTATAACCAGTTTCTCCCAAACTGGTAAACTGTTTGACACTCAGGCCTTCATGGGAACGCAGATTTGAGTTATCGAAATTTGAAATAAGGCGATCAATAAATGAAACCTCTTCTGCCAAAGCACTTTCCTTACTGAGATCTCCCCCATCCAAATCTAGCGTCTCAGGTGTGCTTTCTTAAAATTTTGTTTTAAATTTAAAACTATGATAAATATTTTTTACCTGGTAGTTGTTCTAGGCTAGAATCAATAGACCACGTCGCATTTATGATTTCTTTGGGTTGCTCTTGAGTTGCCCCTGAAAAAAATTTAATTACAAAAAATTCTCCTGAGTACAAACTTACAAATCACAGAATAGACGACTGCTCCAAAAAATAAAAGGGTGAAAAGTGGGACTAAAACCCATTTGAAAACTCGCCATGATAAAATTTTACGTGAATTTGGCCGTCTGGTAGTTTCAACCTTGTAAAGTGGCTCTGTCCGTGCTCTCTAAAAAAATAGAAAGAAGGAATAAATTAGTAAAAACGAAATTTTTTGAGACATTTTAAGACATTTCGCCGCTTAAGAAAAAGGGCTGCTTTACATGAAGACCGAGCGGTCTTGCGGGCTTCAATTTCGTGCTAATATTTTGGCTTGTTTCTTCAGAAGTACATTTATTGCAATACCCTCCAACTCTTATGATTTTAATTAGGTCTTAGAGATAACCAAAATTCTTTATGACCACTTATTGGTTCGCCGTTTTTTTCGGAATCTTCACGATCGCAGGTCGATTCTTTACCAAAATTTGAATGAAAAAAAAAGTAAAAACACTAATTTTGATAATTTTGCAATAAACTTTCTATTTCTTTTGAATCGTTCCATTTTCCCATCTTATTGTTTGCATTGTGAAACAAGAATTTGAATTCTATGTTATGTCATAGTTTAAATAAACTAAATAGGATTTACGAATCTGTTATTTTAAATTAAGAATTTCCGATTCCATTAAGCTTAAATAAAATAAAAAAGTTTCTTCACGACTCGAGATTTATTTTTATATAGCGGTCGACCTTAGATTACGAAAAACGAGGCGCGACACATTTTAAACCGCCCAAAATTCGTTACAGATTATTTTTAAAGAGTTGAACTTTTCGGCCTTTAAAAGTTCGGAAAACGATCGATGGTAAAATGGGTCAATCTCGTCGGGTCGCACGGTTCGTTATCTACTCTTTTTGTTTCGTCTGTTTTTTTTCTTTTTTTCTGTACAAGGTTAGAGAGAGAAAACAATTCACGCACCGGACCAGTTCGTTTTACATAATTAAACGATCCGTCTTCACGGTTTTTAATCATCGTTTGTTCAGTCCTTGTTTTTCTAAATTCAATTAGACAATGATATCCCATTAAAACTAGAAAAAAATCGAAAATAAATTTTCAATAGGTTATCTAGGGAGAAAAAATACACGGAACATCGATGAACACCTCCGATTTCTCCCTACTAAGTTCGTCGAGAATTTTTTTCCCCCGAAATTTTCAATTCTATCAATTACAAGGAGTATTTCGTCACGTTACTTCTAACACCGGCTATCTCATTTTTCCCATTTCTCATTGGAATCAATGCATCACCTGTTGTCTAAATCGTGAACTACGCGTTTTCTGTTGGTAATAGGGTTAAACTACCAACGGAATTCGATTCTCCACAAAATTTACCATCAGAAACAATACCAAACTCAAAATTGATGAAAATGACTTAGCCGGTGTTACAACTAACGCGACGATTTGGTGAAGATTGGACCAATAGTACCTACGAGTGTAGCGCATCAAACAAAACTTTAGACTGACAGATCTCCGCCATTTTTGCGAATTCAGAAATTTTTTTTTAAATTTTCAAGATTAGTATGAAAGGAAGATTCAGTGAAAATCGGATGAAAATTGTGGCCGTCGTTTTCATAAACTTATGCGGGGCGGATGCAGATTTTGTTTTTGTTCATGACTTAGATCCTAAAAAATTCCTTCAAAGTTTTTTAGTTTTCATAAAATAAAAGCTTAATTACATTTTTATTTTTGTCTGTTTATGCAAATTCTTCTTTTATTCTCATAATGTCGTATTGGGTAAAAAGATTTTTTCGCATATTATTTCCGTTTTTTTTCTCCCTTAGACTTTTAAGTACTAAACATCAAAGGTGGGAAGTAAACCGAAACGCAATAAGCACTTACGTACTCTGACATATATTTTTTTAACTTTCCTCTTCTTCCGTAATTATAATTGTGAGAAAACGTGCTCTCGAATAACGAATTATTTCGTCGATACGAAAGTTACGTTTTCAGTGTGTGAAAATGAAGGAAGGTCGCCGAGGAAATTGGGTAAAACGTTCGATTGTTTCTTTTTATTTAGAACCGTCGACGAATTATATTCGTGATGGTAAAAATAATGTCGTGATGGCTGGGACGTCCGAGACCTATGACCGATGGACGTTGCTTCACAAAGATGGGAAAAAGGTGTCTGGAGAAAGGTAATTACCTGCAATGCCATCTACAGGTCATAGAGTAATTTAGGCCGAGAACATCGGAACCTTTCGAAATGTCAAAACTTTTTTTATGTAAACATCTTTGTACAACAAAATTTGAGAGAGAGAGGAAAAAAAAATTCATCACAACTATGGAACATTACTGAAAATAATAAGATTTTTAGAAATATTTCCTTCTTTTAATTCCGTTGTTACATAAAAAATCTTGAACGTTAAAATTTAAAATCTATTCCTCGACAGGGGTCGGAGGAAAACGATAGCCTTTGGACTCCCGCGAAGGAGATAAGAGCGAATAAGAACATTTTTTTTTATCCATCGCTAGAAAACATGATAAGCGTAAAAATAGAAACGATAAAATCTAAAGATTTTTTTATTTATCCCCCCCGTTGGATACGCAACCAAAGTTTTTATCGCACAGTTTTTCCGCGAACGTGGCGGAATCGGGAGAAAACAAAAAAGAATGGCAACCGCGTGATATCTGCACAAGACAATAAAATAGGCAATGTTTATTATCACGGAAAAATAACGTGCGAGGGTTGATTAAGGTTACCGCAAGTGTTTTAAGGCGTTTTCTCCGCTTTTTAGCTTCAAAAAACATCCAATCCTCCCAGAACATTTGAGGCGCTCCGGGTACGAAGGGCGAACTCAACAAAACGTAGTTTCGAGATATTCGCATTTTAAAGTTTTATGTTACGGTCGAACTCAACAGAAAAGTCATGCCCTGGAATGGGAAAAGGAGTGGGGGTTGTGGACTAGGATGTGGAGTTCGCCCTTCGTACCCGCTCGGATATCGCAGTTAGAACTTTGCCGCATATCGGTTTTTACGTATTTTAAAGGGGAAAAAAGGGCAAACTCAATATAAAAATTATATGGGTGTATTCATCAAGAGGTCTAGAATCTGAAAATGAAAAAAAAAAATTTGTCCGATGTTGAGTTCGCCCTTCGTACCCGGAGCGCCTCATTTTCTCCAGCTTTTCAGAATGTTTTTACCGGATTTTCCAAAGATTTCCACGTTTTTTCGGACAAGAAACCCCCTTTTAACCGGGCTTTTCCCTCCTGGCCACCCTGAAAAATAGTTTTGATTTTCTTTTTGCTCTCTTCGATCGCAACTAGAATATTTCTTTTGAAGATTTGTCTGCGTAATTTATGATTTGGTATCGTGTTCTCTCGCTTATAACTCTTTGACAACTTGACCAAAAAGAAGAATCTTAAAGAAAAAAAAAATGTTACCAACTCATTAGTCATAACAGAAATCTGCATATCAGCAGAAATAACCCAGAGATGTAACATACTCATTGAAAATGTCAGGTACTTCTTGTTAATTGATGTAAAAAATAACCATTTCGTAATTTTGACTGTGAATCAGTTTGCTTCCGTTATGTAAGTTGTGTAAACCGGTTGTGGAGGACTTGCATTCTATTAGATGGATGCGCTCTTTCAAGTGGGGGAGTCTTCTAGGCTCTAACGATCTGGGTGAAGTAGATCACGGCCTTCCAGTCTCGTCTTACGTCCTTTTGCGGGATTTACTCCATCGGACAATATATTCAACTTACTTTCCGAATCCCCGACGTAACCTTCTCTCTTTTTATTCGACTTTTAAGACGTAATACGTTAAATAATCTTAAAACAAAATAACCAATGGGTTCGGCTAATTATTTCGTCCTACTGACCGGGTTACAAATTTTAAAAAAATATCTAGGACGGACTTTTAACGTCAAAAATTTTTTTCGTCGAGTAAATTATGGAGGATAGAAATTTAGAATTCGCAGAAAGAAAACCAGCCTTTTTTAATAATCTCTCCTCTAACGTCCTCGAAGAAAGTTATTGTGATACCCTTCATAATCACTTATTACCTTTACTAGGTCTGCATTTTTTAGCTTTCAGAAATTATTTTACTTTAACAGCTATTTAGGCTATTACTCTTCCATTTAAAAAGCCCTTTTTCTAAGCCATTTTAGATTTTAATGTCCTTTTTCCACACGTTTTCAACCTTTTCAAGTCCTGATGGGAGGTAATAAAATTGCAAATTTTTTACTCTTTTATGACCATTTCGACCTGTTTTTTAACGGATGAGGGACTAAACAGTTAATTTTCAGGGTTGCCAACATAATGTGGGAAGACAGCAGAAAGCATTGTGGAGGCGTTTCTAGAAATAGACACGTTAAGAAGATGGTCCTTTCACCCCACTTAAGTCTCCTTAATGTCAGGGACAACGGTTCCGTGAGACCCCCTGGGTAATCACATTTTTTCGCAATAACATTTTTTAAATAGTTAATTAAGCTATTTTATAGGGACTAATAAAAATATTTGCCATTTTGTCTCCGAGGCTGCATTCCGAGGAGAGCATCGTACTTTCACTCTTCTGACCTCTCGATTATTAGTCCAAAGGTTAACCGAATAATCGCCGGACAAAGGAAAAAATACGTTTGAGGCTGATGCACATTTAAGTCAATAATGAAAAACAAGATCGTCATACTCCGATTACTTTTTGTTAACAAACATTTTCGGTAGGAAAACGATCATACGCTCCAGTTAAATGAAAAGGAAGTCGCATTCGTTATCACGAAAAAATATGTCGATCCTTAAGGAAATTTTGCAAACTGACCAACAAATTTCATTCTACTTTTTCGTCATAGTTGAAACATGCAAAATCGTCTTTGGCAAAAACTAAAATCTCCTTTTGAACGGTGGTTTTGGGTTTTCGACATTTTCAAACTATGTTGCTAAAAAAAGGAAACTTCATAGAGAATTTAGTAAAAATCGAAACTTCACAGGTATAACAATAATTCTTTCTTGAGAAAGTTTAAAGACTCCCCCGTTTATTTAAGGGTTTACGATATTTTTTATGTGAAAAAAAGGAAAAAATGTTCCCTCTTTTTATATTTTATTCATTTTCTATGATATTATTTCCGTTATTTATTGGATGGTCATTAATGCCATGCGTGGCTGGAATTCGATAATTTTGGCGCCTAAACTATGATAGGCGCAATGATATTTGTAAACAACTTTCACTCTTTCTCGGACTCGAAATTCTTTAAGTCCCACGGGTCCGAAATCTTCATTACTCACTTAAATGTTTTAAAAAAAACTTCCCTTTTGTCCTTTATAAAAAATAGAACCATAAATCCCTTTGTTATTGCTAAAAAAACGTGACAAAGTAGAAGGGGAGACAATAGAAAGTGTTATGCGTCGTCATGGTTATTATTATGCATGCTAAAAGATGAGTCCTTCACCTTTCATACCAAGGCGAGAGAATTGCTTTCTTCCTCTCATCCGAAGATGACCAGGTTTCTCGCCGCAGTTTTTAACGCCGTGGGTTTTAACGAGCCGATTTACTGACGTAATTACTGAAAAGAGGAGCATCGAAAGGTCGGCACGAGTTGATATTTTGGACCAACTTGGATTTTTTTCTTCATTAAAACGTTTAATTTTTATGTTTTTATTTTTTTCGAAATTTATGATCCTTTGGCGTTATGTATGCGCTTTCTACTGTTTTTAAAACCCTGTACTGGGAAAAAGTATTTATTTCTTTCTTCTAAACAATTTATATGTTTTTAGAATCCACTGCTTTTTAAGTCGTTATAAAGAATGACTGCCACTGAAATCAGTTTAGAATCCACTGCCTCCTCGATCTTTAAACTCCATGTGCTTCTATGTGTACTGTAACAACAAAACTTCGCTAGATCTGTTTAGGCCCGCCCACCTTATTTTTCCTCCCTTTCCATTGTTCTCAGTAATTAGCCAAACGACCTTGTTGATCGAAAAAATGTCGCCGAAGACCGTTTTCAAATCGGATGATGACCGTGGACTCCGAGCCTGGGATACACCGATGGACCAATTTGCACACAACCTCCTACTCGGATTTGCAAACAATGCCGATCAAGTCCCCCATAAAGACCATCTTCCTACCTGACTCCAGTTCCGGTTATACGGAGACCAGACTAATTATTTAAATAACTAAAAATTGCCTATTATATTAATTAGAAACACACTTTTTGAATCTGCAATAAAATCTTGAACTCTTTATCTTGATTTTTCGTAACAGCGATAAACAACATCGAGGGCGCGTCAACACGTGACTATTCGCGATAAATAACCAGACAACATATTTTAATTATTATGACCCTTAAATGTTCATTAGATTGCATAAATCCGTTAAATGGAATTTTAAAATCATCAGGCTATCCACCTTGAGATTTTAAAACGTTTTAGCGATCAAAGTGGCGGTAGGTTTATTAACGATTTTGGAAGCAGTGGATAAAAAGTTGTATAGAAGGCTGTGAGTTATAAATTGAGGCGCTCCGGGTACGAAGGGCGAACTCAACATCGGACAAATTTTTTTTTTCATTTCAGATTCTAGACCTCTTGGTGAATACACCCATATAATTTTTGTAGAGTTCGCCCTTTTTCCCCTTTAAATACGTAAAAACTGATATGCGGCAAAGCTCTAACTGCGATATCCGAGCGGGTACGAAGGGCGAACTCCACATCCTAGTCCACAACCCCCCCCCCCCCCTCATTTTCCCATTCCAGGGACTTTTCTGTTGAGTTCGCCCGTAACATAAAACTTTAAAATGCGAATATCTCGAAACTACGTTTGTTGAGTTCGCCCTTCGTACCCGGAGCGCCTCAATTGTCAAACCTTTCTTCCCAGAAACAATTTCCATTTTAAGTTCAAGCCCTCCAATTGACTATTGTGTCAACTATTTTATTAGTTCACATTCGTTTTAAACTTTTTTTTTTCTCAGAGCAGAGAGAAAGCAAAAAATTTTCACATGCCCAGAAACTATTGCGACATCTTCCGGAAGTTGTCAACCCGAAAACTATTTATCAGAAAACTATTCTTGTATCCCCTGAAGTCTCGAGAAATCGAAAGAAGCCCATCCGTCAGACTCCCCCGATCAGATAAAATAGAACTTTAAATCGGACGGACATTTTTTCTATTCAACTTTCAAACATAAGAATATCATGTCATGAATAACAAATTATAAGTGATATAACCTTGATGAAAGTTTTTTCTTAGCCTATCAGATTTTAAGATTGACACTTGGCTATTTATTTTAGTTCTCTATTATTATATAAATTTTGTGTGGCTTATTTCACTTTATCTTTGACTGTTACACTATCAAATAGTGAAAAATTAAACGACTTATTGTTATAGAAAAGAGAGAACGCGGGAAAAGAAAAGAACAAAACCAGTAGCGTCAAGATTCGATCGGTAGCTCCTTTCTTCCCGCAATCATTTTCATCAGGCCGTTTATCAAAAAAAAGTGAGAGGGCGCCCAGAAAAAAATGAACCTAAAAAAGATGAGCCGGTTTTTAGGGCTAACGTGAAGGTGTTAAAATGGAGGTCGGGGGTGCGATAGGTCGTGAAAGGTCAATTCTTTAAGGTAGATGTCGAGAGTCCGGGGCTGTCTATTGCAGACAACGGGACGTAACCGAAGAGTCAAGGCGAAGATTCCATACGGTACCAAGGTCAAATAAAAACGGTTTACTTTCTTTTTTTATCCAAAGCATCTTTAAATCCCTCCCCGCCATCGCTATTAATGCCATCAAAAATTCATATTATAATCTTGTGCCACCTAAATCATATTATGTTTTTGAATGCTTTAAAAGGCAATGCCTCCTTGATAGTCATGTATGCTTCCATAGAACGGACTAAAATGGGCATTGAATAGTCTAGACGTCTCCGCTAGAAGCGTCAAACAAAAGGGATTTGAAGGCGTAAAAGTGTTTTTTCCTTGAAAAATCGCGACCCAATTATTGTAGATATGTTTTGTCTCTCGTTTCACAATGAGGGCCTTTGCCCGGTACTAGGATAGCCGTGTTTCTATTGTGATATTACAATATTCCTCTGATATGCGGCTCTCCTTCACCTTACCTCCTCCCGGGGGTTGCGTCACCGTTGCAAAAGCGTTAAAACTCTCAGCCACCCGACTTGTCAAGCCTCCGCACTCAATTGATTACATGACCTTTGCTTTTTTCCGATAAAATGAGAAAAAAATTGAAATCATTTTCAAACCTTGTAAAAGATTACGATTTGCCAATAGGCTGAAGATTTTTCCTTTCTTTATTCAAGGAAAGTGTTTTTTTGCTTTTTAACAAAATATTTTTTCACGTTGCTTAAGGGTGTTTTGGGCGTTACTCGCAAAATCGCATTGTTCGATTAGGTGAAGGCTTTCGTGTCAAGGGCCGGCGAACCCATTTCGGTCTACTTCCTTAAGAATTTCCAGGGCGAGCTTAATAAGGACGAGTTTCATGAACTATTCACCCTGAAAAGACATTCACTTCGTCGTCCCATATCCCACGTTTTTACTTCTTCTTTTTTTTCGTTGTCGCCGGCTATTATTGCGACAGTGAATGGATAAAGATAAGGAAAGAAACAGTTGCATAACGTGGAAAGGAGCGTAATCGTTAGAAGAAGACACCCCCTTTACGTCCTCCCACAAACCATAGTTGGAAATGATCAATTAAGCCCTTTTACACAATAGTCTTAAAAGATAAAAAACTAAAGTAAAAAAAGTTTCGAAGCATTCAAAATTTTAAAAACAACCACGTTTAATAATTAGACATGGTCTTAAGTCTTTCTTTATACCCCATTATGAAATTATCAAGGTTTTAAAGAACGTGACAAAAATCTTCTAGATTCCAATTAAACAACGAGGCGAAGCACTTATTGCGTTTTTCTTATTCTATTTGTTCCCGTCAGGGACGTTGCCAGGAAGAGATAAGGGTGACAAAATGGACCCTAAAAATAGAGAAAACTGTTTAAAAAAGGCTCAAACCCCTCATCTTTCCCTAATTCTGCAACTTTTAGGGCCTATTGGCGCCTTTTTCAGGCGTTCTGTGCCTTATATGGCCCTTTCTTTACAAGATCGTAGCAATTTTAGCTGCCGACAGGTGTAAAATTTCAACACTGATTTGAAAATGTGTAAGGCGTTTTTAAAAAAATTTGAGCCAACAATGCCACTTCCTGGTTCTTTATCTCTTATATAAAGCCTACATTCCATACTCAACGAGAACAGGAGGTCAGGGACGCATTGTAACCCTCATCCA